>OY720644.1:56702651-57146975 GCA_963169105.1 Ceriagrion tenellum
CACATGATTCTAGCCACATTGAAAAAATTCATTCTTCATTTTCTTATCACAGTCTCACATGAGACTTAGAGATAAGAAAACAATTAGGAAATCATTGAGTCAGTTACGGCTCTGTCATTTCCTGGGAACTTATCATAATGCATTTCCCAAGATGTGTTCTTACAGAGAACTAGCATTGCGTATAATACATTGACTACAAGTGAATGACACATTCGGATACCGTTGTTTTAAAATATGTGATTATCAATATACTTATAAATTGCTTCAAATATCTAATCATTGTCCACTATTGGTACTAAAGCACATGAAGGTAGAGGTATAACAAACAACAAGTAGGCTGCAATGAGAATGCCTAGTAAAAGAAAAATAAGTGGTTGCATGACTTTAGTCTTCTCTTGTCATATCTCTACTATGAATGTGGACAATTGGGATACCTGACTTTCTCAATTCATAGAGAAGACAAAAGGTTACATACATGAGACACTTGAAGAATGGTGTGAATATACATTTCATCCTTTTCCACTTTCTTCCGGTACCTCATTGTCTGTTCTACTTCAGCAATGTTTATGTCTTTTGGCCATCCTCCTTCAGTATGATTCATTCCTCTATTTTCATATTGCGCAGTGACAGTATTCACCTGAGGAGCAAAACTTAAATTATTTCATTTGATCTTAGATGAACATGAAATCAAATCAGTTAATTATTAAAGTTTGAATATGCACTAATTAATTTGATATTGGTGCAAAATGTGTCCAGGAGAAATAGCAATTTACATAACAATGAAAACACTGCTTGCGAATCCACTGAGATTTGTTTATAAACGACCTATTTTGTAAAAGAGTAATGTCTTGAGGTGAAATGTGATACAGCACATTCTGGTTAATTGTGCCACCGGTTAATTGGGGCAGCCGCTTAATTGGGGCAAGTCTTGAAGAACAGACCAAATTGAAGAATATCCCTGTGTTTTCTTCGCTTAATAGGGACATCATGCCGCTTAATTGGGCCATGTATTGGCGGCATTGGCTCTTGAAACTTGCAAGGAAATGCAAATTTTTTCATGCCAGGAAACTGTTTTTTAACATTCTACTTCTTTCATTTAATCTTATTTTCCATATGGGTACCTATTTTTGCCAATAAAGCTCTTAGACCAGCCTGTGGGGGATCCAGATTCCGTTTCCAGACCACGAGACTTCATCCAGTGTCATTTCATTTTTTAGGGGAGTGGACTATGGAGGCTGTGGTTGGGCTGTAGGCGATGGGTCAAGAGAAATAAGTGTTTTGAGGATAGAAGGGTGCAGGCAACAGCCTTCAGTTTTGGCATATTGCCAGTTTAAGGGATAACGAGAGAAGAATGGGACACCCGCGGTGAGAGTTTAAGAGCAGGTAGGGGTGGATCATGTATTCTTATCTAATAAACCGTGCATTGTTCTTAAATTGGACTTCGTAAAAGGCATTCATCCAGCGTTATATGAGGCTGAGAGAAATGCTTTCAACAAGACTTACAGAATTCCTGAAAAATGTTTATAAATGAATTATTTTTGCTGATTTATTAAACCAAATGATAGTTTGATAAACATTTTGCATTATACACCTTATTTCTTTCATTTCTAAATTTGTTCATGCATACTTAAGGGACACTTCGTTTAATCGGGGCAGCCGTTTCATTGGGGCAAAGTGTGCCAGTCCCGATGTGTCTCAATTAACCGGAATCTACTGTATTTTCATTGTCATATGGTTCAGAAATTCCAAAGCATAGGGCCTAATATGGTGTTTTACAGACAGTACATCGCCAATAGCATGGCCAAAATTTATGTTCAGGGGGGAAGGGACATCATCCTCTCTGGCTCTGCACAGCAGATTTGGAATGTCACAAGCAGAGGAAAGTTACTGCCCCCTGCCTATGCCCATGCATAGGTCACTGATTTGGTTGGTCATATGATCAAAAACACTACAACTAAAGCCATTATGATCCATTTCAGACAGTTGGTTTAGCCCAGACAGGATGTTGAAAAGTCTCGTTTCCACAGTTTCACTGCCACAAATATGGCGGTATATGCAGTGTACTGACACACCGGATCGCTAGAGACTGATGAATCAGAGAAATTAAAAGACTCAACCCAGTGGTGTATGGCCTTCGAGCAGCATTGTGAGAGAAGTTCTCAGCACTAAAATTACAGGAAATCCTTTCAAGTAACTTTGCAGTAGTTAGCAGGAAACAGCTCAAGAGGGAGGGGGGGGGGGCATTACACTACAATGGTTATAAAACACAAGAAGTTTAGGACAAGAATATTATCTTTTTGAGAAAAATTCTTTAAATTTTGCAAACTAAGAGGTAGGTACCTACAGTATTCACTGCTAAGGCCTGGTTACATGATGTATGAGACTGAGTAAGGATGTTTATGAATGCATGCTCTATCAAAAAATTTTTTGAGTAACCACAGCTCATGCCTCCGTGAATGCATGGCCAGGATATTGCCCTTTCTCGTTCAGTTTATTCATGCATGAGACATGGTTTAATTCTTATTGTAACCACACCATAACACCAGATTTCTACATCAACAATAGTATTTGTCCACAGTCTTTCCCAGGAAATAGAAAGGGGTAAAAAATGAGCTCATCAGGCCACAGACCTGCTAATGGGTGCAGCAACAAAGGAAGTTTGTTTCATTAAAGAACCCGTACTTCAAGTATGAGAAAAATGTTGACATTTAAGCAGGAAGCACAAGCTCCACGCAGCAAAGTATGCTCATTGCAAACTTCTTAGAGCAAGATTGAAATCTTGCCATTGCTAGATTAACTTTGCAACAAGTCTGCTGAAACCTTCAGGATTCCTACAAGTTTCCATTTCCAAGTGGCTGGAATCCTGCAGCACCTAACATAACAAGATTGATCTTTATTGGAATCTTGCAGCGAGGTTGGCAAGATGAGTAGCACTTGCCACTAGATGAGATCAATGCTGCAATAGTGACCAAGTGACCTGAGATTGCCATGAGTACAGCCATAGCTTATTGCAATATTGGCTATCTTGGAAGGCTCTATTCGAGAATTATGCAACAGTACAGAATAATCTAGAATTCTAGGATTGTAGCTACATGGAGTGTACATGAAACAGTCAGGGTTTGTCGAATCTTTATAGCCAATATCTGTCACAACAGTATGCATATTATTCGATTTTAGCAGCTATCTTTACTTTAAAAATGAACACCAATGCATCAAAAAGAAGGAAATACAAAGGAAATTTAACTATTCGGGACTGCCTTCCAGATGACTGCCACTGATGATGGATACATCCTCATGTGCGCCATTCGTTTGAGCCCTATTTAGGAGCGAGTACATTTCATAGATTACTACAAATTCACTTACCTCATGCTCGGCCACCACAGCAGCACATTGTACGGATCTATTGACCGGATTTTTAAGCACGTAATTGGCTGTTATTGACCTATTAGGGTAAATGTCGAAAGACATGGGTTGTGTGGTGTCCGTGAAAAGGCAATGTCTACCAAACTCACTCCTCTTCTTGGTATATACATAATTGATCTCCATTTCGTTGTTTTACTGGAAGAAACAGATTAACTTGATTTCTTCTGTAATCTGGCTATAGCCAACTACAATACACTTCGACCATAGTAAATGTTGACGACTCATACAGCGGAAAACACGAAAAATGACTTTTGATTAGCAATCACGTTACCGTAGCAACTACCATGGACGGAGAGGGCGGTTTGAGATACCCAGAGAATCCTCCAAAAGGACATCTCGAAGATGCTAAAAATGCAGCTTTCCCCGGATGCAAATAAACATAATAGAATGAGTAGTCCTAATAATTTACCACGAAACACTGAAGGAATCGTGTGCGCGTCACCGCAGGGCATCCTTCGCAATACATTCATATACCCCCAGTTAGAGGTAATCGTTCCCTCATTTGAGACGTGGAAGAATATTCATCCATGGTCAGCATTACTTCAGCAATCTCCAGATTCTGAGATTGCTGATGGGAAAGCTTGACGGGATTCATCAAGCACTACCATGGAATGCTAAACTCCGCACGTTTCACATTTCCAGTGGCGTCTTAAAAATCCATGGTTAAGACAAAAATTAGGATTTCACTTCCTGAAGACGGGGAACAAGAGATATGTGCATTGCGGGAAACGCGAACATTAGGGTGAATTTAAGTTGAGGCTACTTAAATAAAAAGTGACTTATGTATATCTTGGCCCAGCCGCATCAACGGCTAACGGAGGTTGATTACCAAGCATAAGCCTAAGAAAAAGTTCAGTGATCCTTATTTCCGATGAAAATCGAACCATTTATTCGGTTGCTGCTAAATCGGATAGTTAATTGGGCTTTAGGATGCCATATTTGTCTGAGCTACGAAGACCATAAAAAATATTAATGATTACTGATGCAATTTAAGGTTAACTCACAGTTGAGCGTTTTGTCTATAGCCTAAGGTAATAAATTGAGCAACTGTAACTTGTGTTAACCTAACATTCAACTTGGCTATCCGCCTCTGTTATAGCGTTCATTGACAACTAGCGACAACAGGTAGAAGCGAATCAAGTTGATCGCGAGACGGAGAGACCGAAAAGTACTTTGCATTCGGCGGTTCACACTATGTCCGCCTACGATGTGATGCGCCTTTTGTATTTCATATTTTTTCGCGGAAGTATTTCCGGCGTTTCGGCTTGAATAGTGAAATCTTGGGTGAAATCATGGTGTGATTGTTTGAATATCGTGTCTTTTGCGTGAAGAGTGTACAATCGTGACTGATCGTGGATAATAATGTAACTAATTGGCAGCTTACTTTTTATTACCTTTAAAATGGAATCCCAAGAGGAGAATCAGAGCGCCGAAACGCTTTCGCCCACTGTTGATTTGATCGATGAACATTGTAAGAATATGTTTTATTCTGTTCTCCGTGTATGCCTGCGAAAATGTTGATTTTTGAGAAATATTCGTAGCAAGTGAACCTTGTGTATGCATCTGTGAGTCCTCTGTCCAAATAAATTGAAAAAGCATGTTTTAATTTCGTAGTGTTTGAGGATGATGATGATGTGAATGATGGGGTACCTGTGCCAGAATCGAAGGCAACATCCGGCGAAGGAGGGGCTTCAGGCGCTGAACAAGGCATCACCGAAAATGACGATTACTCTCTCAATTATGCATATATTAATCATTTGACAGAACTCCGCCGAGTTATTAAACTTGAAATTCAGCGGTGCAAAGAGAAACAGGTCAGTTATACAATATGTGTATGTTGCGATAATTTTATTATTGACCCTTGGCGCGAGTAACAGCAGATCGTTGTCTATTCACTTTTTTGGCTCGTGCTAACACTACCAATGTCATTATTGGTGTGCCGCTTTTATCAACAAAATCTTAAAAACCTTCCCATCATTGTTTTATAGGACAACATTACCAAAAGAATCAAAGATCTTGAAAGTCAGCCTATTAATCCTGTGGCGAGGAAGAATTGGTATCACTTGTTTGGATACCCGTACTTCAAGGACAGATATTTCTTCCCTGCTCCTATTAATGAAGATCAGCGGATGAAGCTGTCCAGGCGTGAAATTGATTATCATAGGCTTCAACCAATTCGGCGATGTAAGTATAGAACCATAGTGTAATAGGTTAGGGTCCGTTGTTCAATGTGTTGTTTGAGAGGAATTTTGTAAATTCTATTATTATTGTTGTATTTCTTATTATTAACAAAGCAAAATGAATTGACGACTTTTTAAATGATGGAGCGTACCCCAAGCTTCTTGTCTATTCTGTCGTTAAGCTCATCCTTGTAACAAACATCTTAGCAACCAAACACTCATTTACAATACCTCAACACCACCTCCTTCAGAGAAAACATTAATCCACTATCTATTGAAATATAAACACACAGCTTTTTTTACAATACAATGTTACAATAAATTATCAAAATCACACAACCAATTAACAATAAATTAACAATCACATACAAAGGCATTAAGTGTAACTCAAATTATAAATTGTTTTCCTAGAGCTAATCCATTAAGAAGTCCATTATATGTTTCAGGTTTTTTAATTATCCTCCCTGACCGAGTTTTGTTCTGTATTTCTTGTTGACTTTTATCATCTCTTTCACAATATATGTCATCTAAATCTACCGTACAATATCACAAGTGAAGACTGTTTCGCCGTAGAATTTTGCGTGTGCGATCCATTCTTACAAGGTAGGACCTGTGAGTCAGTGCATGACCCACTATTTGTCCACGCTCCCACATTTTTGTGTGTATTATACACATACACCTTATCAAGGACTCTGTAATCTTTTGATTGTTTTGCATTTCCTGGACCTAAATTTTTATCATGATAATTTATAGTTTTAATTTTACCCTTAATAATATAGTCCCTTACTCCTTGTGGTACTTGAGGAATCAGCAAATGTGTGGAGATAGGAATTTTTGTTCTCAACCTTCGATTCATGAGCAATTGGGAAGGTGTAAATGGTCCAATCACAGGAATGTTTCGATACTCAAGCAAGGCAATATTAATATCCTGACTACTTTCAGAGCATTTTTTAAGAAATTTTTTAGCTATTTGGTCTGTCCTTTCAACTTGCCCATTTGATTTAGGGTAGTTTGGACTTGTAGTAACTATACTGATATTCCAATCATCTGCAAATACTTTGAACTCATATGAACCAAATGGATTATTATCTGCTATTATAATTTCTGGGATACCATGAGTTCTAAATTAAGTTTTAAGAACTTTTATTACTCCTGTTGTACTTTTCTTCTTCAAATCCAATATTTCAAACCATTTCGAGTAGTAATCGACTACGATTAAGTAGATATTGTCTTTAATCTCTGCTATATCTACACCAATTTTGTTAAAGGGGATATCAGGAATTTTGTGCGCTAACATAGAATCTTTCCTATTAATATTCATGTGTCTCTGACACACTGAACACTTTTGAATCATATTTTCTATATCCGATGAAATTCCTGGCCAAAATATTATTTGTCTGGCTCGGGCCTTAGTTTTTTCAACGCCAAGATGGCTCTCATGCAACAAATCTAACATCAACTTCCTTAATGACGACGGAACTATCACTTAAAAATTTATAAAAATTAAATCATCCTCTATGTACAAATCATCTTTGACTTTGTAATACACTCTTGCACCTTCTGGAATTTTTTTCTTTTCTGGCAATCTGTTATAATAATAGTCCTTGCTCAGTTTTAAAGTCTGGTCATTATTAGTTTCTATTTTGAAAACTATCTTCTTTTCTTGGGACATTGCCATCTCTGTAGTTAATGAGTGTATATTTTTAGTATTCTTTAGAATCTCATCATTTGTAGAAGACTCATTTATTCTGACTCTTGACAATAAATCTGCTATTACCATGCATTTACCTGGCCTATGCTTAATGTTAATGTCATATTTAATTAATTTTAGCTTCAGTCTTTGAAGTCGAGGTGACATAATTTTGTTAATGGGTTTATTCATTATGCTTTTCAATGATTTAGAGACATTATACAATAAAACTACGCCCATACAATAGATTATGGTATTTTTTAACAGCAAACACCACACTGAGGAGTTCTTTTTCTACTTGGGAATATTGCTGCTTAGTCGGTGTTAATTCTCCCCCCATTTATTCCTCTTTGGACAATTTATCCTCTGCGGACTATTTATCCTCTGGACTTAGCCGAAGGACTTAACAACATCTGTCGCGCCAACGACGTTCGCAAACTCCAGCCGTCTTTGCGAACTCAGCGTCTTCTGCCCTCAGCGTCTTCGGCCCGTGGTGTTCCGGCCCACGGTGTTCCGGCCCGCCCTCCCGAGGACCTCTCTCGTTTATATAGCAGTTGGAGACGGAAGACTACAAGGATGTGATAAGGCAGAAGTGCTGGGCAAAAAGGCCACAAACCAGGAATCCGTGATCGGAGATGAAAAGTAGTTCCTATCTCCAATTGCATTCCTACACCGCATGGATTCCCATTCCACAAAATTACCTCCCCTCCAAGGCTGCCAATCACCTGTTCCCCCTTACTCCATTCGCAACTTTCTCTTTTGACCTTGCCGAAAACTTCCCCTCCAAGGCAACAAATCGCCTCTAATCCTTGACTCACCCTTCCCACTTTCCCACCGTCTGAATTTCCCCTCCTACGACAGAAATCGCTAATCGGTCTCTTTGAGATAGACTGTGGTTTTGAGAGGTTCTACTCTTGCTGTCTCGTATAGTTGCTGTTTGAATTTGAAACTTAGACGTCAAAACACAGGTTGGCTGACCCTTACTTGTTTGTACGTTATACGTGTTAAGCTGCTGAAATATATTATCTTTAATTTGGTGGTAATTTAATATTCTTGATTGTTCCCGATTTCCTCCTGTCTGTCTCACTCGTATTTTTTGGGAAGAATTTGTTTTTAGGGCATTCTCGGAGAGAGACACCTTCCACTCTCCCCTCGAGTGCTTCACTAAGTGATGCGAAAGAGACTGGTCTGTTGTCTTGTATTATGCAACATCCTATGCCATCCTTTGATGCATCTGCATGTACAGTAATATTCTTATCAGGATTAAATGCACTTAAAATTGGTGGTTGAGATAGTAAAGACTTGCCAATTGATGATGAGGAAGCCAACACCATGATGCATTGGCCTTTAGTAAATACCTGAGTGGGGCTGTAATTGTGGACATGTTAGGAATATATTCTCTAAAATAATTAAACATTCCAAGAATTCTTTGGAGTTCCTTCTTACTAGTGGGGCTGGGCAGCTTTAACACATCTGCCACATGGGATGGATCTGGATTAATGCCTTCAGTGCTGAAACACTGTCCAAGGTATTTTACTTCTTGTAACTGATACTGAAGCTTCTTAGAGTTAAATTTTACACCAAGTTCTCGAGCTCTTAAAAGAACCTCTGTCAGTACCTTATCGTGTTTTTCTTTTTTAGGGGCACATATCAATAGGTCATCGAAATAAACTACCACACCATCAATATTTCCAAAGTTTTCTTGGATTACTCTTTGAAATAACTCGGGCAATTTTTAATCCAAATGGTTAAATTTCAAACATCCCATTGATGTGCTGAATTGACACAGGTTATTTGACTCCTCTGTTAATTTAATATGCCAAAACCCATTTTTGAGATCAATTACAGTGAAATAGGGCATTCCCATCAGTTTTAATTTAATTTCTTCTAGTGTGGGGATCAGATATGGTTGATTATGTATGTTTCTGTTTAACTCTTGAGGATCAAGACATAGCCTTAGGGACCCATCTGTTTTTTCCACTATTACTAGATTACTAACCCACCCTGTTGGATTTTCAACTCTACTTATTATGTTCTGTTTTTCTAAGCTATCTAACATCTCCTTTAACCTGGGCATCACAGAGTAGGGCACTCTCCTTGGAGGTCTAGCAACTGGTTTAGCACCTTCTATTAACTTAATTGAGTATTCTCCCTTAAAACAACCAACACCGTCAAACACATCCGTGAATTTCGCGATTAAATTTTCTTTTTCATCACAATGGCTAACTGCTTGTATTCAATGAAATAAATTATAATTTAGGCATGAATTTAACCCTAATATTGGACTACATTTCTCATTATCAACCACAACAAAGTCATCATCATGAATTACATTATTTACTGAGCAGGTTAGTCTCACTTTACCAATACAATCAAGATTATAGCCTCCATAGGATTCTAATTTTTTAATTGGTCCTAGAAATAACTGGGTTCTTAGTGAACTTACTGAGGACATGTCTGGGTAAAACGTTAATATCAGCTCCAGTGTCAATTTTAAATGGCACATTCACGTCATAAATGACCACATTCTGTATCCAAGGCTTTCGCTCTAGGGTATTCACATGCAGCGTACTTCTTATGAACTCATCCACGTTTTTTAAATCTTTCTTAAGACACCCAACATCAAAATGGTTTATTTTTTTGCACTTAAAACATTGTTTCCCAAAAGCTGGACAAGCGGCTCTTACGTGTGTAGTATTACATTTCTTGCACAGATAAGGAACATTATTCACACTTTTATACATTACCTTATCCATTTGTTTACTTTTACACATTACCTTATCCATTTTATTACCATATTTCGTTTTACCCTGAACCCTGGCCATCTCATAAGTCTTCTCTTCATTCTGCGACTCAGCGGCACAACCAGCGGTAAGATCAGCGTGCGGTGCATGTTTTCTGTCTCCTGTTTTTGTGATGCTTTGGATGCGTGCGATGTTTGATTTAGCGGCGGCGACTGCTCTCGCCTGCTCCTGGCTTTCTTCCATCACCCTGCAGTGTTTAATCGCTTCACCAAGTTTCAGGTCAGGGATACAAAGAAAACGCTCCTGCAACTGTTCATCGGCCATTCCCAACACAATTCTGTCTCTTATCAAGGACTCCTCCTGCTCACCAAATTCACATGATGATGCCAGCCTTCTCAAGTCCGTGATGTAATCGTTCACTGGTTCCAACTAAAATTTCCCTAGAAATCGCATCTTTAATGTCAAAATCATGAATTTTACTTCTTTCAACAATAGGATATTTCCTTGGTAACTGTGGAATTAGCATTAGCTTTAGAAGGGAAATGGGACCTTTGCAATGGCATCTGGGTTTTATATCTAGAGATATGTGTTACAGTGGAAATCTAGGCCGTATACTGAAATGTTGCTGATTGCGATATTTTCTGGGATATTTTTGCCTAAAATTGGCAAAATTCATTTCAAGTGGACTAATGAAAGTTGGACCCATGTAAAACAGGAGAATGCCACTATGTTATATTAATGCGGAAAGTCTCTGGAATGCAAATGGTCTGTAGTTTAGTTTCCATATGTTACTGCAAAAGAATGTCGAATCTCGGTAAACATAATGTAATGCAGTTTTCATCTGCTGAATTAAAAAATAAAACTAAAATTATTGCTGAGTAAAACAGGAGAATGCCATGATGTTATATTAATGTTACTAGCCCCTGGAATGCAAATAGCCTATAGTTTATTTTCTATATGTTACTGCAAAAGAATGTCGAAACTCGGTAAGCATAATATAATGTGGTTTTCATCTGCTGAATTAAAAAATAAAACTAAAATTGTAGCTGATTTGCCTAGAAATAAAATACACCTCGTGAGCGACTCGAACCTCCAACCTAAATGATGTCTTTCTCTTATCCCCCGTTGAATTTCAATGGGTACCTTTGCTAGTCCCTTTACCTTATACCTTTAATAAGTACCTTTGTTTTATTTGTGGTTTATTCAATATACTTGTTTGTTCCCAAGTTCCTCCTTTTATCTCACTCTTATTTTTGGAGAGAAATTGTTTAACCTCTTAGCTGTGGGAAATGTTTATCTAAGTTTTCATGGGCAACTGCGGGAAAAACGTTTTTAAACGTTTGACCGTGTCCTGCCTCCAGAGCCTAGAACCCTCCCTTATTTTTACGACCCCAGGCTTTTCACGGGGGAACAATAGGCAATCCCCATTCCTACCCTAAACCGGTGCCTCCCCCGCTCATCATGGGTCGCTTTCCATCGCCATGTGGTGCGATGGGTGCGACCCTTCCAACTGTCCATTCGACGAGCTTTGGAGGCCGAAGTTACCTTTCAGTAGCTCCCTTGTGACGAGCGTACTTTGTTGCGATTTCTAGATTTTTTGTGTATTTGATTTGTGTTTTGTCGACGGTACATCAGGGAAAATTTGTGGACAGTGGGAAGAAATGCCATAAGACTGGTGAAAAAATTGAGAAACCAGATGCAGTTGTGGACTATATAAAGAACATGCGCTTAGTTGACAAATCGAATATGATGATTGGTTCACTTGAATGCATGAGAATATCAGAGAAGTGGTATAAGAAACTATTTTTTCATCTGCTGGATGTCTCCATGCTGAATGTTTTTTATTTACACAAAAAGAGAACTGGGAGTAAAAGTCCCTATAGGAAATTTGTTAGAGTTGTAATTGATCAACTTCTAAGTAATTCATGTGATTTAGCAAGGGAAAAATTGGGGGCGAGGGAAAATTTCCCACACAGATTAACTTCGAGATATTTAATTGAGAAAATTCCACATAGTGAAAACACAAAATATCCTCAAAGGCAATGTTTTGTATGTAAAAATTCTCTGAAGAGAGAAAAGAAAAGAATCAAAATTTTGGTGTCGAGGATGTAATACGGTGCTATGTTTAGATCCATGTTTCAAGGAATTTCACACTGTGAATAATTTTAAAGTATTTTCTAGAAAAATAAAGTATAAAATTAATTATTTTACTTTAATTTAACCTCAATTCCCGTGAAAACCGTTTATAATTTTGTTTGGAGTTTTAATTTCAGGAAATAAACATAAAAAGATGTATCAATGCATACGTATCAAATGAGGCGAAAATCAACGGATATACACGGTGTTTGGTGTCGTATAAATCAGAAAATTACAAGGAAAGATATTATAATACTTATTTTAACAATTTTGAATAAGTAAATATAATAGCGCCATTGTTCATTGCTCAATTAATTTATGACCAACTTCCGGCCGACCCCCGCAGGGAGTGGGTCGAAAAAAGGGAAAGAAGCGAGCAAGAGGATAAGAAGGGTCTTCTACCTGCTCTCCATCTCCCTAAAGAGGAGAGGGACAGGCTCTGAGTCGCTTTCTTCCACACAGAGTGGTAGGCGAAAAATCTTGCTGCCGCAGCTTAAGGGTTAAAGGTCATTTTCGAAGAGAGACTCTTCACCTCTCCCCTTTATGCTTAAATGTCAGCTACATAAATTTATTGGAAACTTAAAATACTTTCCTTATAATGGCTACCTTGTTTAAAACTACCTATTATCTAAACCTTGATTTTCACTCTTGCTTAATTTTAAGGGACAGAATCTGATTGCTTGAAATTGGAGGTGGCAGTCAAGGCAAATGCAATTGAGAAGAGGACATCTGGATTGATGACGCAAAGAGGTCAGGTTGTGGAAGAGCTTAAGGACCCATGTCTACCTGCCAAAAAAAAGGCAGAGTTGAATGATAAACTGAAAGGTATTGAGCTTTCAATAGAGAAAGTGAAGAAAATGGATGCTAAAACTCTTTATGGTGCTATAGATACCCAATTTGACTGGTTGAAGATTGCTGCTGAAGCGGTGAGCCTTTTTTAGTTTTATTGTTTATGATTAAAATTCTTAACATCAGTTGTCTCTATGCTAAATTATTATAAGGATTTTAAGGAAATCTGGAATAAGTGATCCTGAGACCATAAACCTCCTTAAGCCATCCCATTATAGTGTCCCATCCCAATATACATTTTGTTAACAAGAGCACTGTTAAAATCAAGAAAACCATTCATTACCTTGGTCTAACTTTTTCTCCTAACTTAACATGGGATCAGCGTGTCTCAGAAATCTGCAGTAAGGGAAATAAAATCCTCCATTTAATTACACTGCATAAGAAAATTTTACCTGTTTCTACCAGAGTTATTCTTGTAACCTCTCTGATATTTCCAATTATGGATTACTGTATATTAGTCTATAGTGTTTTAGCTAATGTCCTTGACATGCGCCTTCAGCGACTAAGTAACTGCTGTTTCGGATTTATATTTGATCTTCGTAGAGACGATTATGTGACCAAATACTTGGTTGACCTGAAGTGGTTACCTTTCAACTCCTGACGGAAATACTTCTTGGGATCTTTCCTTTATTCCCTCTTCCATAACCAATTGCCTGATTACCTATACAATTTATTTACCTACTGGACCAGTGTTTCCCAAAGATTAACGCGATCTGACCCTAGCCTTCTTCATATCCCCCAAGCCTGTACCAGCCTCTACTAAAACTCCTTCATTATCACCTCTTCTAAGTTTCGGAATTCATTACCTTCTCATATAAAATCTTCCTCTTGGAATCTTTACCGGAATCATTTAAAAATAAACTTTACTAATATTTAAAACCTTAAGACTGAATCTTGTTGAATAATGTTGAATAATTTGAATTTGTTTAAATCTTTTTCCTAAATTGTTCAATTTATTAACTATTGTACTATTTCTTGAGCAGAATGTGAAATTGTAGCATAGTTTTTGTCTTTTATGGGTTATCTCAGCGCATAAATAAACCATTCATTCATTATAGAAGAACCCCTATTAAAAACCAATGTTCTTCCTTTTTCTTCTAATCATAGGGAGAGTATCTCAAATGATGCTTAAATCACTTTTTTGTGCATCATCTTTTGCAGTACGAATTGACAGAATTGTATACTATAAGTACTCATATTTCTTGTGTTAACTGTTTTATTAATCAATTTGAATGGGTTACTGGCTTCAGTGTATGTAGCTTGTGTATATAAAAGGATTAAATGCTAGATTTAAGTCAAAAGCTGATGTACTTTATTTTAACTTCAGTAATTTCTTAGAGATAATTGTCAGATAATGTGAGCATATACCTTCGTAGTTTTATTCCTCCTGTTTTTTAATCTCATTGTTACGGTCTTGTGTTTTAGTTTGGGGAGGTAAGAAGTTCTGAGGAGGTTCAGGCCATGTGGGTATTGTGCAGGCATCCTTCAATTAACAGGAGGCATTGGACTCGCTCGGAAAATGAAGCCCTGGTTGTGAGTATGAGAGTTATTTTATTTTTAATTAAAGTCCCTTAAGTTGACTTAACCTTTATCTTCCGAGCGTGTCTCTCCGGCACAAAAATTATGTCCCTAGACTGCCGAGCGTGTTCATTTGGCTCATTGATGGACATTTAAAAAACTCTGGTCATTTAAAAAACCCCGGCCAGCAAGGCTTACGACTACGGAAAAACTCAGGAAGGTAAAGGTTAAGCTTCCACTTTGCAACTTACAGGAGATGGGAAAAAAGACAGTAAATGCAGAGTGAAACATAAGAGATGTACTTGTCTGGCCTATATTAAAATAGTATGCTTCAAAAGTTGTTAGAAAATATCATAAGTAATTGACATTTTGAGAAAATGTACGAAAAAGTTAAACAATTTAGGTTAATATTAAAACCGTACTTACTTAACTGATTAATGTTAAATTTGATGATAAAATGAGGTAACTGGAACATGACTTATTAAAAGTTAAAGTTAATTTCCAGGATAACCTTCGATGGTATTTTTAAAAGTACAAAACCAAAAGTCGGAAAATCCTATCAAAAATAGGTTGTTTTGGAGGGTCGGTGTCCGAGCAGGTTTGGTGCCCTGTATGGTTTTGGGAAATTTCTCCTTTTACTCCTAAGCCTCCATGTTTTGATTGTGTATTTCAATACTCTGCAAAAGATACTACTGGGAAAATGTATGATAAATGTAATCATTGGCAACAGTGTTATCAAAATATTTAAACATTATGGGAATAAAATGTAATGAATTAGTTAAAAAAGTTAACAAACTACATTACCGTTAAATGTGTTACCTTTTTTAATTGTTGATCCGGGGTATGGATAGTGAATGCTTTTTTGTGTGGCAACTAAGTAAGTGGAGATGGTACTGAGATAAGGGTCCTGATTACCTCTGCCCAGTGAACGAGGAAAGTTTCCAGCATCCTACTGACTTGCGTTTGAAGGCAAACAAGGAGTATGTGCCTGTGCCATTCCTTGTTGCGAGAGAGTTCTATATGCAGGAATATGCTTCTGGCTGTCATGATGAGAGTAGAAGTTTCCATTCCACAGGCTGGGTGGAAAAGGATAAAAAAGTGTTAGCTGCATATGGTTACTTCAGCTGTAATTATTATTTATTACAAATCGTCATATTTTATTTTTTCAATAAAATACCTCGATACAAAGTCAGTTATTATGAACCACTGATATTTTGGTCCTTTGAACTTTGTAATAATGAGTTAATTTCCTGGATAACCTTCGATGGCATTTTTAAAAGTACAAAATCAAAAGTCAGAAAATCCTATTAAAAATTGGTTGTTTGGAGGGTCGGTGTCCGAGTAGGAGTTTCTTCAGTGTTGGAAATTCTATTCAATACATACTTAAAAATCAATCCCTGAATAAATTTGTGCTCTTAAGAATAGCTGGGCAGTGATGTGGTGAGTTACCCATTATCATCTTGAATGATGAGTCTACCTTACTGTGTTTGATTCTCCCTTGTGGTTTTATAAGATCTGTGAATAACGCGCTATCAGAGGGGAAGCTGGTTTTCCTCTAGAGAGTAAGTTAGGGATGGACTATTTTTTAAATCACCGTGATATTTTACATAATTTACCGCTGCCCCTGAAAATCATCATAATTTTTGGTAATAATCAGCTCAGTCTCAGATATCTTTCATAATGATATATTCAATATATATCAAGTCAAGTGTATATGTATTTCATTCTATCTTAATTATAAATTAAGACATGTATAACTTATTTGTGGAATATTTGTGGGGCTATAATTTTAATGGTTGGAATGAAAATTTCTCATTAAGTGTTGCTCATCATCAAATGCCAAGTTGCGTGTGGTCTACCGTATTTGTTTTAATTTTGTTTTCCATTTCGTATTTTAATGTAGCAATTGCAATTGTTTTGATGTTGTTTACCCATTGCTATTGTAATAGGTTTTCCTAATAAATCCTCGAATAGCTACTAATTGCAGAAAATTCAAAATTACTGGAAAGTTACAGTAATTTACCCATCTCTAGTGATAGTGGCAATATTTCATTGGCTGGGAAAATATAATCCTCTGATGTTGTTGTTTATGTGTTGTGCCACTATTTGGTGTCTTCCTCGAAATACCCTGTAAATAATTGATATTTCATTAAGAAAAAAGAAGTTTTTGGCTGGGAAAATATGGAAAACTACTGGAATTTCATTATTTCCAATCTGTTATAACCCTAGTCATCAGCCTTCACCACTCATTCTTGATGATCTCAGAGAAATTCTTAAGAATCCAGCATTTAGGTTCTTGGAAACTCCCTTTCTTGATCCCCTTAATTAATTAATTAATCTCTTTAACCCCCTTAATTAAGTTGTACATCACACCGGTCTCTATAGGTAGGTCGGAAGATGGTCAAGCCATAGAACAGACAATATGCTCACAATGATAGGGTTCTAGTATATTTTGAAATTTTATCTTTATTTTTAAGGGAAAGGATTAATCAATTTGTTTCATGTAGAGTGAATTTGTTTCATATTTACTTTATATTGGATATTATTGTGTTTTTGCTATTATGTTTTAATTTTAAGTTCTGTGTCACTTGTACAGCTGAGCATTAAATATAAGTAAAAAATAATAATTTGTATTGAATATAATAGTAAAACCTATTTTATATTTTTCAGACAATTGCCAAGAGACATAAAGAGCAAAGTTGGGATAGAATTGCTTTTGAGCTCAATACAAACCGTTCAGAATTTCAGTGTGTAATTCAGTACCAACGAAAGCTAAATTCAGACTTTATTAACCATCGCTGGACTGAGGAGGAGGATCAAATGTTAATGTTTTTAGTTGAAAGATGTCGCGTCAATGATTATATACCATGGGCCACGGTAAGTGTATGATTTTTATATTTTGTACCCTCTTTCCTTACATGGCCATTATTTCGCTATCATATATTTATTGTTTGATGTTCTTTTATTTGTTTTTTATTTGGTTTTATTTGTTTAATTAATTTGTTCAAATACTCACTCATACAAGAAATTAATAACAATTTTTATAAACCAATGATGTTAATGACAGAAAATTGGGTGGAAGAAGTGCATTCGACTCCAAGCTCAATAAAAACCCAAGCTAAGGAAGCATTAATGATGATCAAGGTGGCTTCTTTGTTGAAGAAGGTAGGACTTCAAACAATGAAACTTTTGAGTGGAGAAAGAAACTAAGAAACCAGATTACCGAAACAACCATTATTATACAGGCGAAACACTAAATTCACTGAAAAAGTATGGTGAAGAAAGTGCACAGATGATGAGTAGAAGATGTAATAACTGATTGAGCTGATGGCATTCGGTACCAGAGCCCTCTAGCGGTAGAATTCAACACCTGGTTTAATTGGCCGAATTGGCGGTAAAAATCTGAAAATTGAAAAAATCTGAAAAATACTGATGTGACTGACGATACCCCGGTGGCGGCGGGGTAAAGTCCTCGCCTGCTAATCCTAGGGTCGCGGGTTCGAGTCCCGCCTGGGTAAAATATTATCTGCCCAGGACATGGGTGTTTGTGTCTCGTCCGTTGTTACTGTTATTCACCCGACGTAAATTGGCACATCGTGCTGTATTCGGGGTAGTGAAGATAAAATAAAAAAAAAAAAATAAATAAAAAATAAGATACCGATGCTACCGATATTATAAGTATCGGCCGATACTTCATATCGGAATCGGTCCATCCCTAATTTTAACATATGGAAAGAACTGTTTCATTGTGTGGGCTCATCCTGAATCATGTGATGCTCTGGCAAATTAGCTGTCTCTGACATTGCCTCAACACTTAAGTATTTTTTGCAGAATGTTTAAAACTTCCTACTAGGTATTTTTCTACACTTATGAATAACATTAGTGACTTTGGGGTTATACAGAAAACCATCCTTAATAACTAATTGTTGGGTGTGGGCCATACGAGCTGTGCGATGAAACTTAGATTTGTGTAAAGGAGCGGTTATGTACCTCCCATTGTCCCTCACCATGGCAACAGTTTTACTGTAGAGTCCCCAATCACTGAGCACCTGGCTTAAAAAAGTTTGGAGGTTATTTGCTGAGTGGCTGAAGTCTGCAAATGGAATAACCTCCAAGCTCTTATGCTGGAGATGGAAACCTAGGTCCAATTCTTCATAAAAGTTAACTGTCACAGCTAAATAATCACAATTACTCACAGATGTCCACACATCTATAGTTACAGCTACATATTTAACATCTTCCAATTTTGCTTTCAAATTCATCACTGTTGTTTCATAAATCTCTGGATTTATTTTATTTGAAATAGTTTTTCTTGAAGGGATGGTGTAATGAGGTTTCTAAGTGAGTAAGTAGCCTCCTTAAGCCTTTGTTTTCCACTACACTAAATGGCTGCAGATCCAAGCATATCATTTTTTCAATTAATCGTGTAATTGCTTGACCTCATTGATCTTGCTGTTTAAATTTTTTTTACTTTATCGAAGACCTCTGCCGAAGTGGGTTGGTGGTATGATGATGACTTAGACCCAGGTTTAATGAACTTAGGATAATTAGCAGCTGAATAGGATGCAGTTGATGTAGATGGACTTTCAACTGAGCCTGGCATTGTTCCAGTTGGAAATGTTTCAGCCATTGTTGCAACTTTACTAGTTTTATGGGGATCACATTCAACCTCACTTAGCTCTTCCTCACTGATGGCACTCTGCTTAGAATGGGTGGTCACAAACATTTTTGTCAAACTGAGTGAAGTATTCTGTTTCTTTGGAGAGGGTGTTAGACTCTCACAGCGAAAATTTACTTTATGCTTCTATTGCACATGCTTTTTAAGGTTAGAAGTGGACTTACATGCACCACTGTGAAGTATTTCCAAACTTCGGAAGACATGGCAAGAGAATACAACTATGCAACTAAAGTGAGACGTATCGACTTTCACAAGCTATCTGTACACTGTAGGTTGCCGGTTATCCGACGGTCAGTCCCTCAACACTCTCTCCCGTACTCTCCCTTTCCTTCCCCTTCCTCTCTCCCTACCAGCTACCACTTCTGTGGGCACTCGCCGACAGAGGCCGTGTTAGAATATACAAAACTGCCACAAATTGTCTGCAAAAAGGTCTTCATGCAGCAGGCAATTCAGCAACATACAACACCTACAACACACTGTTGAATTATGGCTAGTCTCTAGATGAGTCACTGCTCACTGTTATTGTGCGACCCGGCAAGCGAGTTAATACATCTTCCACGGGTATCCTCAAGCTAAATTATTCATTCAAAATGTCCAATTCTTTGAGAAAGAGAAAGCGCGGAGTGTTAGCATTACATTACAAAATTACATGAGTGTATAGCAAACTGAACTGTGCCGACGGCCTTACATTCGCTGCATTTCTATCCCCTGAGTAGCTTCATTAATCCAGGCAATGGACTAGGGTGTGATAATGAATATGAAGAGATATTAAGGTCGAAAACTTTTGGAGCTGCTTTTAAAAGAAGGCGCTAACATAAATTGACTTCTGGATGAAACTGAGAGTGAAATAATGTCTTTCCTGTCCTCTGTCGGACCATGCTTGGTAAATGGTAACGTAAGTTACTATCTTTCGGTCATGTAGGAGTGTCATCAGTGTTTGAAATTTATTGACTCTACCTTATCAATATTTGGATTACATTCGCTGGTTTTCTCGATCAGTTTTTCGAGGCTAACATGGAATATTTTAATGAATAGCTCAGTCATGATGAATTGGAAGTACATGCATCAGATGATGCTTTCATCTCCGCCACCACAACTGTTGATGCTAGTTCAGAGTATGCAAATGGCTGCAAAAGTGATGAGGAGGAAACGATCGAAACACAATGGGCTTCTCTCCAAGTCGCAGTTCAATCAGCAGAAATGTTTATTCACTTCTTGGAACAGGAAGATGACGCTTCTATGTCAGGCATTTTGTGAGTTAGGAAAATTAAGATGGGCATCAGAAAGAAAATATACTACACAAAAGAAAGTGACAGCTTTTTTTATATCTTGCAAATAACTACTCGAAGTAAGGATTATTTGTATCTACCTTTCTTTAAGTACTCGCAATGCCCTGAGAGAAACCTTCGCTGTGTACATAGAGCGTACATTTTCCACACGCACTTTATTGCAGGAGGTAACAGAGTCTGTAAAAATATTTTAACCAGAATCAATCCGTAAGCGCGCCACTGCAAGCAAAGAGGAGGTATGTAAAATCTGTGGCTTCGTGTGTCAGGGAATCGGGCTGGTCTGTGACCTTGATTTGTTTAGGTACTTGGAGAGCGGGCTGAGTAAGCAGTAAGGATAAGGGAGCTCAGAACTCTGTACCAAGTGGTCCAACACTGCTAGCTTGACCATTTTAGGGAAAAATCTGTTTGGAATGTAGATAAACTTTAATCTGTGAAGCTTAAAACCATATTTTTTCCTGGTGAAAATTTGGTGTCCATATTGTTAAACCTCAGTGCTGAGCATTTTCTTCACTCGCAAGCATTGCTGTTAACTTCTTTTCTTGGCTTTGGTTTGACCTGAGACAGGGAAGTACACACTGTTGTGTAATGTATATTAGCACTAGAATACCTAGGCGGGTCATTTTGACCCTAACGTGATTTTAAATTCATTTTTTTATTTCATTTTCAATGCAACCAGGATTTCCTCCCATAACTTTTATTCATTTTAACATGTGTTTATGTCCAAAATATTTCACCTTCCTGGAGTAATCTGTGCATAAGTTTTTTTTAGAATTTACCTTGAACGCCCATATGGGTCATTTTGACCCAGATATGTATTTTCACATTGTATCATCACCAAAATTTCTTTTTTATTTGTATTTATTTGTCATTCTGCTGCACATGATGTCCGTCCCATTTTGTCCTTATCTTCCTCATTCAGTTACCTTCCATGCCTGGATCACCTTTCAAAAATATTCTCATATATCTTCCTTCCACTTCGTATCCTCACCCTTTTCATTTTTCGTCTGGTCGATTCATGGCATATTTAGTTATTAATGTGTTGGCAGTGCGCAGTGTACCTTATCCCTATTTTAGAGAGCAGAGAATACAATATTGCTCCTCACTGACATATGGACTATGCTCACTTTTTTGCCACCAGCTCTACTTTTTCTCCCCTAATGACGAGTGGAAAATACAACTTCAGTCTTCCTTTTTGTTCCATAGAGTGAAGTTTGTAGCTATAACATTGAGTTTTATGGTGATAGTGGTTTTGAAGTTCAAGAATTCAAATATGTTCCTGAGTAGCTAATTACGATCTGATGAAATTCATGCGGTGCTGCAAATGATTCAGGAGGATGAGTCAGATGGTGGAGGGTTTTTATTTGGTGAAAGGTTTTTATTTGGCAGTTCCAATGATGAGTTGAGATTTGAAACTTGCGAAGAATCAACTAATTCTTCAGAAAGTGACGATGAATGCGGTCAAGACACAAGAGAGAGTGCATCTAAAGATGAGCTTAATATTTGGCAAAATGTTGTATATTATTTTCATTCAAACATTCATATTTTTCACAGTTTTGTTGTAATAGGTATGTTTAATTTCATTAGGACGAAAAATTCGCCATCATACAGTCCTATATCTTGTATGTAGATGACTTGGATGATGCGGTCAAGGATAACCGTCTAAATAGTCAACAAATTTCAGACTATGTAGTATGTCTCATCCTGCCTTTTCTTTGCCAATGCAGAAATATGAACACATACAACTTCTTTACATCCTTCAAATTCGGCTCAATTGCTTAAGGATAGCATTTAGTGCTTCATTGTAACTTAAAAAATGTTTTTTGTTCTAACACTTGAGAAATCAATTTTAATCAGCCCTGCCAATAGCATGTTAAATATCATCAAAAAAACGATGTACAATGAATATGCCCTTATGGGCCATGCAGACAATATTTAGACACTTATTTGCCTTTGCTATCTATTTTGACCTTTTATGGCTTCAGAATTCAAGATTGACTGCCGTAACCCTTAACCAGTGTTGTGCATTTCTTGTCACACAACCAGTGATGTGTGGTCTGGGAGACCAAAATTTATTAAATATTAATAAAATATTATTATTATTATGATATTTTTATTATATGGTTTGAATTTTATGCCTTTCAGCACTGTCTCCAACTCATATTTAGTTTTCTGAATCATCAACACTTAACAATTTTTTCAGGGTAAATTATTATTTGAAACCGGGTAAAAAAATTGAAAGAAAATCACCATTTGTTATTAGAGTCATAAATCATTAATGTTCTTTTATAGTTGAAAATAAGGTTGTAAATATTTAAGTGGTAATGTTAAATAGTAATACATGATTGAAACTTTTTCCACTTTTATCCACAACACGACCACTTTTTGGTCGTGTTGTAAAATGCTATCATTTGTGGTTTCTCATGCTCAATGTCATTACTCTCCCTGTGGTGTATTGAAAAAACCAAACAAACAGACATATTTCTCTTCAGAATGTGGGCAACTAGAGTCTTGTTAGCCGAGAATCGGTACAGTGAAGAGCCCACTATATACCCTTTAGATAGCCCAAACTTACCAGTTATTTCCCTTTTATTTTTTCTAATTGTGCCAACGTACGACAGTCCTTTCCCTTTCAACTTTTCTACCAGCTCAAGATGTGAACCAATTATCTGCTGTGATGTTTCTATGGGACCACATGATTGGTTCAGAGAGACAAAGACCAGATTGAGTTGGCTTCGACACCTTTTGGTCTTCCTCTGACAAACCTAACCCATCAGTGTCTTTTCCTGCATATAGATGCACAATATACAGATTGTTTTTAGTGCCAGGAAGCACATAATTTTGAAATCGTACTTGGCTTGCTTGCTGGAGACATATATTTTGAAGCTGCAACAACCCCTGAAGGTAATTAACATTTCATCAATGCAAGTTGTGGTGCTCAGTGAATAGCAGCGTTGGGAGTTCTTTATTAGGCAGCGCAATAAATCAGAAATCCGAACCTCCTGGTCAGTTTTGTATGGGGCCTTTCTTTCTGCATGATTATCAAAACAGACACTCGTGAGAAGAGCAGAGGAATCTCTACCTTCCATGCTTTGGCATTTCCTGAAATTCCCCTCCACTCACATCCAGCATGTGTCCTTGTATCTGACGACCGCCTGCAGGAGGACAGTGAGCACGAACAGCCATTGACATCACACGGGCATGGGTAATAAACAGGAGCCGGCGGAAGACGCTTGGGTTTTCCGACCACTAACAAATACTGAAAGCTCCAAACTGAAGGGTTTTCCAAATTATTGTGGCATAAAACTAGCCAACTATGATAGTCGAAAAATTGTTTCTCATGAACTTGGATGTAACGGCACTTGCAGTGCAATGTTTTACTCCTGCTTTTTCCCTGACCCTCTTCCATTTCTTTTGGCTGTAAAATTTGTTTTGATGCACGTATCCCAAAAACTATATGAGAGGTCAATCACCCAAAGGAGGGCACAAATGAATAGCACAAGTGAGGCGTGAGCACACGCTAATTCAGGATTCAAAGCCATTCTCTCAACGTACGTTACCTGCTTATTGTTTACAAGGTGTACAGGCATAGTGATGCAAAATAACAGGCAATAGACTGCAGTTGTATTATAATTGTTAACAATTCTCAAACATGTTTCACTTTCACTGGGCTAGGAGTGTGAAATTTCCAAAAAAAGGCAGGATTTTTTATTTTGCATGCATCATCTTGAGTAACTATTCTGTCTTACTGTATGTATTTTCCAAAAATCTATAAATAAATTATGCACATTGCATGACTATTAAATGGTACAAACAAGGAGATCTTTATTCTTATACTTATGCAGTTGCATAGGTTTGTCTTTTTAACCTCTTTCAGAATCATCTATTTATTTATTTATTGATCCAAGGACATGTATGGGACAGTTCCATAGGCAAATTAAGAATGTATATATATATTTAGTATACCAGTATAGAAATAAAATATACACAGATTGAATACAAAAATGCATAGCGTACAGTTAACTCATTTACATCGAGGTAAGAAATTCATCCACCGAATAAAATGCATTTTTTATAAGATACTCTTTCAGTTCTACCTTAAAGAGTGAGATAGATTTAATGCTTTTAATTTTAATAGGGAGGACCAACATAGCGACTCATGATTTTCCAATTGAGTGATATGAGGTCTCGCAGATTGCTCATTGAATTCAAATGTCATTTTACAGAAATACAGGATAAATTTATAAAATTTTGAGGACACTCTATGCTTATTAGACAAAAATGTAAAGGTATCAAGAATTACTGACGTTATAAAAATAATTATTTGAAAATATTCATAATTTAAAAAGTGCAGCGGTCTGTCATACTGCACGTCACTGGTTAAGGGTTAAGGAAGTCCTTGTGTCTGTGCCATGGTTTAAGTATAATGGCTTGCGTCCATTGTGGAATGAGCCTTTTTAAGAATAAAAATGTATGGAATGGTTCAATTACTAATGGTCTTTAGTATTTACTTTTACATGTTCCTCTTGGATGGTTCCTCTTGGCACTCAATTATTTATTGTGTAATTCTTTACCAATTTATCTATCAGTATTATGTTTCATTTGATTGATATCGTTTTATTAAATCTGTCCACAGATAGCTATGTGTATGAAGAACAGAACCAGGAATCAAGTGTATAATCGCTGGATGTATGCTATAAATCCTGAAATCAAGAGGGGTCGTTTCACTGAGAAAGAGGATTGCCTCATTCTTGCGGGTGTGAAACATTTTGGAACAGATTATGCAAGAATTGCTGAACTCTTACCTGGTCGGACCAGTGCTCAAGTATATGCCAGATACACGTTAAGCCTGTCCAGGGACGGTCCTCTTGGACAGTGGTCAGCGTAAGTATGTCATTGGGAGCACAAACAAGTTTTTACTGGTCTTAAGTATTCAGAAAATACGTAGACCTCATTAAGATAAGGTCCTAGTGTACATAAATGTACAAAAAATGCATACAATTACAGTTTCTTACTTTTACTTATTTTACAACAATTACTACTTCCTACCAGTCCTTCTGTCTCTATTTCAAACCCATGTGTATGAAAATCTATAGCCTCTTTCTCTAATAACGCTTTCAGATGCTCTTGCAATTCAAATTTTGAACCTTGTATTGCCTCTCCTCAATCCCTTTATATACTTTATAATTTTCCCTTCTTAAGTTCAGTAAATCTCTTAACAATTTTTTTCTACTTTGTTGGTCGCCCTTACAATTAATTTAACTTGGGTTTTCTGTGGTCTCAATATCCACGAGTCGGCATGCCCTATGTTGGGCACCAGTATGCAACCTACCTTAATTCCAATGTTTGCCCGGCTAGTCGCTAGTTGGTACACTTATCTTGTGCAGGATCTCTGCTGTTTGCCGCGATCACTCTCTGTCGTCCTATCGCAGCCGACCATCCTAGGGTATTCTCCGACGTCAGATCTCTGCTGTATGCTGCAGGATCATTCACCATCGTCCTATCTCGACCGAACATCCTCGGGTATTCTCCGATGTCTTCAGTCCATATTATTCCCCTTTACGCCATCTTTTCCTCTGAATACTCTTCGCCTGATTCCTTAGCTTCCTTTACTCTTTTTTTTGTCTTCCCTTCCCATGGTTCTTCTTTGTTATTTGTTGATCTTGCCAAGCATCCTTAGTTTTTTGTACGGTAAATACTTATTTTTCTTGACTGTCCTTAGTTTACCATTGTTGTTATTATAATGTTTCATAAATTTGGCTATTTTGGGTGATTTTTGTATTATTCTGGACTGTTATATACTGTATTCACATTGGGAAACTCCACTTGGGTCCCCGTGAAAACACTCCTATCAGTTGTAGCCTTAGAGAATGGATACAATACAGGACGTATGTGCAATCCTTGTAATGTTACGTCAGTAGTACCAGAATAAGCTGGTACATATGATATCAGGCATAAGAACCAAGGGATATTAACACGCTTTAGCCTGGAGAATAGGTATAAGTAAACGTAAATAATTAATTCTAGTGATGCCTTCACTGTCAGGAATATCAACAATTCTCAGTCAGATACGTAATGTGTATTCAGGACACCGAAGGGATCATTGATCTGCCCAGGATTCATTGAGGGATCGTGGAGTCAGGGCTCAGAAGTTATACTCGTGAGTTACTCAAAAATTTGTCTTTATTCTTCCCTATCCCTTATTACACTAGCTTACCCTACATCGTCTCCCACAGTCCAGGAGTTGTGGGTAGGAGGGGTGGAAAGGGCTGGGGCGGCGGCTTCCTCTTGTATCCCTTAGGTTGCGTTCCCTTGCCTCGTGTGCTATGCCTTCTCTGCTAACCTAGTCACCTGAGGGCGTCAGCCAAAGATTTTGGAGGAAAGTGGGTCATGGATGGAGGAAAGGGAGGAAGGCAGTTGGTATCCATGAGAGCAGAAATTAGGTAACAAATAAACATTTTACAGAAATTAAATATTTGTTTGAAATAGCAAATTTGTATTAATAACTCATGTAACTTGACTTATTTTAATTTAAAAAATGCTATTTTAACATAGGAATGTTAATTTGCTAATGGCATTATGGCAGCCTCATCTTTTCTGATGTCACTTGCGTGGGGTTGCTCAGGAGACACTTTTCCTTGACAGTGTCTCTATTGTTTTCATGCATTATGGGGATATGCTTGTCACACTTCTGCCAGATGTCAGGTGGGTGTATGTAATAAAAACAGAAAACAGAACAAGAAAATATGTGCAAATTGCAACTAGTACAGGTGTGGACAGTGAGAAAGTGACATGAAGGTTTGTCAAAAATGCAAACATGAGTAAATATTATTTACCGCCAGGAACAATGTCTCTTGCACTCTAGAGTTTGCAACACCGGCAAGTATTTATGTATGCCATCGAAATAGCATTTAAACCTTTTAGGATAGAATCTGTATTCTAAAGCATACCCTCTGAAGCGTCAGGTTTTTTGTGAAAAAATTTTTATAATTCTATTTAATCTCTTTGTAAATTTTCATCCAAAGATGAATAAAGAAACAATTGTTAATATATTGTGTCATTTTTTAGTTACAAAAACCTATTGTGACTAATTATGAAAATAGTATTAGTTTGATGAAGAAGTCTGAAACACCATGAAATTTGGGCTGCAAGGCAGCTAATGAGATAGAAAAAACACATGCCATCAATTGACAGTTGGCCGTCTTCGGTGGGAAACAATGTGCCCCAGTCTTTCTAGTGTTAATTCTTCTATCCCTTAAGTGGACTAATTGTTTGCTATTGATTATGATTTTTTTAATGTAGAGAAGAAGACCTAAAGCTCTTAAAAACTGTGGAACTACATGGACGGGATTGGACGAGGCTGGCTCAAGAACATTTTACATCAAGGAGCCGAAGTCAGCTACGTCATCGTTACAGATATTTGGAAGATTGGCTCAGAAAAAACCCAGACTCTTCGGTTGGTATAACTTATGTCATAAGATAACATAGCCCATACTTAAATAAATTTTAGAATCCATAGAGCAGTGGTAATTAATCATAAAGAAAGGAAAAAAAACTGATTGATGGATACCCTCAATTGCAAGGAACAATGAATGACTTTGTGCTAATGTAAAACATCAATAGTTATGTGTATTTTTGAAGTTTCACATAATTGATGGGATGTTTGGGAAAGAGGCTTAACACTCCTCTTGGATTATTTGAAGAACTCCTGTCAGGCAAGCTTCAATAAGGCAGGAAGAATATTAATTAATCCTCATTCAGTATCTATGAAACTGATAGGAGTGATGAAATAGGAGAGATACACTGCCAAATTGATGTGATTAAAAATTCCTTTTCTTCATCTTTCCTCAAACCGTTAACCTCGAATATTTCTTAAGGTTTTGGTGAAGGCTTCCGTGGAGTCTTTGAGTGACGAAGAGAATGGTTTTCAAGATGTTCTGCGTTTATCCATTTTTAAGGACAATATTATGCCAGTGTTCCAGCTCGCTTCTCAGGTCTGCTGAAGTGGAAATGCAAGGTTTAGTCCATCCTTTTATGTTACTCCAATTTTGCGCTTTCAGGTTGAGGGGTGTCATGATTGGTTCATTCTGCTGAAAAGCCATTTCCATGCGGTGGAGATAGTATAACTGTCCTGTCAGTTGAAATGTTTGGTATTTTAGGCTATTTCTATTCCTTCACATATGATTCTATGGAAATAGCAGGGTTCCTTTTGTCAATGATGTGGTGTTTTCAAAGTCATGTGGGCTCACTCCACTGATGTTCTGTGACTGCCGACTGGCAGAATTGTAGATTTTTCTTGGCCCTATTATGCTCTTTGAGCCAGCATTTCAGTGCTCTTGAGGTGTGGCCTATGTTGGAGTGGCCGCGGCTGCACTTTATTTTGCATATTCCTCTGAATATGTCTTCCAGGAGGCGGTCTTTGGAGTTGGGGAGGATGTCTGCCGTTTTCATAACACACTTGAACCTGGTTGTGATTTTCATATTGTTCAGGAGAACACACAGGGAACCATTCTCTTCATTTCTTAATGTGGATCTGGCCTCAGGGTCACTTATTCCAGATTTTCTGAAAACATGAGTATGGTATCTTTGATGTCTTTTTAATAAAATGAGGAAAAAATAGTTTTTTCACACTAGTTTTACTGTAATTTTGTCTTGAAAGTGGAGATTTTAACATGGGCTCTTATGGAGATTTCTCCAATTACAGCAGAAAAACATCTTTTCGAAAGAGAAAGCATATTCAAGATTTAAATTAAAATTGTTTACAAGGAGTGTAAAGTCATGGTTAATTGTTTAAAAATAAAATATAGGCATCTTAACTCCTATTTTTTTAAGTTATTAGTGCATTTCTGTAGTGAAGTCAAAATGTGGTAGTTCCATGCAAAGGGTGCTGCGGTTGGCCCACTATGACTGGACAAATGTGGTCATTAAAAATATATTTGTGGACCAATCTGTATATTTTGTTACTTAATATTGTTTTCTGTGGGTAAACTATTTAATCAATGGAATCAGGATTTTTTTAAGTGAATAAATAAATATGTATTTCTTAGTATTTGTCTTGACTCACATAGTCAAGCCAGAGCTGCCTTAATCCTGTATGCACCTGCATGTGTAGTGCCGCGATTGTCATTGGAGACGAGTTTGCAGAAAGTAGTCAAAGAAGTACATTCTTTTGTTTAAGGTCAAATGTATTGTATCTTGGGAAACACAATTTTTTTGTATACAAATTTTTGGGAGAAATCAGCTTGAATCAAAAATTTGTATATAAAATTAATATTCAATTTGGACCGTGGGACATCGACCTTAAGAGAAATGTTATGTGGCAACCTTTCTACTGAGTACTCAAGGTTATCAATCAGTTTTGTTTCTGTATTTATGAGATTTATTAATTTTGCTTTTCATAAATATTCTTCACACTTGAAACATAAATGCAGGATGGCCACTTGACAGATTGGATGCAGTGTGTATTTGGGTGGGCCGAAAAAAGGTTTTTTTTTTGATCAAATTTGCCCTATGTGGGAAAGTTGTGTACTGATATCAGGAGCTCGCATGCAAAAATTTTTCGAAATCGGATAATATTAACCACTGCCGCCTGAGCTCTCAAGTTTAAAATTTTGCGAAAATTCAGGTGGAAATGGGAAACAAACGGTTATGGAGAATAATCTGTTGCATATACTGGAATATTGATAAAGATCAACAATAGATGCATGTTTCCAGATTACAACACTGAAATTTGAAGTTTATTTGACCAAATCTATGTCTTATACGATGCCTAAGAATAAACAACAAATTTAGAGTCTAGGCAATCCGCACAACACAAAAATTTTACCGACTCCAAGCATCACTTCAAGTAGATCACTTTTGGGAGCCATATTTGGGGTAAATTTATATTATTTTCGAATGCAGTTCCTTAAGTAATGTCTTGTCCTTCATTTGGATCATACTTTAAAACAGACGGAACAATTAAACTTTTTTAAACTAACCTCAATTATGATGAATAATTTTATGCATGTTGAGCTATTACCACAAAAAAATCAGTTAATCAAGGTAGGATAATGGCACAGCCTGATCACCAAGTATTTATTTAAGTAGCTCTTGGATAGTTTCGTGGAGAAACTACCCAGAACTCACCATGAGGAGATGGCTACTATCGAGTTCCACCCCTGCCCCCTCAACCACCCTTCCATGGGACACGTTTGTAGGTATATGGCTATCACTCGTTCTTATTATACCTTATATTGTGCTTTATTTTCAAATTTTGGTTGAAGTTTTTGGTCTTTGATGTATGATAATGCCCATCCATGCCTGCTTTCTGGACTGCACACGGATTTTGACGCCACCATAATCATTTGTACCATCCTTTCAACTGCTTGTGTGTGACATGGAAATCTGGGTACTTTAAACAAAGCCCCTTCCTTCAGAATGTCTCCCAAATCTTTGCTTGTGACATCAGTAATTAAAGGTGGTTGAGTTACCTCAATTGTTTACCAGTCAACTAAGTCGATGTAATCTTGTGCATCAAATTTCAAAGTTGGAAGTTCGAATTTCCTCAATTCCTTATTCTGATTTTCTCTTGATTTAAATATTTTTTTGACGGCCATTGCACGGATCTGTCTGCGTTCATCGGCTAGCATTGCAAGCAGAATATTCTCTGGGTGAGCAAAAAAAGCATTTCCCTGAATGAGTGAGTAAAGGTGTAAATTGATGTCTCGATCCATATATTTCATGAAATGTATCATGTTCATGATATGCTTCGGAACTTCTATGCATTGTGGTCTCAATTTTATCGCAAACCACATAGGAGCGTATACTTTCATCACAAAAGTTGCCAATGTCATCAGTTCTTTTGAAGGAGTTTTGGTTGAAACATATAATCGAAGAATGCGATTTGCTGTTTTGGTCCACCTGGAATGAACCATTTTCCCCGGACTTGTTGCTGAAAGACTCTCCAGGCATTCTCCACTTGAAACAGCACGTGCCATATCATACAGGTATTTTTGGTTGCTGCTTAAGTCTTCTGTATTGATGGTAGGAACCAGGGAACTAATTTTTTTGAATTTTACAACTGGTCTGCCTTCGCATTTGCTCAACGATTGGCCAATTGGGCCAGAGTATGCTTTAGGGCCAACAGTTGGGCCATCAAGCATATTAAGCAAGTGCCCTAATGGAAGTTCATTGCAATTTAGTAGGCAAACAAACAAATGCAAAGGCCTTCCTAGTGCCATTTCTATTCTCCTGATTACCCCAGCATGCCTGCTGGTGTTTACCGCAGTCCTATCACATCTCATTGCTCGCAGTCCATTGAGATAGATCCTTTTTTCTGTGAGAAAATTCATGATCGAATCCCTCAGCCCAACAGCTTTGCTTATGCTTGGAGTGTCATGCCCTAAGTAATGTGAACCAGGCTCTTCAACAAGAGTTACATGCTCCTCTACAACAGTATTACGCTTTGATTTATTGTATACGAATGTAGTCTTTTCTCCCGTCGAAGTAAAGCGCTTGGAGCGTAACATCTCCCACATTCCTCTGAAGAGAGGAACGCAATTTTTCTCATTCCCTCCTAACCTTGTTCTTGTCTACAACCAGGACATGGTCTCCTTGAGAAACCATCCCATTATCAACTAGAAGCATGGATGCGAGTGCTGCAGCAGCTTGGTTCGATATACAGAATCTTTCACAGGCAGACGCAAATCTAGACAAATTTAAATTATTTACACCCACCTTTTTTTCCAAAAAAACATCAGCATCACTTGCGTCGCGTAATTCTTCATCTGCAGACGTTTCTTTACTTGAGTCTTCCCAAATCTCCGAAACTTCTTGCTCGGGTAGCGTGGAACATTCTGATGATCTTTTTCTTTCTAACCTATTCCACTTCCTCTTCCTCTTGTTAGTTTCCTGGATATCAATGGCACCGATAATCATTTGTCTATCACTTCTCTGGTCCTGAAGGAATTCACGTTCTAAAAATGGCACTTTGGTGGTATTATCACAAACACAGTTCCACTAGAGCATTTACATGCCACAACATCAAAAAGCTAACACGCGTGTCGAAGAATGTCTTGCTTCAGATCAACGAAAGTCTTCTTGTTGACAGATCGAAGAATATTGTGGTATTTTCCATGTTATTGAATAATTCGTCTCACAATTTGCCTATGTCCGACAACTGGTATAGAGGATCTATTCCAGATGTCTTCAATGGCATAAGGCACCGTCTCCGCGATTTGCGGCACAGATATATTGGTATTTCCACTTTCTTCTTGAATGTACCGAGAGTACAAAAACATTTTCATCATCTCCTCATAAGTAGGCAAAACATTACCCACGAACTTTTTGGGTGCACCAAATATCAGGCACTCCACTCCATTCCTTGTAAGCTTTTTCTGTATTTTCGCCATTGCGTTAATCTTCTTGCTACCAAAACCACAGTACACTGCACAATGTACTTATTCACTCACAGCAATGAATACCAACTGGCTGACTACCTCAAGCTTCATCATCATCATCTGGTGTTCTGCACACCATCCCGTCTGTTGTTCTGCACATCCCATACACCACTGCTGTCTCCATCCGCTTCTGTCCCGAGCTTCCTTCTTTGCTTCATCATAGCTGATGTTCTTCACCTGATCCACCAATTTAATTCTTCTCCTTCCTCTCTTTTTCTTTCCTTCAATTGAACCCTCAAGTGCCTCAGTTCTTATACTTTTCCCTCTCATCACATGGCCCAACCAGTTTCCTTTCCTTTTCCTTATTTCCTTTAGGAGCGATCTTCCTTCTTTTACTTTGCTCAAAACCTCTTCATTTCTCATATTATCTACCCATCTTACTTTTTCCATCCTTCTTCACACCCACATTTCATAAGCTTCTATTCTATTCCTTTCCCTCTTACCTAATGTCCATGTTTTACATCCATACATGAAACCGCTCCATGAATAGCATCTAGCTAGTCTCTTTCTCCGCTCCAGATCCAGGCTTTTATTGCATAGCAAGTTTTTCTTCTGGCTGAAGGCCTCTTTTGCCATTGCTATCCTTGCTTTTATTTCTGCAATACTTCTCCAGTTGTCTGTCACTATCGTTCCTAGGTACTGGTAGCTTTTCACTTTTCCTATTACACCTTCATTTATTTTCACACTCATATAATTTTCACAGTTTACTGGCATCACCTTTGTCTTTCCTAGGTTTATCTTCATCCCATATTCCTTCATCCCTTCTTCCAAAACCTTTATCAACCTTTGAAAAGATTGTATATTATCTGCTAATACTATAATGTCATCTGCGAATCTTATACTTCTTATCTTCCTACCTCCAATGCTGACTCCTTCCTCTATCCCATCAACAGATTTATGGATCATGTCCTCAACATATATATTGAACAAGGTTGGCAACAGACAGCATCCCTGGCTTACTCCTCTACCAAGATCCACCCATTCTGTCATATCCTCATTTATTTTTTATGCAGCTTTTTGCCTCATATATAATTCTCTGATGACTTTTCTCTCCTTCCATACCAACCCCTTCTCTTTTAGAATTTCGAACATTTTATTCCATTCAACCCGATCAAAAGCCTTTTCCAGATCAATAAAACAAAGTGCCATTCCTTTTCCTCTCTCTATATAACTTTCTCCAGTTATTCTTAACAGGCCAATGGCACCCTTGTTCCTTTCCCTTTCCGGAAACCAAATTGTTCCTCCCCTACATTTTCTTCCATTATTCTTATTAATCTCCTGTTCAAAACTTTCAACATTATTTTGGCTGCATGTGTAATTAGGCTTATCATTTTATGTTCAGTACATTTCCGTGTACCAGGCTTCTTAGGAATTGGTACCATCACTGTTCTTACAAAATCTTGAGGCCATTCACCAGTGTGATATATTTTGTTACACATGTTAACAATTTCCTGCACACCCTGTTCATTCAACCACTTGAAAAATTCAATAGGGATCTCATCCATTCCTGTTGCCTTCCCTTTTCTCATTTCTTCAATTGCTTTTTCTACTTCCCTCTTCAACACTGAATAACCTCTATCTTCCGGGGGCACCATTTCTTCTGCCTCCAAGTCCAAATCCACTGGACAAGATGCGTATTTCACTTCGTAAGCTTCTAAAGCGAAATACGCATCTTGTCTGACAATGGATGGGAATCCCCTAGGAAAATAAAACATTTTAGCGAATATGGTGAGTTAATGAGTAACGATAGTAACAGCATGAGGTGAGGGAGTTTAAACATCAGTTACGAGGGTTTACGATGGGATATGACCCGTCTGAGAATTCTATGCCATTTTATCACCAAAGTATTCACGATCAACTCATCGCTGGGGCCAGATAAGGATAACCTCCGTCCCCCGTCTCATTCGTACTTTCCTTAGCTCTACCACTGGCCATCTTTATCATACCTGACTCATGTTGAACTAGCTGTACCTACAATCGCTTGGGGAATAGTTAACTCCTAGTTTTCCAAGAAAGTACCAGTTGGAGGAGCATGTATAGATGGTACACAGAGATAATCCGTTGATTACGGGACTTTTCGGTTTATCTTTTCCTACAGTGAACCACTACAATTTATCAAAGTTCTTAAAAAATGCTACTAACTTCTAATGAATAGATCGTAGCTATATCACTCATTTGTAACAAAAGAATTCGTTTGGACTCCACTAGTGCATTAAAATGTTTGATACGCTGTATCTTTCCCAGCGCGCAGCCCACTTTGTCTCCGAGTGAACACCCACTCCTTTTGCAATTTAATTCAAGACCATTTACGGCGTACAAATTCGTTGGATTTGCGAAGAAAATCCACATCTCAGGTGGGGCAAAAACCTGTAATTGGATATTGCAATATATTTCGAGGAGAATAAATCTTTGTGATGAATATCAGAGCCGTAATTCTTCGCCATAATTTAAGTTAGTTTCAAAACGTACCGCTTTTTCGTCTATTATAAAGTATCATTTATATCCAAATGAAGGATGAGACATTACTTAAGGAACTGCATTCAAAAAAAATATTACTTTATCCCAAATACAGCTCCCAAAAGTGATCTACTTGAAGTAATGCTCGGAGTCGGTAAAATTTTTCGTGTTGTGCGGATTGCCTAGACTCTAAATTTGTTGTTTATTCTTAGGCTTCGTATAAGACATAGATTTCGTCAAATAAACTTCAAATTTCAGTCTTGTAATCTGGAAACATGTATCTATTGTTGATCTTTGCCAATATTCCAGTATATGCAACAGATTATTCTCCATAACCGTTTGTTTCCCATTTCCACCTGAATTTTCGCAAAATTTTAAACTTAAGAGCTCGGGCGGCAGTGGTTAATATTATCCAATTTCAAAAAAATTTTGCATGCGAGATCCTGATATTTGATCCAGAAAAAAAACCTTTTTTCAGCCCACCCTAGTGTGCATCCTATATGTCAAGTGAAATAGATAGGGAAGTTCCAGATGCATTTTTCCCTTGATAGGTATATGGTGAGTGCATATCTTACCACACTAAATTATTATTTCATAGTTTGGTTTGGTATTATTTCATAGTTTGGTTTTCACTGGTTAGGTTTGAATGATTAGGGTTAGTACCAAAATAAGGAAACTCTTGCAAGAATTGTTTTATTAATCAAGAATGCCAACAACTTACCATAAATAAATAAGTTCCACTAAATTTTTCTGGAAGAAATACATTTTTAAGAGTTCATAAAAACAACTGTAAGAGTGGAATTTATTGTGTGTGTGGAAAATGAAACAAAATACAATGTAAAATAGTTCAAAAGTTGATAAAATGTGATCATTGATGGAATACCTTTCATAAAATCCATAGTAGCAATATTTTTATGCCTAACTTTTCTAAGGCACCCTGCTAAGACTGATGCTGTGATGGGCTTGCCTGTGGATCAAAATGATGAATTATGATTCAAGAGTGAATCAGCAAGCTGTTGAGAGCATAAAATAAGTATCTGAAATTTTTTTGTTTCAAAATTAGTTTGTGCTTCTGGATTAATCATTAGGTGGTGTGAAGTGGTTTGAGTACTGTGGTCTAATCCATAGGGCCTCAGGTCAAAAACCAGAATTTGGGATACTTTTCAGTGCAGGGAAATATTTCTGTGGAATCCCTCTAAAGTTAAAGCTCTTCAGATCAGTCTTTGAGTTTGATTTTGTGTAGGCTTCACATCATCTCGGGTGTTTTTGGAAAGAATTTCAATGGTAACACGCCAAGTTTTGGCTAGGATGTTAATGTGGCCTTTTGGCATCTTTTGTGGTGATCCAGTGAATGCTGTTACCTAGTTTCTCTCCTCCCATCCTCCATTCCACAAGAAATCCTCTCTCGACAGAGTGGTCCTCCATTAATGGTGCATATTACCTCACTAGTTGGTTGCTTCCACCTATTTGCCCCAATAACTGATGTCTGATGTTTTTTACAACTTAATGTTATTTCAATGTTTTATATATGTTTTGTGTTTATTGATGTATATTATAATTTTAATGCATTTATATTATTTATTTTTGACTCTCAGGTTTCAATGGCACCCAGGAGAGACCTTGGTGACAATCGGAGAAGAAATTCCAATCTGTGGTCAACGATTCAAAGAGCTTTGGCAACTAGTGACAAAAAGAGAAAGGATAAGGTCAGTCTAGTGAAAGTAATTGCATTTAACTGGTAAGAATGATGGTCCTTGGATTTGTTTTTGCATGACTATTATATTAACATAGTAGTCTAAAATTTATGGCTGAAGGCATCACTTGGTGGAAAATTTTTGCAGACATGGCGAAGAAATTTCTTAGTAAATTCCGCACTTAAAAGTTTATTTCCAACTTGGGTTTCAACTGCACAGCAATCATTATCAAGGTACATTTGCATCACATGCAAGTCAATACTAGCAACCTTGATAATACGAAGTTGGCAGGACTGAAAAATCGGCACTTCGTATTTTCAAGTTTCGTATTTTCGAACCTTTTTAATAAATGGCGGAAAATATTTCCTCATCCCCCCCTGATTTCTCTGGTCTTTGGAAGCATTTGAAGATGATTTATAGTCGTTTTTCGTGAAATAATTCGAAATAATGCCTTTATATCATGAACAAAACATCACAAACATCCATGAAATAACTATCACCTCTTAGTTCCCTATGCAAATGATTTATAGTTGACGATCATTTTCTTTGCAAATTTTTCGCCCAGTTTAGAAGACATATATAAAGCAAGTTCTACATTTGTATGAGACTCTAGCTTTCTTAATCTTCGGCTTATCAGGACATGCAACTGATATGGGCGTTTGAAAGAGGCATTATTTGTTCATAATATGTACGCAGTTAAGACTGGCTGGCCAGACCATGCTTCCAATTGCTTTTTTTTATCGCTCAATCATAGGTAAAATGAGCAAAGGACTCAGTCTATTTTTTAAAAATCCTTCACAGGTTATTATTTGTGGTTCCTTCCATATCACCTGCAGGATATTTGAACTAGGGAAGAAATATTATTTCGTTCCCAGCCAAACGGTTTCACCACTCATTGAAGTTCAAGGAAGAAACATTTAACCCTTTGAGTGGGGCATAATGTGATATAATGTCATGGTTGTCTTTACGCTGGTGCTGATGACGTGATATCACGTCAAGGGTACCGTGAGTGTTCCAGCATTCACTAGGAAACTTTCGCTAGGCCCCCTAGTGAACGCTGGAACACTCACAGTACCCATAACGTGATATCAAGTCATCAGCACCAGTGTAAAGACAACCATGACGTTATATCACGTCATGCCACACTCAAAGGGTTAACTGATGACCAAGTCCCTTTTCACTTTGGTGATTCGTGCTTATAGTTCTATTCTGCAAAACATTAATCCCGTAAATAATTGAGCGATTATTTATTTTTTCTTTCTATACATAATCTCTTAGCGTCGTGGGTGTATTGCTGAATGCCATTTTATCCAATGGCGTCGTTATATGCCAACTTTGGTAAGCTAAAACATAGAAGCTAATGAAATGCCTTGTATTTAAAAAGTGATTACCGAATCACTCCACGATGTTCAAAACTTTTTATCCACAATAGTGTGAAAGAGGAACTTCATCCCAAATGAACATCGCAGAGATATTCCATATCCAGAGTTCTCCATTCCATCATTTAGTTATTTGCTTTCCCCTATGTGACTTTGCCTTCTATACTTGACTGTGCTGTGGAGCATTAAACATGAAAACGAAATAAGATTAACTGTTTGAAGCGTAAATTTGTTGACATTTACTCAAGGGAACCCAGTGCCACACACCCTAGTGGTGGCTTGCAAGGTATAATGTAGATTTTTTTGACAGATGGAATATTAATGTGGAGTTCATGAAGAATGATACTGAAGAAAATAGAACCTCAGATCATGGTTCGCGGAGAATGAACGAATGCTTCAACTGCCGCCCAGGAAATGCCATTGCTTGCAATGAAGGTGCTTCACCAATCCAATTCTTATCGATGTTTCTAACATCTACGCAGTTATGACAGTAGCTGGCCTGACCATGCTTCCAATCGCCTTTCCTTGTCGCTCAATAATAGGTAAGAAGAGTTAAGGACTCAGTCCATTTAAACAATCCTTCTCAGGTTATTATTTGTGGTTTCTTCCATATCGCCCGCAGGATATAGGAACTTGGGAAGAAATACTATTTCGTCCAAAGCCAAATGGTTTCACCGCTCATTGAAGTTCGATGAAGAAACATTAACTCATGACCAAGTCCCTTTTCTCTTTGATGGTTTGTGCTTATTGTTTCATACTACAAAACATTAATCCAGTAAATAAATTAAGCGATTATTTTTTATCCTTCTCTGCTTAATCTCTTTGCGTCATGGATATTATGCTGAACACCATTATATCCAATGGCATCCTTATATGCCAACTTCAGTAAGCTAAGACATAGAAGCTAATAAAATGCCTTGTATTTAAAAAATGATTATCGAATCACTCCACGATTTTCAGAACTTTTCATCCACAATAGTGTGAAAGAGAAACTTCATCCCAAATAGGCATCGCGCAGATATTCCTGATCCAGCGTTCTCCATTCCATTATTTAGTTATTTTCGTTCCCCTCTGCAACTTACGCCTTCTATACCTGACTGCACTGTGGAGCATAAAACACAAAAATGAAATAAGATTAACTGTTTGAAGCAATATAATCGCTGGGGGTTGCAAGCAGTGATCCACCAGCTTTTTGGACTTATCTGCGAAAATCATCTGCCATTCCGGTGCTCACCACCTCAATTTCATTAACAGCCTCTTCCTAAAGATAAGTTATGATGCATTAGCTCCAGTTCTGGTGTTTATCGAAATAAATTTAGCATTCAGGTAGTTCAAAACTTGATCATAGCAAATAAAATGAAAGTGGATAACCTATAAGGAAATAAGTAAAATCAAAGTGTCTTTTTTTTAATTCCTACGAAAACGTAAGAAATTTTTCCAGTGTTTCTCCGGCTGGAAACTTGCTTCAGTTGCTCAGATTAATAAGCTGCACATTTCTTGGGGCATAGTCCTGTCAAGAGAAGAAAACTCCCTAGTGGGGATAGAGAGGCAGACCTTGTGGTGCGGTTGACTAGGCGGGGGAGTTGGGTCATGAAATGGTTGGAGAGAGAGGGTAGGGTAAGGGGCCAATGGTCTTGCCTGCATCTGAGTCGGGGTACCATGTTTTTTTTATGACTCTTGTAAATGCCCTCGCAGAGGAGGGATAATGGGCTGTTCTAAGGGGGTGGGGATGGATACGTTGGGTGTCCAGGAAGTGTGAGTGGAAGGGAGAACGCAGAAGATAAAGTAAACAGAGGCTTCGGAAGAAGAGATCTTCCAGGATGGAATACGGGGCGGAGGAATTGAAGGTCGGAGGAAAGTTCCTGGTTAAGAGTTGATGGCTCCTTCTCTTCATTTCCAAAGGGCACTAAGAGAGTTCAAGAATTACCCTGAAAAAGAATTTAGGTATAAATTAAACCAAAGATATTTTACAGTTGTTCATTCTTAAAAAAAAAAACTATTATGTAAACAGGTGTCTCAATAAACAAAATAATCCGTGATTTGCTTTTGTACTTTGTTTTTTTCGAACGCCGCTTCCACCATGGCTTGTAGTTGAGACAAGTGGAAACTGAATTGAGAATCCAGGTCGTTTACAAGCTGGAAGTTATTCAAAGTTTGTAGGGCAAGGAGCACTTCTTTTTTTTGTGGTGGAATTACGTCATCACTATCATCTTCGTCACTGCTATAATGGCTTGTCCCAGCCAGTGGTTCCTCCAATGCATGTTCTGAGGTTCCATCGTCATAGGTGTGCAGATCTTTGTCCATAGTAATGTAATCGCTGGAGGTTGCAAGCAGTGACCCACCAGCTTTTTAGACGTCTTTGCGAAAACCGTCTGACAATCCTGCGCTCAACACCGCTATGTCATCAACAGCCTCTTCCTAAAGATAATATGACTCATTAACTCCAGTTCTGGTGTTTATCGAAGTAAATCAAGCATTCATTTAGCTGTCAAATACCGACCTCAAGAACAGCCTCATAATGCGGTAAGAGAGGGAATCCTGCCGATTTCCAACAGTTCACAACTGTTTGACATGATATCTCTCTCCAGGACTCCCCTACAGTGTGGATGGCATGTAGGATTGTCTATTTCAGAATATCCTTCATTGCTGTCCCCATTTCTAAAGGTGATGAATCAATATGAAAGAATAATCACCATTGAGAAAAATATGTCTTAAGGGATTACCGAAAACTCATGAAATAAAAATGAAATGCTTATACATACCTTTCCATTGTAAGTAGTACTGCACCAGCTTCCTATGGTTCAGGATTTTAAAGTGTTGAATTTATACCTTTGTCCGATAGCTAGGACTTGCTGGTCGAGTTAGGGGGCAAATAAACAGTACTTATATTGGTGAGATTCAGATCAAGATGTCTGTGCACACTGGCATTGTCCAAAATTAAAACAATCTTCCTATTATCGCTTGCCATTTTTCATTGTAGCCGTATGATTGTTTTTGGGAAAATTTCACGGGTCATTCAACTGTTTTTATTAAAGTCATAAAAAACCTGAAGTCTTTCAATTTTTACATTTTTGAAACACTGTGACTTTTCAAACTTTCCAATTAAAGTGGGTTTAACTTTATCAGTGCCTGTTTGATTGATGCAAAGCCCTACAGTCACTCGTAATTTGCTCTTTCTCCCTCTGTGGCACCTTTGCCCTTTTAAGCCCAGGGAAGCAGCTGGTAGCGCATGAAAGAAAGGCCCAGTCTCATCAAAATTGTACCGATCTTCGGGTCTATATTCATTTAATATGGAGTCATTATCTACATGTCATTGATCCAATATCTGGGTATCCACTGAGTTTTCTCCTCCCCACTCCTTAAGGGAAACAATATTGAATCTGGACTTGAATTTACTCAACCAGCCACCTGAACGTTTTACGTTCTCAATTTTATTTTTCAAGGCTATGTTCTCTGCCTTTTCTTGCAAAATAGGGCCACTGATGGGCAGATTTTGCTCACAACACTTGCAGAAAAATTTGTAGAGTTCATTCTCAATTTCAGTAAATTTAGCGCCATGCATATTTTTCCTTTTCAGCGAAACTTCTGACACAACTTTTTTCTGGATTTTATCACGGTGAGCGACAATGGTCAACAGAGTCAAAAGTGACACTCCAAACTTTTCAGCAATAGCACTTTTACTAAACTTTTTTGATTCCACCTGTTGAATAATTTTTATCTTCTTGTCCCGAGATATTCTTCTTTTTTTTCTCTTCGGTCGTGAGGGCTCCATATCCCAAAACTTTAAATCTACTCGCTATGAAATCTCAACCGAGGGTAGATCCCAGGCCACTCATTTGTTGTTTGGACCCTAGCAAGGTACTGACTGAGGGCCTCCACATCCTGGGTCAGGTTTGTGGTTCATGCCCACTCCGCACGATTCGGCATTTCCAGGTCATGCCGAAAAACAGCCAAGGGACCTCTTCTTGGAGAGCTGAACAATGAGTGCTCTCTTAGCAAGAGAGCTGAGCAAAGGCCATAGGAAGAGGTAAGGGTCACAGAAAAAATCTGCCATAGCTGAGGCTGAAACCTAATTCCTCTCTGTGGTAAAATCCTGATAACGACAATAAGTTTCTCGCAGAGTAGTATTTCCATCCTTGGATCCCTTTAAACGTCAGGTGATTTTGAAATAGAGAGCATCTGGATTAATCCATTCCAGATCATGGATCCAATTAATGTCCATGTTGTGTCATATCCGTGTATTAAAATGCATAGTTTCCAAAGTTACTCATGCCATCACAATGAAATCTGATTCAATTGGTTATTTATCTCGTGAAAATCTGGGATAGTAGTGATGATAGATCAAATCAAATGCGTCAAGGCCTGTTATCTCAACAAATTCACTGTAGTAAATCATGGATAAAAGTTGGTTCCAGTAAAATTTCATGGAGTTACTCCAACAAAATCTTGGAATTAAGTTATAGAGAAGGCTTCCGTGGTGATTTTATTTTATAGATTTCAGTTTTTCTGGTTTACTCATGCGATGAACTATATTTCATAGGAAGATATTTCGTGGACAACGGCTTCTTCAGGTTGCAGTGTCTTAGCGGTTTATCACACAGGTCTTATACATTATAATGTTATATTGTTGAGCCAGTCCCCGGATTGGGTCATCTGTGTCAAAATTGGAAATAATCCGTTTTAAATGCAATATTATATCAGTTGCGGGGACGTCTATACCCTCGCAATTGTGTAGAAACTTTTTTTCTATTGTCTCATGAAATATGAACAATGGCAGGAATAAAGGTGGGTTTATTCACAGTGAAGCCATGGATTTTAGCAATAGTGACTGCGACAGATATCCCAGTCCTATTTCCCATCATTCAATCATGTCATTTTTCCATTTGAACGCTCAATAAATTTAAATTGTCACTAATAGCGCATGGTAGTGTGTTGGTACATGGCGCCACACATGAGTTATAACCATAAGAGAATTGTTTACATTATGGAATAGCGGCTTATAGTTTAAACAAAAATGAAATAAGGGAAAAATTGCCTCAAGCTACCATTTTCTCTGTTACTCAAAATGTAAATTATCCATGACTTAGATTTGATAAGTAATTGCATAATTCAGGCAATTATGACAGATGAAAGCACTAAAATTCACGAATTTTTACACAATTGATAGATTACATTTGGCAACATTGATTTGTTAGGTGTCTACATGAATAAATAGTGGGCTTTTCTGACGCAATTTCTCCCCTAGATTCGTAAAAATGAACTCAGATTCTCTGTGGAGACTGGGTTCAACATTTTTGAAAATTTCGTATTTTCAAAACCTTGTACATCCTCTGTGTATGGCTGGGTACTAACCGCCAATCGGATTCTTTCCTGAACCATCTGATCTCCATTCATCCTAACATTTCCTTTACAATGGAAAAGACGTAACACTGAAATTTTTAGATCTGTCTATTTCAATAAGAGGGCAAAAACATGAATTTGGAATCTATGGGAAGCCATCTTAAGCTGATCATATCATACCTAGGGATTCGATTCACCATTTTTCCCATAAACATGCTGTTTTAAATTCCATGGTTCATTGCCTCCTTCACATCCCCCTCACTCTCACTAACTTTAAAATTGAACTTTTGACAATCAAGTCCATAGCCGCTAGCAATAGGCCATAATCCAAATTTTGCAGACAAAATTCTCCATAAAAAAAACAAAAACCCTTTCTACAGAACAGATTTCCCACACACAAACAGTAAGACCCTCAAAGAACAAGTGCTGCTCTATTCCTTTTCTAGGAAAAATTTCTTATAGGATTTCAAACCGCCTTCCGATACCCCTTAAGCCAGCATTCTACACTCCTCTAATGATTTCGAAAATTTTAGTAAACAATAAAGATAAAGTTGATAAATTTTTCAGATCGGGTATTTTACAAAATTAAATGTAATAATGTAATATAGCTTACATTGGTCATACAGGAAGAAATTTTAAGATATGGATCAAAGAGCACTTACGAAGTTACTTAAATGTGAATACCAACTCACAATTAGCTAAGCATCTGCTGGATAATAATCACATAAGTGATTTTATCCCCAAAATTGTACATGTCTTACCAAAAGGTTTAAAGATAGATGCATTGGAGCAAATGGAAATTATCAGATAGACAAGCTACCTTTGCAACTGGTTTCTTTTTCCACACCCCTCCCCACTTCTTTCCAAAAAAATTCCCCTTTTTACAAGCCCCTAACCTATGTTTCCCTGCCTTTCCACCCAAAAATTAGTTTGTTCTCCAAACCCTCCCTTATTGCTTATTGGCCTTGGTTACTATCGTAACTATCAATAAATAACAAGTAAAAAATTGTACCTGAAGATGCAGCAAACTGCGAAACGCAAAGTACATTAATAAATATTAGTGGATAAGTGCAAGGATTGTTTTAATATGGATTCAAGGATAAAATACTTCCACGAAATGACGCGTGAGGGTGTTAAGTTTATTATAAATATACTTCAGTTCTTCTGACGACAGAATCACTTTTTTAACAAAAAATCATATATTTGTTTTTGTACTTTGCTACACTCCATAGTCACTTCCACAATGGCCTCTAATGAGGATAAATGAAAACTGAACTGGGAGTTGACATCATTAATGATTTGAAATTGATGTAATGTATCGAGAGCGAGCAAACTTCGTTCTTTTTGGGAGAGATCAGGACTTGGTCATTTTTGTCTTCGTCACTGCTTTCCTTACTGGACCCTGCCACAGGCTCTTCCGTCACTGGCTGTAGCCATCGATCTACACAAGCTTGGAGATCATCATCCATCGACAAATAATCGCTGGAGATTGCAGCCAATGAACTGCCAACTTTCGACAAGTAATTTTGAAAATCACTCGCCAAACCCATTATCTTGAGAGGCATTTCATCTTGTACCTCTTCCTAAATGTTAAAATTGGCAAATAAATATTCGTTTCTGGCACTAATAGGAATTCATTCACAATTAAGGTGGTTTGATCGAAGACTAACCTCAGGAAAAGGATAATCAGATGCTGGGAAAGGGAATCCTGCTGCTCTCCGGGATAGTTAATTAATAATTTTTTTCTGAGGATACCTCACCCCATGACTACCTACTCCACATATCTTCAGTAACACAATGTTGAATCAGGATTCGAAAAATTCTCAGCCAGCCAATAGATCATTTGAAATCTTTGATTTTCTGATGTAAAGGAATTTCTTCCACCTTCTTTTTAATGATTGGGCCACTTACTGCTCACTGAATATGCTGCTCACGGCACTTGCAGAAGAAGGTGTATAGTTAATTTTCAATTTCAGTGAACTCGGTGCCGCATAAATTTTTCCTTTTCGGTGATACCCCCTCCTCCACTTTCACTAGAATTTTACCATGGTTGGCGACGATTGTTGAATGCGTTGACAATGACACCCCAAACTCTTCTGCCACAGCACTTTTACTTAACTTATTCGATTTAACTACTTGAATCATTTTCACCTTCGCCTTCAATGATATTCCCCTTCTCTTTCTCTTAAGTTTTGATAGTTCCATGCCCATGACCGCTATAACACTCAGAACTCCTTTCCTCTACGCCCCTACCCAAAGATGCTGGCCAATTTGTATCTTGCCTCTGCACTGGCTAGGTATCAACTAGCCCCCACTCTCGATGTCCTTCGGGGGGTTTGTCCGATAACCAAAGGAAAAAATTAAAGCGCCTCCAATTGGGCTAGGATGCTGATGAGGCTTTTTGCTCCCTCTCTGACGGTGTGACTTTTGGTGTCTCATAGGATGGTTTCACTTATCCTCTTCTTATTTGTATCTCTAATAAGGATTAAACTACAAAACACTTATAAGATTCTTCATCAATCTACAGGAACTTAGCTCTCTTTCAGGATATTTTTTTCGATTGCTGGGTTGGAGCGAAAAGGGAGGAGGGTGCATCAGTTTCCGATATAAATATATATATGGGTGCTTGAGTGTTTTTTCCCATTGATTGCACATGCCCCCAAAACTAGTTATCCTTTAGAATTAATGTGCGCCAAACTCAGTGGTCGTATAAACCAAGTAAACTCTTGCCTTGCTCGACGACCAAATCAAAACTTTCAATTAGGACAGTTAATTACACCTGCGTCTTTTAATGATAACTATTCCCAGCCAGAATAATTATGCCGTGGAGCAAGTGGAGTAATCAGTCTGAAATTGTGAGAAAAAAGCTTCCTTGGGTGATGTGCACGACAGAATTTACTGCTCAAACGCCATGGCATCATCTCTGAACTCTGTCTCAGTTTTTGAGCACATGCGCACAGCAAATGATTTCTGTAATAGGAATACTCATCATAGATTAGTGTTTGGATAAAACAGGTACGAAAATATGCCATGGATCCTGAGAGTAAAAGGCTGGTAGTAGCAATTAGTCTCCCGTGGGCAAGTGTTAGTATTCGATTTATTCACATTTTCTTACTTTTTGTCGGTAACTCTAGACTCATGATAGCAAATAATTCCGTCCAATTGGTGTCATATTTTATGTACTAATATACCTTTGATTTAAAGTCATCCTTACTACTGCAGCATTGAAAAATGTATTATTGTTCATATAGGTCACATTCAGTGTGTCATGTATTCAGCAACAATTATCAATGTCTTCACTCCAACAAGGATCACCTAAGAAAACGCTGCTGTGACCCGTCATCATTCGTAAAAACTAGTAACTTTTTCGTGCTGGGACCAAGAACCAGGGTTTGTAATTGCAAAACTTTGTTATTTCGTAATGTCCCATTCTGTTAGATGCATTTAGATACATGTTTGGTTGGGACCGATGGTTTTGCTTTGTAAAGTCAAAATTTCGTAATTTCGACTTTCTAATGTATTTCTAACTTATGGTTGAAACTGGCAAATTAGTACATGAGACCAGTACAATCCACAGAACTAGTAGGCTTTTTATGTTAAAAACTCTTGGTCTAATGGTTTTTTTTTTAATGTGAGCAGCACTGAGAAGTAAATCCTGGAAACATACTTAATTAGATGTAATGATCTCATTGTAAGTTTGCATCAACTTGATTTTGTACTCAGCATAATCATTTACCATGCACAAAGCCTTCACACAACCCTGACTGGTTCAATAGTTAATTTAGTGTTAATGGTTATTTTCAATGCGGAAAACCAGAAGGATAATGAATAAGTTAAGGAATGACAGCAAAGGTTAAAGGAGGCATAAAATGGCCCTGCACGCACTTATCAAATATTTTTAAATCTATTTTTTATGTAATATCAGTGACAGTTTATTGATGTTTTAGTTTTGCAAGGTGATATGTTGAATAAGTTAAGGAATGACAGCAAAGGTTAAAGAAGGCATAAAATAGCCCTGTACGCACTTATCAAATATTTTTAAATCTATTTTTTATGTAATATCAGTGACAGTTCATTATTGTTTTAGTCTTGCAAAGTGTTCCTAAAAGAAAGTCACAAAGTCTTCGCCACTTCATCCCTGAAGACAGTAGTGGAGTAAGCTGCCAAAACATGTCGGAAATAACTCCTTTGACCCAGATGGAAACCCAAGAAATTTATCTGTATAGCATCCACCATCCATCATTCATAAAAGAAGCATATTCCTATCACAGAATAAACATATGTTAATATTTAACATTTTTATCAGATTAGAAAGAAAAAAAAACAATTTTCACTCTTAAAAATTGAAATTTTGCACCTGTGCAGCATCAGTTGCCATGGGTTGATCAAATTTTACATACCTTATGTTTTCATCAAAAGGAAAAGAAATTAGCTTCTAGACCTTTAGCATTCCAAAAAAAAAAATAAATCTGGATAATTTGGCCTACCCTACTGTCCATGGGTTATATTCATGTATAATTTATTGCAATTAAGTTTTAAGTGTTTATGTACAATTTTAGTTTTGTATAGATTTTCTAAATTGGGTGGAATTTCTTCCAGCACCATGATTGCAAACTAAAGCATTGGCAAAGAAAACTATTAAGTATTTCTTATTTCTGGATTCTTTATTTTATTAACATATTTTTAAAGAATGCTTTCACAAATAACAGCCATAACTCATTTGGACACTTTATCAAAAACTGAAATATATAGCGGAAATAAAAGAAATATTTTTTCATGATTCATTAAAATTGTTTGAAAGTATGAAACTTGAAAACACAAAGTGCTGATTTTTCAGTCCTCTGACTTCGTATAATTGAGTTTTTACTGTAAATAGGAAGTATTTTTCCCCAACTATTTTATTGGTAAATCTTTGTTCACGCAGAAAGGAAGTTTTACACCCTGTTGCACAGTTTATGGTAACTGAATGTTCACCTCTTGATTAGGTCGTGTTCTCTTGACCAAAACTAACATCCTTCTGTTTCCTTCAGGAAATAACCACGGAAGATATGGAGTTGCTTCAGGTAGCAATGGCCTCATATGAAAAGATAAGGAAGCCCAGGGCCGTTGGAAGAAAGAGAAAGATCTTCTCAAGATCAGATAAACTGCTGAATCAGGTTTTAAAGCCTTGTTACATCTTATCTACAGGACGTGTAAAAGGTAAGAGATGAGGCAAGAGAAAATGCTGGATAATACTTTAGGAAAATTTAGATTCACAACTCTACAATTTCTAATACATTAACCTTCAGTGATTATATGGGTCAAGAAGTAGTGTGGACTCAGCTACATCCAGAGAATTCTCTGATAATTATTGGAAAGTTTCTCTTATAGATCGCTTGCAAGATATTTTTTTAGTGTACCCTCCATCACTCATGAATTCTGCAAAAATTAAAAATATTTATAATGAAAATAAAAATAAGAACTAAAAGCCTGTGTGGGAAGAGGTGGACGAGTAGAGGGGCTCTAAGCAAGGAATTGTGGGATACAAGGACAGCCAGCTTACTGGTGCATCTGCCAGGATGCCATCCAGTGTAAGCAAATCCTATCAATGGTCTGGGTAGATTACAAGAAGGCTTTGATACCACTTTATATGAGCTAATTATTGCTATGCTGCAGTTGATGAAAATCCACAGAGAGATTGTTTCGAATGCCTGTTACCACTCTGGAAATTCCTAAGTATGAGACTTTGAGAAACCTTCTATGTGGCTGTAGTTACTATTGTTTCATCCTGACTTCAGGCTAGCAGTTAGTTTCAACAGAGTTGGTTACATACCACTGGGTATTTTTCAAGACAATAGCTTAGGCCTTTTATTATTCTATTTAATCCTCCAACCCCTCTCTCGCTAAGTCTGCAACGAGGTAGAGGATATATGTGCCATGTACCCAGTGTCAGAAAGCATTAGTTCTTCCATGTATTTTGCATGGATGACCTGAAGCTCTATGGTTCTAATGCTTAAGACCTTTGCTCTGCCCTGGATGCTGTACTGGAATACAGTGATGCAATGGGGATGAAGTTCACATTGGACTAAGGTGCAGCCGTCTACCTGAGGGGAGGAAGATTTTTTTTAGAACAAGCAAGACTTGCAATATTTTTTCCAAGAACTATGGAACTAGCTGTGCAGTAACTTTAACGGTGTCCCCCGCTAGTGATCACACAATTCGCAGTGGAAAAATCATTTGCCTGGACTGGGAATCGAACCCATCGGTTTTGTGCCAAATGCTCTAACCAGTTAAGCTACCCAGACATCCTCTTCCACTATGAATCTCTAGGGGCTTTAAGGAGCAAGTTGTCCTCACAGGTACCATGCATTAATGCCAGAGGTACCTGTATGCGAGCACTCAGCACCATAGTCCACGGGGTAAAGCCCAAATTTAACCCTAAGTACCTGTGAGGACAACTTGTTCCCACAGAGATTCACAATGGAAGAGGACACCTGGGTAGCTTAACTACGTTAGAGCATGCGGTGCGAGATCAAGGGATCTAAGTTGAATTCCCGGTCCAGATAAGTGATTTTTCCACCGTGAATTTCACACAATTGGAAGACTTGCAACTTGTTGACAGGAGCATCATTCATCACCATGAGGATAACTATGGATACCTCGGCATCTGCCAGTGCCAAATGCAGGAGGTTGTACCAGTGATGGGAAATGTTACCGCCAAGGACTGAAAGACTCTAAGGATAATCTGGTGTTCTAAGCTGTCCAGCATGCGCAAAGTTCTTGTCATGAATATGTTCACAGTTCCTACCCTGTTGTATGCCTTTGTATGAAGAAAATGGAACATCAGTGAGATTCAAAACCTTGGTAAGGGAATGAGGAAGATGATGACCATCTTCAGAAGTCTTCCATCACCAGATTTTATCTCTCTTGTGTTGTTGGTGGTAGAGGTGTACAGAGTCAGGAGAGTCTCTACAATAGATTTGTCTTGGGTCCAGCATGCCAATTGCTCAAATACTCACACTCCTTGCTCACTCTCATGTGAGATCATGAGAGTATGGGAGCAAGGGCATTTCTCTTCTTTGTGGACAGGAGACCAATGGGCAAAACTGGTCTGGACTTAAAACTGTGGTCTGATTATAGCAACAATGACACATCCATCTTGCCATTGAAGGCAGACATCCTCAGGTTCAAGATAAAAAACAAACAGAAAGTCTTCCTTTAGGTGGAAACCAATAAATTTGTACATAGATGTTTCTATTGAAACATAGAAAAGCATAGCCTATGACATAGCTGACATTTGCCATCCTACACTCTGATCTTAAGTCTGAGACTAAGGGTTTCATCCTAGCATGCCAGGATGGTGTTTTAAGCTCCCTTTTGTACTGCTGCCTTATATTCAAGGTGGAGGTTGTGGATATGAGATTGTAGCTGATGGTTGGTTTGGTCAGCCAGCGATTGAAGAGACTTTTGTTAAGTTTCACTGTTGTTTATTGTTCCGATGTCAATACAAGACTGGCTTGTAGGGCCAAGGTCTTCAGCATTTATACTGAGAGTGACCATTCTAGAAAATGCTATACAATTTCAGGAAAATGCCAGAACAATTTTCTAGAACAGTCAAAAAAGTGCGAGAAAAAAGCATTAACAAATTGTGAACTCTCGGACTGGAAATCAAACCTGGGCCGCCCGCTTGACAGGCAAGCATGCTAGCCATGAGCCACCGCTCCGATCAGCCAGGCAGGAAGCGAGAGCACTGCTTGTTTTGCTGGCGTACGGGTGGTATGGAAGCACACCGGTAAAAGGGGTTGCCACTAAATGCGGGGACTTTGAGAAACCTTCTATGTGGCTGTTGTTACTCTGCAAAGTCAGAAAATATGTGTAGCTCAACACACTGTGGCTCTGCAGATGCTATACTCTCACCTTAGACACTATTATAGCTTCAAAGAAATACCTGTTTCACCTTATACCCCTGGAGATACATATTGTGTCCATCGTGGAGAATAATCATTGTATAATCTAGAGGAATTACTCCTTTTCCATCACTATGGAGTTCGAGGCATCAAAGCCTGATATTCTTCTCTTCAACCACTTCTCAAATTCCATGTTTGTGATTGATGTTTCAGCTCCAGTTGAAATGAACATGGTCCCATTGGAGGGAAATCAGATTAAGTAGCAATACCTGATGTATGAACTATAGTAAATGTACCCTGGACACTCTTTGAAACTAGTAGTTCTCATCATAGGTGTGCCCATTAAAGTTAAGGGCTCGCTGCTGAAGAGCATCAAGTGTATTCCATTCTGTATGGCACTGGCAGAATCACTTGAAGCTCACTTGTAGAAGGTTATCTTTCTTTTGTCTTTTTGTCTACTCTGTATGCATGACCCAACCACATCATATTCATTATATTTAAGTGCTGAACATTATCTTTTTCACTTAAAATATAGTAATAATACAATTACAGTGGGAAAAGTTTCAGTGCTCATCAATAACCATTAAAATGAGCATCCTCTTGGTAGATTTTCATTTCATGAAGTTGCTCAACTCTAATTCAAGATTTTGATGCTTAACTGAAGCAGCTTGACTTTTTTTTACTGACAGTTATCATGTATTTAAAGGCAAGATGCCCTCTTTAGTAAAATAGAGACTGAAATATGACAACCATGCATAAATCAAATATATTATGTGGCATTCTTGTTAAGGGAAGTAAAGTAACTTTAAACTGAACCATTGAAACTCAAGTGAAGCTTGATCATGGACACTTTCAAATTTTGGATACATGTTAATCTACTGCACAATGGTCTTTTTCTTGTATGGTGGTAGTTGTTTTTTCAGTTAAGATATATATTCATTCAATTACTCACTATTTTTACAATATTCTGTATTTGCTGAATTTTTGTGCAAAATATGATGTGACCGTGACTTATTTCAGTAATATTTCTGCCTTTTATTTTCCAGCAATGTATACCGAAGAAGAACTACAGAAGAGAGAGAATATTACATTGAAGCTATTGAATATAGTAAAGGCATGCTTGGCTTTCCCATTTGATGAGTCAGTCATACAGGATGACCCAGTTTTGTGTGTAGCTGATGAAAATATTTTGCTCAGGATGAAGGAAAATTATGACCAAAGGAATACTGACAGTTTTGGGCAAGGAAGCTCTGTGTCGACTTCTTCAGTGCCATTGTATGTACCTCAGGAAAAGATTAATACAGATCTCCCTGAAGGATTTCCTTGCTTCATTAAAAATACAGTTGGACTTCGTACAGTGCTACTCTCTCGGACAAATCTCAGGATGTGGAAGGTGAAGGATGCTGACTCATCAGTTGCACTGCCAGCAATGAGGCCTACCAGTGACGCATTCCAAGGAGTGCAAACCTTCTCAGGGGAGGAATGTGCCAAATTATTTGCTGAAAGAATGTTCAGCATCTTTTACTGGCCTACACTGTTGGGTCGAGTTGTGTAAGTATTTTTCTGTTACCATTGATATTATAGATATAATAGCTTAAGCTATACTTTGATACAGCAGTGTTCAAAATTATTTGTGAAAAACTGATTGACCTCATGGGATTCAAACTTGAATATCTCAGTTGGTGGTCTACTGTATCAGCTGGTTATGTAGTCATACCTTGATAAATTGCATAAACTTGAGGACATCAGAGGTCTGTTTCTAAAGGCCGTTTTACACGGGGCACGTAATTGCACAACTCAACACTGCATTAATTCCGCAATCTGCCGTGCAATAATTATTGCGAAAACGAATGCGTGACTGCTTTACACGGTGGTCGTACACATGCATTCATTCGTGAATTCCAGGCGTCTGATAAGTACGCTGAGAGCGAATGTTTTGTTCAAACAGGAGAGATACGATATTCTGTATGCGACGTTGTTGACATTCAGTGAAAAATAAGGTTGTGGTGATTGTGGGATTCTGTGATATTGACATATGTCACATACTGTCGGCGCAGAAATTATGTGCACTCGAGTTTGGGTACAAATAAAAAGTTAACGAAAAGACTTACAGAGAAACTAATGACACCATCATTTTTCTCATTCATTTCTACGTTATGTAATAGTAAATTTTATTTTTTTTATGAATTGTTATATTTTAGCCTGCCCAAGCCGGCCTGGAAGGCGGCCCTGGTTAACAATGTAATCGCATTCCTTACCATTTCGCTCATTCACATTGGCAAGTTATTTTTGGCGATGATTCACGTGAGGTATTTAGTAATGCGGTAGCGGTAATGTGGTGATAAAGGTTTGCATTAGAATAAAGCTCTGTGTACAAACAAAGTACGGAGAAATAAAATGGCTTGTTAAATCCACCTGACATTTAATAACAAGACGCAAGTTTCGACACAGGTTCTGACGATGGCACGAGGTGTCAAAACCCGGGTCTTGCTAATGCATCTCAAGTGGATTCAAAAAATTCATTTCATTTCTCCGTTATGGATAACTTGCACAAATTAAAGCCTGCAAACCTTTCCTTTCCTAACACGGAGCTCGAGGCTGCACCGAGCGGTGGGGGCCAGAGCGGGTGTACGCGGCAACACAGCACCGATTCGGCTAGGCGTTTCGCCTAACGGGACCTCTCACTTCGTCCATTATAAATATCACTCGATTTAAATTAAACGCGCTTATCAATGTGTTGGACAATAACATATTGGAAACGTTCAAGGCATGCCAATTGCAACGAGACCAAGAACGAAATCTTACGATGCCCAAGTTTTGAAATGCAATAACTTTAAAAAATTAATAATAACTTTATTTCTATGAAACATACATAGCTTCAACTCGCACAATCTATAGCAAACATATCTATCCTCCATTTACATAAATATAGTTGACATTGAAGATCTTGTGTTTGAGTTACAAAGTATCAAAGTCGGAGCTTTTCCCGAGCGCCGTAAATAACTGGTACTTTTTACGTTATAACTGTAGTAAAAAATATAACAATTCATAAAAAAAAATAAAATTTACTATTACATAACGTAGAAATGAATGAGAAAAATGATGGTGTCATTAGTTTCTCTGTAAGTCTTTTCGTTAACTTTTTATTTGTACCCAAACTCGAGTGCACATAATTTCTGCGCCGACAGTAGTCACTCTCTATCTGTGAGAAAAATAATGGATCAGGAGGCTGCATTGATTGCTGCAGAGCTAGCAGTAGTGGGAATTATGATCGGGGCCGCAGAGCTCATAGAAAGTCGTAACTGTAGGAGAATAGCCAGAAGAGCACTTTGGATGCAGGAGTGGATCCGTAAGCGAGAGGAGGGAATGGGCATTCTTAATATGGTCCAACAGGAGCCGGCTGTAGAAGACAGGAATGGCTACCGCAATTTTATGCGGATGACAGAGGAACAATTTAACGAGCTATAAAATATCTATCTAAATAAATATCAATATAAGTAACTGCAAATATCCTCCCACACAAAGATGAGAGATGACTTCTTCACACTCCCTACTGTAAACACCCATCGCTCAGGTTAACGAACCTTTTCGTCAGTCAAATTCCCGTGAACTTGATGTCGTTAATTCTGCGACCGCTAGATGGAGTGCTATTCGTACAAATTGCAAGAATGCGACCACCGAATTATAGCAGGGGCTATTCTGACGTCTCGCATTCATGCATTCTTGCATGCGTTCTTGAATTTCGCCGCTTTACACGGTGCATTTTGAAATTCACGATTGCACATACAGTAGCTCGTGCAATTACATGCCCCGTGTAAAACGGCCTTAAGAGCTACAGGACTACAAGTCACGTGGCTATGTGTAACTTAGATATACCAAACCAAGGACTTGTGCTAGTCCTAATAGCAGAACTAAGTAATACAATAGATAACTTGTATTTTGATGTTTACGACATACTTTCGGTGTGTACCTTGCAAGATTTCCAATTCCAAAGTCGATGTCACATTTTTGGGTAAATACAAATGATTGAATTTTTGCTGAAAAGTATTTTATTTTCGTAACTTACCACTAAAGATCCCTAGCAAATTCAATTGCCAATTGGGCCAATCAAATTTGTTTGAAAAGCAAAGGTATTTTTTTACCATCAAGGTACTTCAATGTGCATCCTCTTTAAAAACAAATCTCTAGTGATGCCTTCTTTTTCAGGAATGTCGGGTGTTAAATATTCATTTGAAATTGCAAAGTCAAGTCACTTATTCCAAGTTAGAGATTTATTTTAATTTAGAAAATCATATTTTAACTATTGTGGTGCTATTTGCAATATAGGCAGCCTCACCTTCTAAGTCACACTCCTGGGGGTTGGTTTGGAAACAATTTTATTTGCCCATAGTGTGTCTATTGTATACATGCTCTAAGCCCCATAGCATAATTTGAGGTGTTGAAATTGGAAATCTGAGAAAAAATTAAAAATTAGCTACACTCATGTGCAGTAAGTCTATTGTTCTACCCTTGAACAGGAACCCTAGAAATATTGTTTGTTTTTTTAAGTTAGTGCTATCAGTTGACTCCTAGATTTAAGTTTTGAAAAATTGGAAATCATCCTTAAAAAAATGAAAAGGCGTAATGTTTTCCAACACTGTAATTGACATGTTTATGAGTGTTTCTCTAGATGGATCCTTATATCTTCACTTGCTGTATAGACCTATAGACCTTAATCCAGCATTAGTCTCCAATGAGTCATTGAAAGTGTTCTATTACATATGCAAAGAGAATGTATCAAAATACTGAAAGTTGTCTCCATGGGAGCATTTTTTTAAAAACATGAATGTATGAGTCACGCCTATCACTCTATATTAAGATACCCATTAACTAAAAGCACAAGTCTTCTGAAGTAATTTGGAAAGTTATGAAGAATTTTAAACCACTTTTTTAGCTTGTGAACTCAAAGGCTTCTGCCTAACCATTTAAATGGCTGTGAAGGTTTTTCAGGCTCTCTTCTGCATTGTTCCTTTTTCATGGACGACAATTTTGGTAGCCTTACCGCTACCAAAACTATTAAACTGAAGTCTCTGGACGTAAAGAAGGTAGCTTTAATGCTACTGGAAGTATCATCCACAAAAATGGAACTATGCAGAAGAGAGCCTGAAATACCTTCACTGCCACTTTTTTTTCTTCCCTTAAATCTTGCTAAATTTTCTTCAAGTGTCTGGATAGTAATGTCAAAGCTGATTCTTGAACTTATTTTGGTCTCATCTCTAACAGACCCGAATTTGATGACAAATCATTTCTTCAGCCTGACTCAAGTGTGAATGGATCGCCTACTTCTGATCCATCGCCATCAAGGAAGCGAAAACGAACTATGAAGTAAGTATTTAATGTTATAATTTTTTCTTGGTTCTTTTTTGTACTTATATATTCTCACCTGTGGTGAAAAACATTTAAGTTATGCTGCTGGAAAGTTGAACTGATATTGCACAAAACAATATTTATCCGAAAATGGAGTAAAAAAGCCGGAAATGTGTCGTGGCTTTCTGTCCCTAAGTCCCGAGTTTGTGAGAAAATTGTCATTGTACTATTTCCTTCCAGTCAAATACTTAACTTCATGTGGCCTCTGTCTGAATTCGCAGTGGCCATGGGGGTTAAGGTGATAGTCCCAGTGCGGGAGTGAATTTTCTCAGTGTGGGTTTGTGGCTCGCAGGAGGCTATTTTTTTCGGGCTGATATTTCTCGGAAACCACAAAAGATGCCAGATTCCAAACGTGTATGACAGTAATTATAGCTGATTTGTCGTATTAAACTTATTTCCTGGATTTTCAACTGGCCAGTGTGTTGTAGGCAATTGTGAAATTCTATTTTCTTTTCTGATTTTGAAGTCCGATGATACATTTTGAGGGAGGCAATGCTAAGGTTCATCGTGGGACTTTCTAGCCATTAACAGAAGACAAAGTTCTCAATATTTATCAGAAAGCGATGTGATTGCTAAAATTTCCTAGAAATTGTGCTCCTACGTGGATATGTTTACTCAATTTTTCCTTCAATCGCAAGGAGTTTACTGCCAGGAAAGCGATGAAAACAGGTGCCAAGAGTCTGGATAAGAGGCTTGAGAAGAGCTAATATGGGACGAGGTATTTAATGGTGCGTCTGAGGGAAGGGGGGAAGAAATTCCATTCTAGTGAAGGAAAATTATATGATAATAAAAAGACAGTATTCCCTTTCGCAAACCATGTTTATTTGAACTGCAGGAATTTCATATTTCAGTCATGGCATTGAGTTGCATGTTTTTGGATGATACACATCATAAAAGCATCTAAAACAAAGAATTTACCTGCTATAAGCGCATTTAATGAAGCTCTTACAGGAACATTTGCACCAGTTTCAAGGTATTCAAGGTATCAGGGATAAAGTCCTTATTCAATCATATATTCTACTATTCGTGAATCCAAACCAGGGAGACGCCAAATAGCGGTAGAATTGAGAACCCTAGGTAGCAGGATAACAGCAGAAGCAAGATGAGAGGCAGTAGTTTGAGTGATTTCATAGGCGGTTTTTTTCTATTTATTCGTATTTTATTTCTCATTAGTTTTATATTCCTTTATAACTTCATTTTATTATATATATTTTTATTTAATTCGATAGTTATAGGAGTGTTAGCGTTTTTATGAGTCCTTAGATTAGTTTTAAATTTGTGTTTGTAGCGTGATAGAGTTTTTCAATGTTTTTCAAGTAGGAATTGTTTTAATTATAACTTCAGTCGTGTAAGGATTTTTTAAATTTTTCGTGTACTTATTTCTTTGATTATTCTAGAGTTTTAATAAAGTAGCTTCAGTATTATTTTCATTCCATTATAGTGTCCATGATGTATATTAGTTAGCTTTGTTTGTTTGGATTCCTTTTGTAGGATAACATTTTGTGTTTCATTTGCAATTTTAAGTAGTTTAGAGCAGGGATAGTATTTTCATTTAAACTACTTAATTTCAACAGTGTATTTGTTTAGTTATGGCCGACTGTGGAGTTTCTTTCTCTCCGAGAAAGAAAAGTCCAATCAGTATTGTTCAGTCACGCTTTGAAATTTTGAAAGTATACAACAATAATACAGGTCATCTTTTGTTATAAATCATTGAAAAAGGTAAGGACAGCTTATTGGGGGCACATTAGATATAAATATAGTTTGTTTTTTGAGATGGGCAGCGATGAGGAGTCTTTGATTGTTTTAGGAAGGTTGTTCCAAGTTTGAGAGGTGGCAACGGTAAATGATTTTTGAAATGTGGAGGATCTATAGTGTGGGACATGTAGATAGTTAGGGTCGGCTCTGGTAACTATATTTGGCAGAATGGTTCTCTTGGGAAAAAAGTCAATGATGTAATGTGGGTCATCGTGTTTGAGTAGGGAATACATGAAGCAGGTCAATTTAAATTGTCTTCTTGTTTTTGCGTCCATCCAGGAGAGCTTGTTTAAATATGGGTTTATATGCTCATCTTTACGCTAGTCATAAATGAATCTTACAGAGGAATTCATCAGGCGCTGAAACATAATATTAAGTTCTACTATGAGATCATAAAACACAAGACAGCAGTAATCAAAGTTTGGAAAAACTAAGGTGGTGACAAGTTGCTTCCTTACATGGATGGGCAGCAGATTTTTATGATTTTTCAATTGGAGAGTAGCATTAACTTTATTTGAAACATACAAAATATGATCTTTCCAAGAAAGAGTATTGCTGAAGATGACTCCTAAGTTTTTAGCCATCTTGGAGTAAGGTAGGTATATAAATTCCCTGGACCTCAATCATAGGCAATTCGACCACATTAAGTCTAGAAATGACCCTTGAGTGACCAATTATCATGGATTTAGTTTTATTACTATTTATTTTCAAAAAGTTGTCCTGTGCCCATGAGACGATGGCAGATACGTCATCGTCTACTTGTCTAATGGTCTCATGGAAATCAGGCAGGTGACGGTGTATATAAATTTGGAGATCATCAGCGTACATCATATATTTACCCCTAGTAATACATGCTGATAGGTCTCCAACATACAACGAATACAGCAATGGCCCTAGGACTGACCCTTGAGGTACACCTCAAGAGATAGAAGCCCACTCATACAAGTTACCATTTGAGTCTTTTACTGATTGGTATCGTCCATTAAGGTATAAGGAAAACCAAAACCAGTTTAATGAGGAACAGGAGAAATTGAGGTTTCTCAGTTTTTGTAAGAGCAAAGTATGGTTTACACAGTCAAAGGCTTTACTAAAGTCAAACAACACCAGTATGGTCAACAACTTTTTGTCAATAGCAGATCTAATATCATCAGAAACCTTAATTAGGATCAATTGAGTAGAGCAATTTTTGCGAAAGCCTGACTGAAATAGGTCAAATAATTTATTAACTGCGAGATAATGAACAGTTGGAAACTATCTTTTCTTGAAATTTAGAAGTGGCACAAAGTATAGATATAAGACGGTAATCACCAGGAGAAGAGGGACTTTTGACTTTCTTAATAGGGAGAATTTGGGACAATTTCCAAAATGTTGGATAAATTCTGGACATCAGAGAAGAGTTTAATATTTCAAGTAAAGCAGGAGTCACAGCTTCAGACACCACTTTCAAGTATCTAGCTGAGATGTTATGTATTCCAACTGAATTTGATTTCAACTCAATGGGTGCCTTTCGCGGGCATACCCTCAGGCGGGCACAAAATCTGAACTACCCTTGCCCTACTGCGTGTGAATGAAAGAGTGACAGAGACTCCTCTCACCCCTCTCAGCAGAAGAGGGGGTAAGGGAGGTACGGCCTTCTAGTGCCAACCGTTTGGTGGGAGACCGAACGACCCTCACCATACTGGGTGACCACCGTGGCTTTGTTCTTCTAACCTCCTTGCTTTATATTTGCCAAAATTCCCTTCCCCTTATGTTTGGCGTGTGTCACTGTCAGTGTGTTGACGCCACACGGGCCAGCGCGATCACAGACATGGCAATATACAGAGGCGGGTGGGAGTTGCCCGGATTTTCCGACCACCTGCAGGTCTCTTGCGGGGAAGCTGTTTTCTCCCATTGAACGCGTCTTTCAGTATACCACAGTAACCTTCTATTGTCCTCATACGAAGGGCTGGGTTTCATTTATGACTGTAGATCATTCTAACAAGTAATTTGGGTGGGTAGAGTTTTTTTCCATTTTCTCTCCTTGGCATTCATTTGAGCTACACTGTACTCTGTGCAACCCCATTGATATCTATCAGATACATTTGCAAATCCAGAAAACCCCATGGCAGATTCGGAGGATTCATTGACAGAATATTCGGATTCTGAAGATTCTTATATACCATCTGATTCTGAGGGTGATAGTGATTCTACGTCATCCGAAGAGGAGGAAATAGAGGTTTTGCCTGCAGAGGAAGATGACGGAGATAACAGGGAGAGGCATTCCAGCGAGTGGAGAAACTGCACCGATGGCACACGGGAATTCCCATACAGTGCAAGTGATGGGTTGCAAGTGGATTTGGATTTCTTGGAACCGGTGAGTGTGTATAAACATTTTGTGAACAGGAAAGTGATGAGTCTTTTAGTGAAGGAGACAAATAGATATGCCGAGCAGTTCATCCAATCCCAAACTATCAGCCAGCGGTCAATGATGCATAAGTGGAGAGACACATGTGACCAAGAGATGGTGAGGTTTTTGGGTATTCTCATTGTTATGGGTATTAGCCACCTTCCTAAAATGCTGTTGTATTGGTCCAAAAAGCCTTTGTACCGTAACGACCTATTTCGAAATGCAATGAAGCGTGAGCGATTCGAGCAGTTGTTGAAATGCTTCCTCTTGAGCAAAAATGAAGCTCAAATGGAAAATAGACTAACAAAAGTACGACCATTGTTGGACTTGCTCATGAAAAATTTCGAAGAGACCTTGATTCTCAGCGAAAGTGTGGTCATCAATGAATCAATGATTCCTTAGAGAGGCAGGCTAATTTTTAGGCTGTATCTCCCAGGTAAATCACATAAGTACGGCATGAAATGTTTCAAGCTATGCATGCCTGACATATAGCCTAAAAATGTATGCCAGCAAAAACGCTTCTTCAGGAGTGAGATCAGTATTTGTAAGCATGAAAAATACTTTACTTGCATTGTGTTTCTCTTTAGCTGTTGGAATAGTCCATTTCCAATTTTTTGTTTTGATGAAAAAATGCCTTTTTCTGTCCAGATGATAAAATATGTTGTTACGTGAAAATAAAATTACTATGTACAAAATTAAAGAGAAAATAGTAAACTAATTGGCAGTTTTTATTGCAACTCTGTGTATTTTTTGAAAATTGTAAAAAATCCATTAAATATGACAGAAATCCTCAGCACTGTATGAAAGGATGGTTAAATGTTTCTGTCGAAGGCTTTCACAGTGTTCTGGATGTCCATTGGGTTGGCTTTTGGGATTCGACCGCGTATTCATCATTCTGGATGGATCATTTCAGAATGATGACTATGCGGTTGAATCCCGAAAGCCAACCCAATGGATGGTTAAATGGCTGGCTTTCAAAGTGTTAATATGCCATTCTGATGACTGAAACATCATGAAGACCCCCTCCATGTTTGTAATGCTGTGATGATGTTTTCATATGGATCTTTTCTTTTGAACATTTTCTTTCCCATTTATGATGTGATCTTATGTAATCAGTGTCTGGGACTAGCCACAAAATATGGGTTGCCTAATACCCAATATTGCAACAACCTGGTGTATTCTTTAACTTAAAGTGTTTGTTTTCAATCCAATTTTATCACATCAGGCATAGCAGTCAGGCTCCATATTGATAGCCATACTTAATACACACAATGCTATGATGAAAAATAGTGGAATTTTCTGATCATCTGAAACAAATTGAGCACTTTTGGAATGTTTCCATGACACATCTTTCCATTTGTCACCATTTGAAGAGCATGCATACATCAGGTCAAAATGGATAGCACCTTAATATTCATTGTGTATTGAGGGCTTAGAGGAGGGAATTATGGATAAATTGAAAACTGTTTGAATAGGAGGATCATGTTGTCAGTAGGGGAGGGAACTTTTCTTTTTGCCATTCTGCTTGAGTATATTGGGGTCTGACATCAGAATTTTTGAAAATTTCATGTCGCTTTCTTTCCTGACTCTTTATCCTGAGAGATGCGCTATTCTACTGCCATTTAATTAGTTATGTTCAACAAATATCCTTCCCACCCCGAGGGCCATCCAGACGTGTCAGACTTCCTTTGATTTTTTATGAGGGTGGAGCCTTCTGGCATATGCAACTCAGGCGAGGTCTCTTCTTTGGGTTGGAAGGCCGATGAAATTTAGGAGGGTGAGAGAGTATGATTTGTATGAAACTTTTTATGATTCAACAATTATGTAATACATAGAAAATACCATCTGATTTCCATCCTGCCATTTTACTGGATCTATAAAGCCTAAACAAACTGCGCTAGGCCAAATTGGCCCAAATTCAGGAGTCATATGGTTGACATACAAATGTGAAGAGAAGACAGTTATTTCTAAGCATCGGGCTGTTGTGAAGTACATTGTGCCGATGGGTGGATTCAACCACCACTGAGAGGAAAATCCTTAAATGGTGTAATAAAAAGTTACGTTGTAAAGTGTTGTTGGTTGTTACAATTCTTGGCATATTTGTCCTAATGAATACAAATTAATGATGGAATGTAATCTGTCATCATCCCTCTTCCTCTTCTATTGTTCTAGATGTAATAATGCTTCCATATTGGTTATTTTCCATCTCTCTTGCTGAACTTAAGCATTGTTAACTAAAAATTTCTAAGTGAAATTATTATGTATAAGATATTTCTGTGTAATTGTTGCTTTAATGTCATTTTTCCTACTGTTTTGTGCATTTTCAGTATTAACTTGTGTTAATATAAAGTTATTTTCCTGGAGCTTGTAGGTCATTAATTCATGTTCAATCTGTTCCAAAGTCATATTTATGTGAGTAAGGAAGGACTTAATGAAATGTTTACAATGTGTTTTTTGTGTATTGGATGTTAATTATTTGTGATATTTGTTTGGACTGATTCAATCTGTATTGTTAAAGTAACTTATATCTATGATTGACGTGCCTTATATCATTGGACAGATGTACCTTGGTCTTTGGGCAAATAAAAACTATTATTATTATTATTATTCCTCTTTTGCCAACGTTTCGCGTATTTATTTATACTTCAAAAGGGCTACAATGAAAATTATTTAAAAAAAGATTATTTTAAGAAATGATACACATCACAAAAAACAAAATATCCTGTAATAAAAGAACAGACATCGCCAAATTAAGTAAAATTTATCATAATTTGATATTCTTTAACAACACTTAATTTTATTTCCATTTTTTATCTCCTAAATTTATAACTATTGACCAGCAAATAATAAATAGCAACGAAGGTATCAACAAAAAGTCATTCAATAGGAACTCTCTCTGAGGTAATTACAAAAATCAATTGTAAACATATATTTTAAACATCTAAATACCTAAATTGTAAACTGAATTCATTTGATGTAAAATACAAATATTAATTTTCATTGTAGCCCTGATGAAGCATAAATAAATATGCGAAACGTTGGCAAAAGAGGAACAGATTAAACATGAATCAATAACCTACAAGCTCCAGGAAAATAACTTTTTATTAATAAAAAAAAGAGGTCACGAAAAAGAATCATCTAGGTATTAACTTTTCTTTGTTGTACTTTACCATGAATATTGCACTTTTAAGCCTTTGGCTCTTTATTCATGTTTTGTGATAAGTAATTTGAAATATGGAATTATATCTGATTTTTATTGCATGTGTGTCTGTGCTCTGCCTTTTGAGGTAAATTTTATCTATGGTGATGAACTAAAGGTATGTTTAATTTTTAGGGATGTAGCAAGATCCAAAAAAATCTTAATGCGGGAGAAATGGAAGAAGTTTCGTGAAGACAAAGCTAAAGCTAAGGCTAAAGCTAAAAATGGATCTGATCCTGGTCGTTCACCATATAAGAGTGCAGCTGCACCCAGAAGTGTTGCTGCATCCAGGAGCACTACTGAATCCAAGAGTGCTGCTTTATCTAGGAAAAGAAAGCTAGAACTTGAATTAATATAAATGTATGTATTAGTATGGATTTTCTTGTCAAAGAGTATAATGTTTTTGTGACAAGAAATTACTCAAAATTATGAACCTCCTTGAGTCATTTGCTGAGAATACTTTTGTTGATAACATTTTTGTATTGTATGAATATTTTTCTAAATATTATTGAGATTTTTTTATTTGCTTGACTTTTCTGCTTTTTAAATTACCAGCATCCAAAAAAAGTATCTCAGGAAAATACGAGAACAAATCAGAAACGAAAAGTTTAATTTAGAAGAGGAAGGGGAGTCAAAGAAGCTATTGGGTTAATTATGCCAACAGGAGTACTGTACATGTATAGAAAGAGGAAAGAAAAGTTTGTTTTTGAACAGCCAGAAAATATCATACCTTCACTCAAAGGATCCAGATAACACTCTGTCTTCAAACAAATTTTAGGTCTTCAGAAACAAAACCTGGATTCTTTGCTGTGAATACTCATAGAAAATCAGTTTGGAATTGGAGCATCAGGAAAGAAATGTTGACATACTGTTTGCCAATTGGTCCATTCAAACGCTATAAGTTTGTGATTGAAAACACAATTGAAACAATATAGCCTCATACAACTGGAATTATGTCTACTAGTCTAGCATGATCATACATCAGCATATCACATGCTCTTGGTGGAAGTAGGGGTCCATTGGCAACTGGAGGATGTTGTGGGCATGGGTAAAATTTCCATTCAATATATTTTGACTCCCTTGTGCTTTTTGTGCCAAAAGAAATAATTCATTTAGATTTGTCAATTTAAGGAGGAACCTGAGCTATTTTCTTTAGATAAATAGAATTTTCTTTAATGAGTAAATTTTGGGTTAATGTTGCCTTGTATATTTTTCCATTTCATGTAAATACTCCTTTGGGTAAAATCTTGTGTGACAAAGCGTTGAACCGTAGCTTCTACTTCCTATCCGAAGCTAGTAATTAATAGAGATGGATAAATAAATTACTGTAATTTTCATTAGAGGTAAATTACTGTGGTATATTACGGTAACTTTTTTTTAAATTACCATACTTTTGGTAATTTTGAATTTCCTGCAATTAATAGCTCCTAAGAGGATTTAATGGGAAATCCAATGGAATAGCAAGGAGTTAACGGCTTCAAAACCATTACTATTGCTACATTAATGTAATCAATATGGAGAGAACCTCAAAATAAATATGGTGGTGGCCTACACACAATTTGGCGTCCTTTTGTTGGTATGAGAAATTTTCATTCAAACCGTTTAAATGATAGCCCCCACAAATATTCTACAAATGAGTTGTACTAGCTTTAATTTATAATTAATATAATGTGAAATATATGAACACTTGACTTAAACTATATATATCAGAATGAAAAATATCTGAGATGGAGGTGAATATTACCAAAAATTATGGTAATTTTAGGGGCTGCAATAATATACGTAAAATACCATGGTCATTTATGAACATTACCACAGTAATTTTTGGAATGGCACATCTCCAGTAATTATACTGACTCCAGCCTCCATTACTGTCCTAGAGGATTTGATATCATGATTTTTTAATGAACTGAAGCTTGAATTAACTCCTGCTTGAAGCTTTAATGAATGAAACTTCTTGAAGCTTTAATGAACTCCTGGGTTAAAACATTTAGTAATTTATATTAATTGCCAAATTTGAAGTAAATAACTTAGAACTATGGTAAAGAGCAGAAATTTCTCTTGGCAACATTTCAACATTCATCACATGTTGGCTGTGTTCCGATGAAAATGGGATGTCTGTCATTTAAACCTAAATACACATGTTATCTTGTGGATGACCTAAGCTGACAGCAATATATTAGGTGCCTCAATATGTAGTGCAAGTTGTTTAAGTTATTGAACAATTTTGTTCAGGTGGAATTTGACAAAAAAGTTACCTTAAGAGATTACGTCGCACTGCCATTACAGCAGTGTATACAGCCTTAAAATTCATCATTTTTAAACCAATGTACCTTTGTTAAATGACTGATGACCTATTAATATTTTTACACCATCAGATAGTAAAAAATCCTGCTTTATAATATACATTAACATCTAGGTAAGTTTTCAGGCATGCCTGGAATAAAGGTTCCTCCTTAGCCAGTTCAATTACTTCATACAATAATTTTGTTGACAAAATAGGTAGAATGTGTTTATGCCAGACCTTCCTAATTGAGAAGGGCAGTTGAAATATAAACAGCACAGCTCATCTGTTATTCATATAAAACCCTACTGTTGGTGCAAAAATTATGTAGACTCAAGTTTGGACACTGATTAAAAATGAGCCGTGGTGCCCACATGAATGCGAGTTACACCAAATTTTAGCTTGTTTTATTTTACATTTAACTGTGGTTGCTGATTATACTTACATTATACTCTCAATTTTTTATTCCGGTGAGGACAAAAAAAGTGCCGGTTTTTTGCAGTTTTCGAACATTGCTCTCTTTGACATTTAATAGTGAAGAAACCTGAAATTTAATCATAAGGAACCTGTAGTATTGTGTGGGAAAAACATTGAAATGTATCTTTAAACGTTCAGTTCTTTCTATTGTGCCATAAAAAAGTTATTAACAAGTTTATGAAACAACTTTTTCTTGGTTGTGAAAAGTAGTAGAAGCAAGATCTCGGTCTTGTTTTTAAGCTCTTTTCAGCAGTATTTAATGACAATTACCATCGTAAACTCACATTGTGATATCAAATTGGAACGAATTAATGAACAACCGAGTATTTTAGCGGGCTCGAGCTAGTGATGAGGCGTCCTTCTTCGCTTGAGGGGTGGTGAAAGTATAAGCCCTGTTGCCACTTGCAGGATGCAGGCCGAACCTGTTACTCATACGCTCCTTCTGTGCATTGCCTTGAGGGGTGAAAACAATTGCTCCACACGCTCTTTTCATGAATTTTTTTAAGATAGTAATTGATGTCTTTATATTATCCAACCATTTTCCATCACCTTTTACTCATAAGGGCCTTTTCTCGATGCACTGAATTTCTTCAATGCGCCCAAAGAGATTCCAATACATGGACGGCCCGCAACTGGCAAATTGCAACAGCGCTCGACTATTAGTAGACTAGGCTAGTCTTTAATTACTTGACTAGTCTTGGTGCAGAGTTGCCACTAGATTTTTGTCATTATAACACTAAACTACCCAGGTAGCAATCTGCAACCTCTGGATTGGCTGGCAAGGAAGTTATACACTCCGACTGAGGCCTGTTATTTTTTAACATATTGTGTCAAAATCAAGGTCTTCATTTTACAGAAGGAAATTCACATATTCTTAGGTAGCTGCTAAGCATTATTGGGTTGGTTATTTATATGTGAACTACATATTTTACTATTTGGATATGTGTTTACCAGTCTCCTTGAAACATCCTAAGACTATGTGTGAAATTCTCTCAGGATTCCCACCGGGTTAAATTTTTGGCAGCAGCCGAGAGAATTTCACACATAATATTCACTGGGAAAGTACAAAATCATTCATCCTAAGACTAGTGTTCATTCCAATTCAAGTGAATATGTTTTTGAGATACAAATTTAAACAGCAGAAAAGAACAATACAAATCTCTGAATTTGCTGAAAATTAAGTTATTTTCATTATCCCCGTCTGAAACAATTATGCATGCTATCATGGTGGTTAGGGCTGCCTCTATGCGGCTAACTACAGATACACATTTTTGGATCATGCATTCAATAAACATTTTGGTTAAATATATTCAATAAACATCCCATTTTTATTTTTATGGGTTTCATTCACCATGCAGGTCTCTGAAAGTTAATGGCCTAGTGGCAAAAACCTTTTCTTTCATCTGAGTGAGAGGGTATTTTGTGTCAAGCTGTTGCCACATAAAAATGTTAGTGAAAACAATTGTCCCCAAGACTTAATAGCTTAACTCTTGTGTTTGCTGCCACCCTCACCCCTTTTTGTTTTCATGAAATTCCTTTCACTTCCTTGACTTAATGATGTCCCAGCTAAATTCTTTCCCACCCTGTTAGGTGCCCTTATGAACTCTTGTCTTTACCTTCACCACGAAGGAACAACCTAAGGCTGCCAACCATTCTTGATTGCATAGAAGTCCAGGATGAATTTTCATCAGTCTGGAATTAGGGCTGTAAAAATTTGTCCCCTCATCACTTCCATTGAATTAGTGCTGCAATTGGTTGTGAGATGCACGAGTTGGGTGAGAGTCCCTGTTAAAATCACTGCTTGGGGCATGGCTATAGCATTCCCCAAAAGATTAAGGTCAAAGAGATCTGTATGTAACCATAGACATTGGAGTGCTTAAAAGTTCATGCAACCCATTTGGAAACCTGTTTCCCTTACAGTACAAAAACATTAGGCAGTTATTATTTCATTGCCTAATGGCAATTGTTTCATAAAATATCAGTATCAGTCTTATCAGTTTGTATGGATTGTGTATTATCAGTTATTTATTAAAGTGACCCCATCATACGATATTAATGCTCTGGCCTGGCAAAAGTTCAGTTGAAGTTCTAATAGTAATTCTTGCCACTGACATAACTGCTCTATTTGTCTAAGGATTAAGGTCTTCTGTTATAGAGTGAATTTCAACTTCGAGCTATTTGGAATCACCTGTATTATTCATGAGTTCCCATGAACTGCAAAAAACATTGAATGTATGTACTAGTAAGGTTTATCAGGAAAGCAGGTTGCAATGAGATTCTGCTCTGGAATCACCATACATCCCAAGGAAATGTAGATACCAATCTTACATTCCCAGTGGTTTGATGGAGGTGTAAACTAATTCTGGTAAATGTGATAAGACTGGGTATTTCGTTAGTATGGTAGTTTATTAACCTCGTGGGTGTGCTACCTACTGAGTAGATATCCTGTTTGAATTTTGGAAAGGCTTCAGGAATGTACAGCAAAAACTAATATGAGCTCTCTTAATTATCAGATCCACGGAATAGAGAGAAAATCTTATATCTGTAATCAGATATTTTCGGGAAACCAGTACAGGTGACCAGAAAATATCATAAGCTCTCGTCAGTGGAGTTTTTTTCTGGATCTTTAACTAAATTCTTCATTATCTTACTCGCACCAAACTACCTTTCCATTGGGAGATTACATGGTTAAATGACATTCAAGTTACAAATCGATGGTAGGACTGGAGGCTTAAAATACTGCTAAGTAAATAATAGTGGAGGCTTTAAACATATCTAAAAAAGTTCGTCATCTACGCCAGCTACTTAGCGCTCCACTCACGCCAACACACGATCTCCTCCCCCAGTTATTACATCCGAAGACATTCTTCTCCCTTAGTGACTCACTGTCGGCAATTATTATGATTTTAATTTTTTTCTATTACCCTGAGTCGATGCAGTCGTACTTTTCACACAGTCATGGTAAGTACGTAGGGCGTACGTTCGTAAGCCGGAGAAGATTGATTGGAAGTACCTTTACATCTTCGCAAAGATTATTTCAAACAAATGTGATTTATTGAATCACTCCTAATAAGACCAACGTAGTTTAGTTAATTTCGAATTGTACAACAGATCGTAATGAGCGGCTCACTATGACAAACTCCTTCCCTAACTTCATATCGTCCTTAACCTCCGACATTTCAGTCAGCAAAAATAAGTCCCGAAATTCTTTGGCAATTGCTTACAAGGCTTACATTGCGCTACGCTATTTATCACACTACACTTCACACAAGTCTGTAATTCAAATGCGAAATCTGACAAGTGTGCATAGGGAATTCCATGACACCATGCGAAATTCAATAATGAAATAATATATGTTTATAATGTCGGAAGTCAACGATTCTTCGTATTTAACTCTGTACCACTTAGCCGATGTCGACCCTCTTCAACGTCATTCAACGTGGCAACGTCGCATGCGGTGGACCAGCTGTACCACGTTCGCATCAACACCACCTTTGGGTCGTACGTTTTTCATAATTTTCATCTTGGATGTTGCAATTGCTTTGAGTGGGTCGCTGCTCCGTGACCAAATAATTGTACAAGATACCGGTGGATTAAGTTAAAATTTTGGAATCCTAAAGTATGTCCAGAACCATGAAATCCGTCAGTATCTTTGCGTCTCGAGTGATCAAGCAGAGGTCAACGTTAATAAATAGAGCTTATTCTTCTGCTGGGGATAAATTAATTGACTTGAAAGTGAACGATGATACAGGTGAGATTTTAGATTATAGTTCCCCCTGTTGTAGGCTCACGGGTAGTGTGGTCATAATCACTACGAAAATATTTTACATAGAAATAATCCTGTGATTATGAATTATTAAATGGATTTGGTGTACATTGTACAAAGGAGTGGCGACCGTTACTATGCAACGCCCCCCAGTGAATGGACTTAATCTGGAATTGCTTCAGCAGCTTAGCAGCACTCTCGATGAATTGGAGAAATCTAAATGCGGCGGAATGATTTTGACATCAGTAAGTATAACTCTACCCTTTGCATTCATCAGTGAATATTTAGGAAAACTGTCTCGCGACGGTGACCTTTCACATTTGCATGTCGCCTTCTTCTTCCCCTTCAATCCAACTCCTAAAACCTTACCCACTTTGGCTTACCTACAATATTGCATGGAAAGAAGTTGATTTTAGGTTATTGGCCGTTCAACTGCCAGTTGTTGAACTGTGTTGCAACTGAGTCTTATAGTTATTTAATCACAAACTATTCCAAATTTAGGGCCTAAGGAATTGAATGACGGACCATTTGGGCTGTGTACTTGCAACCACCATACCACCCATCTGTGCTATCATCGCTATAGCTTCCCTCGTTTCGAAGGCTTGGGTAATATCCTCTCTTGGCTCTTTGAGATGTGCTTTTGTTTCCCTTAGTATTTTTAATGGAATAATGACTGTCATTTCGTTCTCAAGTGTGTGAGTGGGTATTTGTTCCTGATACAAATAGCTGTACCGCCTTCCAGGTGCGTAGCCAGGGAGGGGGTTTGGGGGTTAAAACACCCCCGAAATTTTTTGACGTTGAGGAAAAAGAGAAAATAAAAGAGGAAGGGAAAAGGAGAAAAGAAGAGAAGGGGGAGAGAGAGTGTATTATAACACAAACATTAAACGCTCTTTCTTTCTCTTGACCGTAATAATTTCATCTTTATCATCAAAGTTCTCATGAGCAAACTAGTACTACTGAGTAGGAGCATCTGAAGAAATTACAACTTGGCTGTTTCCACATGAGGTTTTATTTTTGATAATGTTACTCTGTAACGATAATGATACTCTGATATGTTACTCTGTAACGATAATGATACACCTTGATAATGTTACTCTGTAACGAAACCATGGTCGGTAAAAATAAGACCTCATGTGGAAACAGCCAAGTTGTAATTTCTTCAGACACTCCTACTATGAAGGATTTCTACGAAGTCACGCCCGCTACCATTACTTATAGTACTACCGAGACATGCATGTGTGGAATTGTAAAATATTCTTCGCTGTATAGTGAGCGTTTTAGCTTTTAGCCCTGCCTTACGTCCAAGCGTTGAGGTGCAGCCGTGTGTCGTGTATTGTGGCTGGTAGAGAGTGGTAGCTTCTTGCCGTGGATGAGGTCCTAGGAAAACTGGGATTTTCTTCACCCACGATCAAACATGAGAGGTCTCGTCTTCGACCGCAATCTCGGAACATTGTGGTTATTTTTTTCTGCACAATTGAGCATAAGATGCAGGCGACAATTTTTCGATGTAGTAACTGGATCTCAAGTTGATGGAAAAAGGGTGTGGAAAATGGAAAAGCATCCCACCGATCATAAGTTGATTAGCTGGTTAAGGGGTGAACCCGCTGCCTGCTATGTGGGAAACGCTTCTACTGCAGCCCTCCATCTTTCTGACAAGAAATAGACTTCATCTCGATGAAAGGACAAAGGTACAAAAATAAACTCTGGATGATTATAATACCAAATGAAGATCAGGGTCAAACATACACTCTGTAGGAAACTGATCACAAGAAAGTGAGGTCAAAATCAGTAAAGTAGCCTTGAAGGAAGTTTCTTTATGCTGGATTTAACGTTGTCCAAATGAGAAATGGATAGAAATTTTCTCACTTTGTTTATTTTCCGCTTCATTAATATTATTTCTTTCTTTCTGCTATGTTTTGATGTCACATTTTGCTCTCAAAAAACAAAATTCCTCAACTCCTCACTGCCAGTATGCGATTGGTTTTTCCTCTTTCGTGACGTTTTCCGTCGTGTGAACCCAGCTTCACTCAGTCACATCGCATCCATAGTGGTGTCCTCATCCATGTTCCATTGTTATTTCATTTCACCAATGAATAAGTTACCAACCTGTAGCTGGATATGATAGCTGATAAACGAAAGAAAATTGTGCTGACAGTGAAACAGAAACTTGAATGAATTGATAGACTCGAGAAATGGGAACAAGGGATTGAACTATCCAGAGATTATGGTCTTGACATTTGAATAGTATGCAGCATTAAAAAAATGTAAAACCAAATTCATGGAGCATACTAGGAATTGCAACCATGCTGCAGGACTTTCAAAGTGCTAATCCATCAAAAAGCCTTAATACGAAGAGATACATCCTGCCTTGCTTCATTGGTTTACCCAGAGGCAAGGTGAAGGCACACCTCTTTCTGGGGCTGTTATAACAGAGGCAGCGAATTTCTTCTAAAGGAATTGGGATTGGAAGGTGAGCTTAATGCTTCATCTTGGTGGCTCACCAAGTTCATAGAGAGGCATAGCATTCATGAACTTAGTATTCAAGGAGAACAACTTAGTGCCAACACTGCCACTGCTAATGCATTTCGGGAGGAATTTCAATAATTTATGATAAAGGAACATTATGATGAAAGGGATCTTATTACAATGCTGATGAGACCGGTTGTATTGGAAATGTTTGCCATCAAGAACCCATGCATTTGTGTGAGAAACCCATGCTCCCGGTCACAAATCCATGAAAGAACGATTGACAGTGTTGTGCTGTGGCGATGCTCTCTGGTGCTCCTTGTTTGCGGCCAACACTGGGTGTGGGAAGGGAAGTCATGAATTTGGCTAGTCACAAGAGTAGCCAACTTGTCAATTTAAAATTCTGCAAGAGGAAAGATGCTAGAGAAATGTTTAAACGTCACCAGAACTAAACTCCACAATGACGCAAGTGTGCCTGCGACTCATTTCAAGACTGCTACAATAAGATTCAATCTCTGCCCTAATTGATTCTGTCCTGAAGTGAGAGATAATATGAAGATTCCTTGCTCTGAACTGATATGTTTGTAACATGTCTTGAAATTGCTAAGAGATACTTAACCACAATTTTAATCCTTTCAGGTCAAACAGCATGGGCATAGACATAAAGTGCATGTTTGGGCATGGCTACAATGGTGCTAGTTCAGCGACCTCTCGCTTGCAGGGTACACAAGCTAACATCTGAGCTAAGAACTCTCTTGCCATTTATGTTCACTGCTGTTCTCACAGCTTCAATCTTGCAGTTTCCAATGCATGTGGTTTTCCAGTCATTTCAAATTGCATGACTCTAGTGGTGTCTGTGTACGACTTCTTCAGGTATCCTAAGAGAAACAATGAATTACAGAAGGCAATAGAAGAGTTGAAGCCTCAAACTACAGCCACTCGCTTGAAGAAACTTTGCGCCACTCGTTGGGTACTCACCTTCATTGAATTTCCTGTTCTACAAGCTCTGGATCAGGTCATATCAAAGTGGACTGAAAAGGATTCCATATCAGCTGCAAGTATGCTACAATGGTCCATTCAAGACAGAGGGTTTCTCATCGCTGTGCATGTTGGTGCTGAGGTTTTTGTTATAAGCCTCCCCTGACAAAAACATGGACCTTGCTCAGGCAATGCCTGTTGCTGACACTGCCCAAAGTGTCTTGCGGGAAATGCCAGATGATGCTGCTGAGCATTTTCACAAGGTTTTCACCAGAGTTCAGCTAGTAGCTACAGAAACCTACTCTACTCTAGTTTTTCCTTGCTTTATAGATAACTCTCTTTGTTATGAGCTATAAAAGAAACGAACCTGGACAATACTCGCCATCCGGTACACCAGGTTCATTTCTTTTGTCCCTGATAGCACGTGACATCCATTGCCATGCCATTTTTTGACTGGACTTGAACTGGAAATGTAAGTCCCTGACCTTTGTGTTCATCAACTATAAAGGGTTGATACCCCTGCCTCAAGCCCGGAAGAATATTTAAGGCAGGCAGTATTTATTCCTTTCTTGGACTTCTACCTTGTCCAGATTGATGAAAGACTGCTGGCACATCACAATATCCTGACATGCTTCATTTGTCTTTTACCCAATAAGTAGGCCTGCAGCCAGGGCTTTAATTCTGATGCCTCAAAGCAGGCCAAAAACCTACTTGCAACGTATTGAGATTACCATGATTGCAGAAAAGATGAGTTTCTTGTTGAAATGACACTGTATTGTCGGCATTTGTCAAACTCAGTGGACCCACCAAGAAATGCTTTAGACGTTCTCAAGGTACTCTTCCTTTTTTCTGAGAGCTTATCATTTCATATTTCTTAAGCAATAGCATTTTTGTCAAAATGCTCTTTCATTGGCTTTTGTCATTGTTATTTTCTGTCCCTTCTTTGGCCGACTGCATGTTAACTTTGCGTTCTTTCTGGCTCTCTGCCCTTTGGTTTGTCTTAAAGACATCTTCCAAGTGGTGTGACAGATGCTAGAGATTTTGTGTCTCCTGCCAGTAACAACTGCAACAGCAGAATGGTCTTGTTTAACTCTCAGATTTTTGAAGAATTAATTAAGAACTTGCTGTCTGCAGAACAAACTTAATGGTCTTACTCTCCTGTACATTCACTCGGACATTCCCTGTACACCTGACATGGTCCTCGCTGTGTTTGCCACAAAAACAAGGCACCTCCGCCTTAAAATTTAAATATTCCTCTTGTGTTCCGTGGTTGGCTATGCTTGCTGTATAGAAATGATTATTGTTAGTAGTCATATTATTCACATTTTTTTCATCTATTGCAGTTTCTCTTATACAAGAGAGCAATGCGTTGAAATAGAAGCTAATAAAAAGCTTGCATTCATTTATGACTAACTGCACCTTTTAGTATCTCATTATTTGTCGACTCTTCATTTTCTTTCTTGTTTCTATTCGTTGGAAAGTTCTTACCTTTCATCTCAATGCAATCAGGCAAATTCAACTAGCCCCTGGTTGGTAGGCAACCATTAGCATGAACACCCTTTGGAAAACCCCCCGAAATCAAAGTCTGGCTATGCGCCTACTGCCTTCATGAAAGGAAAGGATAGATGCATGACACCTGTCATGCATCTATCCTTTCATGGGTCATCATCTGGGTATCATTTGCCTATCTTCTCAACCACGCATTATAATCCTTTACTCTTCATTATTTCCCTTCCATCATGCCACTGGCCATCCACATTGCCCATTGTCTTTTATGCCTTGGAACCTCAGACTCCACATTTTCTCCTTCTCAGAGTTTCATCACCTCTCAAATTTACTATTAATTTTTCCATCTCCCAATTCTGTTGCTTATTTCACCTCGAGCTGTATATTCATTACTCCTTAGTTTAATCAGTCTATTCTTCACCCAATCAGTGTTCAAACATCCAATCTATACCCATTCTCTTTCCTTAAACACTAATTTTCACAGTCGCCTTACATCAGATTTTAATCAATATCTTCTCTTCATTACTCAACTTTATTGATGCCTCCTCAGTCACTGTTGCTCCCCTCTGGGTTCTTACTGCTAAATGTGTATTCATTCTGAAAACTTTCCTGGTACTGATCAACATGCTTACATCCTCTCACCTCAGTGCATCGCCTAACCTTGTTTCATCTCTGTGTTGTATTTTTATGATCATCTTCTTACACTTCCTTCAACTCACCCTACCTTCTTGTTTATTTCTATGTTTCTATGTGTTTTTCCACTTCTGCATGATGTTCCAATTTCACATTCAAACAATTTTTGAGGATACTATAAAAAAGCTGTGGCTTTATCTTTACAGCATTGCCTGCAAGCAGAATAATTCCACGGGGGAAAATGTCATTCACCTTGACTGGGACTTGGATCTCTCAATATTGTCTTGATATTTTGAGACCTAAATAAGGTTCCCTCGGTATCTTAACCATGATTTAAGCGTGAATGTTATATCTAGGTATATTGGTTGGAGTCCCAGTTGAGGTTGAGTAAGTATTTCTCTGTAGAATAATTGCGTTACAGATTCAAATATTTAAATGCCAGCTGGTGTTGAATCCATGACCCAGCTCAGAAGAAATTCACAACAGGCGTTAGCCTAGAACACTACAGAGAGGTTAGCTCTTCAAATGTGCTACCCAAAGAAGTCCCCTGGATGGCTAGTTTACAAAATCCTGGTTATATGCAAATCGTAATGACTAAATCAGCTTACCTTCCACCCTCAACCCCTCTCTGAGCTTTTTCCATGCCTCCCTCACCATTTTCTCTGCATACACTTATAATATAGCTAGCAGGCCGGGGGATCTTGTCTCCCTCCCTGGGGCTCCTAATCTACTGTCATAATGCTTGCAGTTTCCAAGATTCCAAACAGACCCCTCTGGTTTACTTCTGGTTTTTGATGTAAAATCTATGCAATGAATGCATTTAAAGAAAAATTTGAGTCACGAAGACTCATGGTTTTCAGTTATCTCTCATAGAATGAACCCTATGATGATAATGGTTTGCCTCACTCTTAAAAATCCTCTTGAGATGAATATATATTCCTTTGATAACTAGTTGTGGTACTGTATCCTTGTCCCCAATTACAAAACTAGGAGATGTATTTATGCTGTTCAAAAATAATATTTATGCCATGATGATGATGAAGAATGTCTGTTAGTACTGGTTTAGTAATTATTGACCCAGTTTTATGAAGTCTGGTCGATATTTATCTTTAGCCTTTATGTATATATCCTATTTGTGTACTTGAGATTAACTTAAATTTTAGGTTTGGCTTACATTTGCCTGTTTTTAATTTGAGATGAGCATAATTTATGTAGAATATATTAACCCTGGTTTACATGTTGAGAAAATATTTAACCAGAAATAATATAACCAGGCCTTCAACTTCTAATTATACTGAGGTTGGTTGATTTCCCTAAAATTTATAGCTCATTAAGGCCTGTTGGCATGACACATGCCAATGTTGAGGCATGAATGCCCATGGGTTTTGCATTTTTTATTGTTTTTGACTTGGGATATTCAAGTTACTCAAGTTAACCTACCATATTGCCGTATGTAATCCAACTGCCTTAATTCATCCTTCTTTTTATCCCTTTTCATTTTGCATCGTCCATCCAGTATTTATGTTATTCTTCTGTGCTCTTTGCTCGCCTTTAGTCTTCCCCAACGGTGTTTTCTGCTGGCCTTGATATCACTGAAATGTACAAGCCAAAACCTGATAGGGTTAAAGCTTTTTGGACTACTTTGCAAGATACATGGCTTAAACTCTACGGATCATCCTTCCCTACTGTTGCTGCCATTAATGTATGTATAGAAAAATATCAAAGATACAAGTGTGTTCATTATATTTTTAAATTATGCTAAAAATGTGCTAAACTGATGACTATTGAATGTAGGGCCATAGTCCAGCTGGTGGTTGTCTCCTGGCCCTAAGCTGCGAGTACCGTGTGATGGTTGGTCCCAAGTTTACCATTGGTTTGAATGAGACTCAACTGGGAATTGTTGCTCCAAAATGGTGAGTAAAACAGAAAATAAGTGACTGTTTGAGGCAAAATTCAGTGGACATCATTTATGACAATATAGCCAAGATATCTATATATCCAACATATGCATAATGGTACAGCGTGTGATAATTTTCCTCTGGGGTTACTGCATTATGATGTACTCCAACATAACTGCCTTCTTAACAGGAAGACATAATGAATATGTTAATCCATTGAGACTTATATGTAGGCAACTTCTATTGCTGTATGATTTAGAAAAGAGAATGGTTTAATGCACAGTTAAAGTTAATGAAGGACATTCAAATGAGAAAAATACCTTCCTAGCCAGCAAAGCTTCAAAAGATTCTGAAGGAATGCATAACAGATATGCTTTGAATACTTATAAAATATGTGCTAAAGGTCTGAATAACATTTGAGCATGTTTGTAAAATCTTCCTATTGTAGTAGCTACATTGATAGTATGAACAAAATATAATAATTTAATATATTTTTTAAGTATATTATTCTTAATGGCTGCAAAAAAGGTAAAATAGAACTTGCTACAAATAGTTGCAATACATATCACAAAAATAACTAAGCAACTCAATGTAACTAAAGTTGTCGCATGGCATCCATCAGAAATTAAATTTAATTAAAATTAAATTTTTAAAAATGTATAATCTGGTGTTGTTTCAAAACAGAAAAATGCATAAGTGACTGGTTGACAAGCACAAAATAGTAAGATACTTGGAGGGAGGGATTCTTAAACATACAAACATGGTGTGCACATAGAAAACAATAGTACTTGGTGTCCAGCAGATGCTGCATCAATTATGAAGGGTTATGAAATAACATTGTACTTGTCATGGCTATCACCTGATTTTCAACAAATTTGTAATTCATATGGAGTCTAAGTAATTATTTAGAATGGGACTTGCAGAAAGTTACAACACTTGCATAAATATTAATCCTAATTCCTGAGGCCTGTGCAGACAGATGTGCTTTAAGTTTCAGAGTCGTAAAATGAAAGTATGGTGGTGTCTGCAGAAGCACTTTTGGCTGTGGTATAAAGCCAACTTAAAAATGCAACCTCTGCTACACAGTTTTTTTATGTATATTATTTAACTCTAATCAGAGCAGGAAGAAGACAAAAAAGTGAACAAGTAGAAAAAAGAAATGTATATATTCTTGAGTTTGGCTGTTCAGTGATGTTCAAATTAATGAATTTTTAGATCTTGGATTTAGTATCTGAAAGTATGCTATAAAACACTTCAGTAGCTGAAAATAAATTTTAATAAATGCACTGTGGAGAACAAAATCATTCATTACAAGTGACTGAAAACATGTGAGTGAAAGGAATGACAGGTAAAAATGTGCACCTGTACTAGATTATTTTCATTATTTTACTTTCAATTTTATTAATGAAATGATATTAACATTTTATGTGCTAAACAATTACTTACTATTGCCAAATAATTTGCTTTTCCAGTGATTTGTACATCGCAAAACAACTGATTCCTCCTACACCCTTAAAAGCCACAAGCCTCTTGCCTTCCTGAGCTCCAGTCGAGAGAGCCATTTCCCTTAGGTGACACAGACTGCTTGTGACACACACACAGATATAATCCTCACAGGAGCAGCTTTTAGCTTTAATTTATGAATGAGTATATGATCTACTGCCTGGAAATAAGTCTTTAAGTTTTTGATTGAGGTTTGAAAATTGACAATTTTTATTCACTTAAGGAGATGATTATGAATAAATGTCCCCAAAGAGAAAGGGCCTTTGGTCATGCAATGCAGTTGCCTGACATTTAATATTTTTCTGGTTTGTAGTCATGAATTTTCAAATCTGTTGTTGTTGTGATGCATTATACTCTGATAAGAATACATATGTGAAAATATATAAGTATAAAAAGAGTAAAATTTAATATATGTAAATTGACATGTGGCTTAAAAGAATGTCTTTAGGATGTATGCCTTGATTTATCTAGCCCTTTTTTGCTAAATAAAATGCCTAATGATGGACTAAGGATGATCCTCAGAATATTACTTCGTAATTTGGATGTGACTGAATATTTTCACAATACCTACATTGTTTTTTTCAAATTGGAATGATACCTTGAACTATTGCTTGAAGAGTACAAGTAATATGTTAATGATAATGAAAATGTGGTTGTAGTAAAACCATCAATACAAACTTTTCTGATTGCCTGAAGGTTTCAAGACTCAATGCGAGGTGTTATATCACTTCGTCAAGCAGAAATGGCTCTTACTTTGGGCCGAATGTTCTCGACTGCTGAAGCTAAAGAAATTGGCCTAATTGATGAAATCGCCAAGGACAAAGCTGATGCAATTAGCAAGGCTGAAGAATTTCTTGATAAGTGTTCCAATATACCAGGTTAGTCAGTACTTGAATAGAGATGGAATAAAATTACAGTCATTAAAGTTATGTTTTTCAGGCAGGTAACATAAAATACATGTTGCTGGATTACTTAGTTTGGGTTAATCTGGAAATTATATTTAGAAAAATCATTACATTGAAGCTGTCTTAAATTTCATTGACTATAGTCTAAGGCCGGTATTCATAGTCCTCAATAATTACAGATTCGTTTCAATCTATTTTTATATCTCTAATTAATTACTCTTTTCTATTCATAGTCATTTAAGAATCAGTGATTCATCAATTGTTGATTCTTGAATCAGAGATTCATCAATCTCTGGTTAATATGTATTCATAGTCTTCAAATAATCATTGTTTATAGTTCTAGTATTCATAGTCAAGCAAACTGTAATTATTTGGCTAAATAATCATCGATTCGTGAATTAAGCTCTTGACCATAATCGAATAGAGTTTTTCTTTGTTGGACGTCGGTAGTTCTGTGGTTGTTTTCATACTCGTGTCTTTACGTTCCAACTGTACAATTTTATAAGGTGCTAAAGGCATAAAATACTCAATATGACCGTCTTGAATTGATTAGGATTATTGATTACCTTGAATTGATTAGGATTTCTGTGCAATGGAATTTTGTTCGGATATATTGGTGTATGTGATTGCCGATGATGATGTACCAGCCTATCACTAAAGGCTGCAAAAAACACACATTAGGGATCCAACAATCCACTGAATTATTACACACAAGGGGAGAATACATACCTTGACTCGCCGATTTGAATGCCGTATTTTCTATGTCGTGCACGATGTCAAAGGCTAGTTCGCTTGAGACTTTATCAAATGTATCCTAGTTGTATTGTAATTAATCAGTTTATAGTCAGCAATATCCATCCTTAGTATAAAAAAGCTAGGAAAATTTACCCTCGCTAGGTTGGTCAGGAGCCTCACTTTGCCCATCTCAATCGTCCTCGAAGCTGCTTTGCATATTACAATAATTATCACTCACTTCGGATATTGGATCAGCTGGTGTAGTGGTTAGTGCTGTGGATTCGTGCATTTAAGTTTGGTGGTTTGAGCCTTTGGGCAGCCACTTTTTTTTCCTTCTTCATATTCACCACCAGAAAGAAATTTTTCCTCATAGTTACATATCATATCATAGGACTTCACCTCGCTTTTATTCTTGTGGTCCTTACCACAAAATTCATACTCCAGTTTGAATCTTAAATGGTAAATGGCCTCCCTGGGGTCTGGTGATGGACCACTTATGATATACGTCAATCTCTGTTTTAAATTCGTAATCTAACTTGCTGGAACAATAGACGTGAGAGTTGACAGACGAAGAGTTTAATAGAGGATACTGATTCTCAAAACCCGTAGTGATCAAGTATATTCTTCTTAGAACTGATGTTCATATATCGACACTTTCCGCGAGGACTGACAGTTCCTCTTGTGCTACTGTGGCTCATTGCTTTGAGATTTTACGCTTAGGCATCAATATTGAATTGTTGAAATCATGTTAAGAATTTAAAAAAATATATAACATGGTTTTTTATCATGCAGTATTTTACAATCTCTCCATGCTGAATTTAACATCGGTCGAAATTGCCATGAATGTTTTACTCGTAAGCTATCATCAATTGTTACGAATTACTCATTTAAAATTTTCTTTATCGGTAATGATCACTTATAAATACTGCTACTCTTCGTCTTCTTTGGTATTTTACATACATATAATTTACATACATAGTTCTGTTTCGCAGCCAACGGTGTCCAGAACTGTGAAACTTTACTAATCTTTTGGCCATCCAAATAGTTGACAATATCAGACCGCTTGCATCTTACGATGTTCAGGCGACGAATATGTGTCTCTTTGTGAGAATAAAAAAAAGAGGAGACCACACTTAAGGTCGGACAATTCCTGACGTTAAACAGCACACACTACATCATCAACACTTGCCAGAATACAAGATTACTGTTTGTTGATTTTCCCTAGTAACGCCTTCATTAACGTTGAATAATCATAAGAAATAATTCTAATATAGGCACGCCTAATTCATTTTTATCAGAAAAACATGGCCAATCCATTTTTTTATTTTCTTTTTCAATATGCAATTAATAAAATTATAAACTCAACTTGAATAAAAATTTAACAAAATGTTTTGCCTCTTCAATTTCTCATACCACCAAAAAATATACATACATCCAATCCGTAATTCACCAATTACAGATTATCCTAAATAATTAGAGAATAATCGTAGGTTCAGCAATCATTGATTATTTATCCCCTCTATGAATACCGGCCTTAATATAAATTGTAAAGATTCCTTAATCAAAATATTTTTTTATATTTTCCCTATTACTGTAGAAAAAATGAGAAAGGGGTTAGATAGTGCCGCAAAGTTGACATTATCTTACCCTTATAACTTCAACTTTGGAGCTGAATGTATAATGGTTGTAGTGTCATCCTAAACATTATTTTATCTTAATATGTATTTCAATTAATCTAAGCCTAAATTACAGAGTGGCTCCTGATGTAGGTCTTCCTTTGAGTGTGCTTTAGTCTGTTTTCATTGTGTTTTGCATATTTCAGAGTTTAAATATTCCTCTCATGGCTCCCATATGCTTGCATTATAAAGATGGTTTGGCCTTACAAGAGTGAGATAGCATCCCTCTTTCAACTCTTTGTTTAAGGTCCTTGACTATATAATCCCTCTTTCAACTCTTTGTTTAAGGTCCTTGACTATTTGATTGATAAATCCCCATGTATTTAGTGCAATGCTCTAAATTTTTGAAATTTTTGTACACCATGATAATTCTGATGCTCATGGTGATACTGAGGCATTGGATTTCATCTGCTGCATTCATATTAAATTTGACATTTAGTCTATGGCAGGGCATAATGTTCCTGTGGTCATTTGCACTTGACATAAAGTGTGCATTAAACAATAGGTTACATAAAGTCAGTATCATTCTAAAGCAGAAAGGTTTCATTTTGGTATTCCTGTCATTGAAAGTTAAAAATCCATTGTAAAATTAATTATTGTTCTCTTGCAGCTGCTGCTCGAAATATGACCAAATTGAGTTTCCGGCAAGAACCTCTCGAATGGCTAAAAAAGAATAAAGAGGCTGATCTAAACATTTTCCTTACTTTTGTTAACCTGCCAAAAGTCCAAATGGGTTTGGAAATGTACATGGCCTCTTTGAAGAACAAATAACCCAAACAGGGTTTAATTTCAACCCAAGGTGAACTTGATTGTTTCTGGAAGTGGTAGCCAATCATGTTAAATATCACTGGGTGTAAAAAACTTCAGAAAAAAATTGAAGAGGCATATGTCCTTATGGTGCCGTTGTTATAGTAATTTGATGAGCCTCAATTTGAAATTTGATGAAGATTTAAACTGGTTATTTTTATTGATTGTTGGATCACGTATTTTCAATAAATTTATATTTTTGTAAAAAACTAGTCCCTGGTTTAAAAATATTTCCTTTCATTTTATTTTGATTCATTTTTTGTCATTTTCCAGGGTATTTTGGGCTAATATGATGTAAATATCTAACCAAAATCATTAAATTTCATCATAAATAGATTAATAACATGCATAACCTTTCATTTGCTAAATTCGTAATGTTGCATAGTTAATGTTTTTTCATTCTTTGGAGGATGGCACACCTTAAGATACGTTTTGGATGAGGGAACACCTAAAGTAGTCAATAAAAAATACATCTTTAGTCTGCACTTACAGCCTATTTTTAGAGCTTTTTCCATACTACAGTTAAACTTTGGCTATATGGGCAGACTGAAGATGTATTTTTAATTGACTGATTGTAGGTTTTATTTCCACAACATCATATGTTGGTACCTGGTCTTTATATTCAACTTACATAATCGTATTTTAAAAATTCTGAAATTTTTGTTTCGTTTTTCATAAAAAATCATATGTCCTTCATTCATATTTCAAAAGCCTTCATTTTTATATCCCATCCCAAGAGAGTTCAATTACTGACCAAGAAGAGCAGTTTTAGGGGAAAGATACATGTGAAGGACATGCACAGTCACCTATTTGACCTGATCCTTCATGAACCTTCATTAAACTTCGGCAAAAAATACCACTGCAGGGCAAATAGTTACAATGCCCAAGGGTCGACTCATACACCCACTAGAACACCTACAATAAGTACATGAAGGATCGAGTGGAGTGAATTGCAACAGGATTGGAACTGTATCTTGTTCTGGCCATTATGTCGTGCACTGGGTTTATGATTGAGTGAATAGCACAGGTGAGCACTACTAGTTTCTTGCACAGCTAGTTTAAAAGCTAGGGCATAGTTGACAAAGGAGGATATAAACAACATTAGGGGAAATGCAGGAGAGTGGGGGGACGGACGGAAGATGAATGGCAAGGAATTTATCAGGCAGAGGCTGGGTGGAGAGGTTGGGGGGGCATCTAAAAGTGAGAGGTCAGCGGGGAAAATTTTGGAAGTAGTAAGGTCAGAAAGGATGGGGTCGAGGTTTTTGATTATACGACGGATGGAGTGAACTCCAGGGAAGTAGGTGGTACAGAGGGAGATTTGATCACGAGGATGCATATTATTAACCTCTCCGCCCTCTTTAAAATCATTAAACCTCTTTCTAAATCAATCATTAGCCCTTCTTAATCCCTTCCGACGCCTTGCAATCACCTACGTTGCAAAACTTGCGGCATCCTCATCACGCAGCCTCTGCCTGATAAATTCCTTGCCATTCATCTTCCGTCCGTCCCCCCACTCTCCTGCATTTCCCCTAATGTTGTTTATATCCTCCTTTGTCAACTATGCCCTAGCTTTTACATTGGTTTGACCACGACTCCGCTAAACATCCGCATGAATGGCCACCACTCTAGTTGCAATGATCCACCCTCGGTTTCCGTTTCCTTCCTCGTCGCCACCCATGTTTCTTCCCACAACTCCACCTTTAATAATATTTTTAAGGTTGTATTCTCACCTCCATTCCCCGTTCCTTCTCCCCCCTCCAACTCAAAGATCTTGAGTCCTCTTGCATTTACTTTTTCCAAGCCTTCTCTCCGCCAGGACTCAATAAATCCCATAAACTTCTTCTATCACCTCTGCTCAGACTATCTCTTCCTTTTAAATTTCCTCAACTTCCTGCCACCACCCTTCCTCTCTCTCCCCCTCCCCTCTGTCCCTCCCCTCCCTCCCTTCCTTCCACCTCAGTCCTCCCTTCCTTCTCAGTCCTCTACATCCTTGTGACCAAGGTGCCAGTAACACCTAAATATTAAGGAACTTTCCGTGTTCATTTTTTTGTTTCAGTGTTTATCGTCTGCTTTCCTGTGGCAAATTTTTTATGTATATATTTTATTTTTATACATTTTCATATCTATAGTATAATATAATATATATAAAAAATAGAGGAAACTTACAGGGGGGTTAAAAGACGAGAGTAAAAAGAAAGACTTCCTGGAAATGTTTCAGGTGTTAGCCCTTCCTCAATCACAAAGAGAATGCACTGCTCCAATGAGGGTATGAGAGGGGGGACTGGAAAGGTTAAGTCAGAAGTTCAGTCAGCCAGACCCAGGATCATTAACCTCCCCGATCACTCTGTTACTTTGTTACTTCTACCCCCCACTCCTCGAGCCTTCCCAGTTCTAGGCGCTTCCCAGTCCCCTATCATCATAACTTTGTATCAACCTTCCCCCTGCCCCATCAGCCAGGCCCAGCATTATTAACCTTCCCAGTCAATCAAATGGCTATTCAAGTAGCTATTATATGCTCGCTGTGTGTGAGGAACATCTTGTGGAGGGCATTTCTTATGCAGGAAGCAAACTGTTCAGAAGTGTAGACAGCTGCAAGAAGCATGGAAGGCAAGGGAATGACTTACCGGAAAACGGCGGCACAAATCAACAAAGTGGAAAATATAGTTGCAGTTGCATGGAAGCATAATAATCTCGTGAATATTATGTGTAATGCTCACGGTATTCACCCAATCTGTCAAGTCTCTAGATATTCAGTATCAAAAAAAAGGTGAAGTTAGTGTACCACAGCCACATTTAATTGATCAGTACAACAAAACATGGGGGTGTGGACCTCCTAGATAGGTTAATAACTGGGTTTAGAACTGCAACAAGAGGGAAGAAATGGTATATCCCTATTTTACTTTGGTTGTTGGACATGGCCATGATCAACACATGGATTCTGAGTAAAAGTCATGGCAGAGTTTCCGATGCCTTATCATTTAGGAGGCAAGTAGTCCAGACCATTCTTCACAAGTATGTTACCGAGCCTAAATTTCCTGGTCCAACAAGTTCTGTGGAGAAAGTAGGGAAGCGAGCCTGGTTACAGCAAGGTGGTCATTTGATTATAACAGGGAAATCTTGGCGCTGATGTGCAGTTTGCCACAGCAAAACTGTCAGGGCAACCAATATTGAAGTTGAGTAACTTAAAATAGTTGATAAAAACTCTCCATAATATGTACATACATACTCATGGAGATTGTGCCCAATGGGTCGTTAAGGACCCACCCTATAATTATTTAAATAATGTTACTAGAATTTTTGAATTATTGTTCCAATAAGTTAGGCTGGGTGTTAATGAAAAAAAATCACTTAAAAAGTTTTTTCAAAAAAAAGGTCTGGGCTTAAATGGGTTAAGCCATGAACTTTTCTGTATCCTTGTACGTATGCGGCCCGCATACACTGTCGGGTCGTACTGGTTGCATATGACTGAGGTCACTGACTTATTCCATGAATATTCAGGTACAGTCCGGTAGTAACTTCGTGGCCCCTGAATGCGCAGAACGGCAGCGAGTGGAGGGGAAAGTGCCTCTGGTGGGGGAACCTTGGAAGGGAGGCAAAGCGCTTCGGATGGAGGCAAGTGGAATTGCCAACCGTACGGCTGCGGATTTTAACCATATATCTATTCTTTCCTGTAAGGACAAGCGTTCAGAATTTATACATTGTAGAAGGTTCGCTTCCAAGCAATCGCCAAAAGATGGAAACACATATTAACTAACTGAGAGAGTAATAAGAAAACCATGTATCTCCACAAATATTTTTATTTATTTTATACATAAGACTACGTATATAATATCCTTATTCACTATCATCATCTCCTGTTTCACTGGTTTCCGATTCACTGCTCTGACTTATAATTAAATCACTTTCCATGCTGTCCCTAATTAATTCATTATCAACATAATGTTCTTCCACTTCTTTCACCCGATCACAAGCTTTTTTCCACACTTCACTAGAAATGTTAGCACATTTTTCCACCACAAGATTTCTCACGTCATCTAACTTAAAGGTTACATTGTTAAAGGAAATGAAAAAATATTAATTAAGATATATTTAAAAAATAAACATCGATTATCACTTTTACTTAAATCCAATATTCTTCATTAAAACTCGAAGAGAACTTAGTTTCCCATTGAAACATGTTTTCTCCCTGACAATCGGCAGCAGAGCACAGAGCATGGGGTGTTTCTTCTCCACAGTGTCAAGTTATTGACAGTTCTTATAACTTGCACATCAAAATCATCCACAGTGGATTTCAGGCTCTTTTGCTGCTTCTTCTTTCTCGGACTCACAAATGCCTCCTTGGATCCACCGGCAATGGCAGCTCCCTCCTGTGCAATCCGTTTTAAGGATCAAGTTGAAATACAGTCCAGTTGCAGCGGCCACATACTCGTGCACACTCTTCAACGGAATCGTTATTCCTTCCACTGCTTCATTCTGCATGGACTTCAAGACGATAAAAACTATCTCACGCGCCTGACTTTGAAGCATTTTCCCACCCCCTACTTTTGAAGACATTGTCTTTTTCCTAAAAAAAAAAAATTAAATGCTAAACAAACCCAAAAACCTATACCTACCTAAAAACTGACTATTTGAAAACGGACAGTTTGAAACCTGTGATATACCCCTGGTCACTACATAGGCCATCACTGATTTCATCTTGCTAAGGGGTATACCACTATAATCTAGCTCAATAATATATTGTTTTAGTAGAGGAAAACTAATGAGATTCTCTAGGACAAAGAATGCAGGCTGGTCATTAAAGTTGGAGGACAAACTTGAGAAAATAGAGCACTTTAATCACTTAGGTAGTACACTGAAAGAAAATGGACATAGTAGCAAAGACATATGGAAGAGAATAGCGCTAGCTAAGGAGGTGATTAGTAATAGAAGGGAGCTCATGACGGGGACCTTGGGTAAGACTGTGACGAAGAGGCAGGTGAAGAGCTTGATATGGAGCGTAGCATTGTATGGGGCAGAAACGATGACCCTCAGAAAGGAGGATGAGAATAGGCTGCAGGCATTTGAGATGTAGGTGTGGAGAAGGATGGAGAAGGTGAAGTGGATGGATAGGAAGACTAATGAGGAAGTGCTTGAGATGGTTGGCAAGGAAAGGAAAATTAATGAAATTTGAGATTGGCAGAGTAGCTAGCAGGAGGATGTAACAAGGGGTGATGGACTGATCAAGAATGTGATAGAGGGAAGGATGTTAGGCAAGTGAGGAAGAAAGAGAATTGGACAGGATGAAGAAGGGCAGGTTGTATGCTGAGGCGAAAAAGGATGTACTAGAGGGAGATAGGCCCCTGAAAGTATAAAAAACCAGGAGGAGATTCTCTGACATTCAACAAAACCTACCTCTACTGATAGAATACAGAAACTTGAGGAAATATCCTCTCCATCATCTCATTTTATAAAAAGCAGAGCTCATTCTTCCTTTTGGAATTACATATATGCCCCTAATGGCCTTATTTGTTATTGGCAAGTTCGTGAAACTCATTTTTATTGGCAGTGGACAGTATTGGTATTGTCAATTATAACTTGAGTGACTTATGTCAACTATGTTACATATAACCACCTGCCTTCATCAAGCACTTGGTAGTCAATGCCACAGAATGTGTACATCAGAAATCTGAGAATTTTATGAAAATTATGGGTATAGATTCAGCAGCTTTATAATTTTCCAGATAAATATGTTGTCTCCTCCAGTTGATATAACTGTCTACGTCATTTTAATGGAAGAATTGAAAAATTACCCTGGTAGCCCATAATTGCAGCTTGCAGTCCTACATTGAAAAATAAAATCCTTTAAGTGATTTCATTAGGCAATAATTATTGTATTCAATTGTAAATAAAAATTTGTTCTACACATGAGTAGTTTGACCATGCATAACATGTCATGAAAAGCTGGGGATCCATGACTAATGATGATGGGAATCCACTGGTATCCACGTATTCACATTAGTAGGTTTCCTTTAAATTCAGAATGCATCTCCTTATGTCAATTATCATAATTTGTGTTATTGTGTTAATTATGTCTATTATTATTTTGTTGATTCTAAAAATTATTGGTTCTCCCACTTTGAAATGGAATAATAAAATGTAAATAAAAAATTAACATTGCATTAAAATGGATTGTGCCTGATAGAAGGCAGTTTCTACCACCATAGCAACAAAGTGGATTAATTGAAATTGAGTTTCTAATGAAGTATGCGGAGTTGTCAATTTTTCATTAACAGGTGTAGTTATACCAAGATTACTAAAAATATCTGAATTACTCTTGTAACTTTAGAATTAATTTGGATTACCTTCAGAGTTCAGTTATATTGGAAATTCAGCTTGGTCTTAGGTTGAATTAAATGGAATTTTCCTATGGAATTAGAATTCAATTCAATTCTGAAAAAGTTTCAGCTATTATTGTGAAAACCATTGCTTTATAAACACATGAGGGTATCCACAAAGTGTGCTATCTAGCTGTATTTATAAATCCATGTGTTATCCTCAGAAGTTCTTTTGTTGTTGGAATGCTTCTACTTTAAAGGTTAGAAACTGCCTCACTAAGAAGCACCTCCTAGCCTCTTGAAAAATGTTAGTGGTTTTATCCTTCCATTATCTCCATTTCTGCCAGCATTGGAAGGGTAATTGATGATTCTTGGAGCTCCTCCAATTCTTCTTTTAAAAGGTTTGTCACAGTGATGATTTCGTGAAGTCTTTTGCGATTCCCTTCTACCTCCTCCCTGAAAAAGGTTGAAATCAAGTTTTTTAAGAATAAAGTAAAGAATAACTGGTGCAATTATTTAGTCAATGATCATTATTAAAATGAAATTTTATTTTATTAAATACTAAAGATAGTATTAATTAAGACCTATTTTTGTCATTAAGTCACCTCTTATTGTAATATATTAGGGAAAGGGTTTTGCATTCAATGGTGACCTCAGAGAGACGAAAAGCATTTTAGTAGTATTGTGAAGTCTTAGATGATATTATTTTAAGAGCTACAGGAGCTATCTATCAATTCAACAGATGGGCAATAAAAATCAACAATGACAATATACAACATTCTTGGCCTAGTAAAATATATGAAACTACAGCCTTCGAGTCAGCCAAGCATGGCCCAATAAATAATTTAGAGCCGGTTCTTCCAAGTAAATATCCTAACTAGTAGTTATTAGACATTGGTGATGCAAAACTTGCTGCTTGTCTTTATTTTTTTAGCTATTGGCTACGAAAGCTTTGTGATATACTTAAGACTTGAGTTCAAAGACTAAGTAAATTGGCTTTCATTTTTAAGAAGTTGTCTATGATCTAGGTAATTATAGCTACTAGTTCTTTCTATATGATCTACAATCAATTAAAATTTTGACTCATAACATTTCCCACACTCGTGCTGAAAAATATTGGCTCAACAAGCTGGGAGGGACATTTGTGCTTGGTCTCATTTTCAGTTTTTGTATAGACAAACAATTATAATTATTATACCTTTCAAGTATCAGGAAAATGGTCTGGTACAATTGAAAATAAAGGAATGTAAGATAAAACAGAGAACAAACCTTAGTTTCAATGTCTTGTATGATAACATACATGTTAAATAAACTTATATTGCATCAATTTCCTCTATATTTTTATATGGCTGTCAGACTTAAAAGAGAGAAACTTCATAAGAGAGTATTCATACACACATTCTAAAGATACTACTCATCTGAGTACTTCTTTAGCTTAGAACACTTACTTGGTGTATTTATCCATTTTCTCCTTAAGCCAACCCTTGGCCACACTCATCATTGCATCTTCTTTTCCATCTATTACCTGATCACCAGTTTAGTTGATGACCATTATGTGGAAGGTGGTTTCCCATGTAAGCAATAGGAAACAGCATTGATAAGAAAATTTTGCATTGGAAACTGATTTGCATTGGTAAGGATTTGAAAGTGGCTATGCCCATAGAGTTCTGACTGTACACTCACTTCATAGAAAGAAAAAACATATCAGTTGATGTTCATCATTCCACCTCTCAATTGATTGACTTTATATTAAAAGTTCAAGTTATGACATTAAGCCTATCGTATTCGGATGTCATTATGTTATAGAAATCACTTGCTCATTGTAGAATTTACCTAGAAGTTTTCTATTGGCCAAAATTTCATGCACACTCCAAATATAATATTCTAAGTATTGAGAATGAAATTTAGAAAAAGAAGAAAAACTACTTAATTTCCTCTCACTAATGTGATCAAAATTTTAATTTCCTCTCAGTATGCTTATCTAAGGTATTTTTTACGACATGATATTTTAAATTTTATGCCCAACTAATACATGGAGCAGCAATGTTACATAGATGTGCTAAAACATATACCAATATGGTCCCTGAAGCTTGTAGGGCCACAGACAATAATCTAATAGATGACAGATTTTTATTACCAAGTGTTTAAGTAAGCACTGTTTCATGGAATCTGTTTACCCTGATTTATTAATGTCTTTGACTCTTAGGTTTGGAGTAAATTTAGCTCTTCCATCACATATTCTAAGACTTTTTGGGTTCAAGGCTAGTTTGATTGAGAAAATATGAGAATCAATATTTCAAAGATTACTTTGTACATTTCAATAAATATTGGTAGAACTCTACAAAGTATTCTATGCAATAAGAATACTTATATAAAATTCTTCTCACAAGTGACGCCTGAAGTTGTCACGTTTATGAGAAAATATTCTTTGACATTTTCTCTTAATTAGGCAAAGGTTTCAAAGATATACCCCTGGAAGTATGCTATGCACCCTATAGAATTCTTGTGTAGGCATGAACTTTTTGGAAACTAGATGTATAATGCTTAAAAAATCTATCTGATCTGCCTTGATTTAAATCAACTCCAGATTTTCAATGTTTACACTGACATCATAATTTAATGATTTATTTGCCAAATTTTAGCTAGGAGTATCCATAAACATAGATTGGATAGCAAACTGTTACGTTCACGTGAGAAGTGAAATATACATAAAGATGGGTAAATTACCGTAATTTTCATTTGAGGGAATTGCAGCAAGTTTTGAAAATTACCATAACTTTCCAGTAATTTTTAATTTTCCACAATTAATAGCCATTACAGGATTTAATAGGTGAGCCAATAGCAATAACAGGGGTTAAAAGCATTTAAAGCATTGTAATTGCTACGTAAATGCATTAAAAATAAAGAAAATTAAAAAAAAACATGGCAGCCCACATGCAATTCAGTTCTTTTTTTGACATGAGAAATATTTGTTAAAGCCATTGAATATGATATCCTCACAAATATTCCACAAATTAGTTAGACGCGCCTTTATTAATAATTAAGATTGTATTAAATGTATACAGACTTGACTTAAAATAATATGCTTGTAACATATTGGTATGAAACATATCTGGGACGGAAGTGAATATTACCCAAAATTATGGTAATTTCCAGGAGCTGCGGTAAATTACGAACAATTCCACAGTAATTTTCAGAATGGCCCATCTCTAAATATGCTTACACAGTTCATATTATTGAGTACATACATACAGAATAAGAATTGAGTGAGAGAGAGAAAAAAGGCACAAGAATGTAATAACTTACCTGAATGTGCGCATCATGGGAAGCAAGGAGCATGTTCTGCAAAGCATCTTTATTATCCAGGCACTGCAGACATGGAAAGAGAAATGATTTCAGTTTATACAGCAATGGTTGTGATAGTAGTAATATCACCAGAGCATCTTGCCTCTGCAAGGCTAATGCAAAATGTATTTATTGCTTTAATGACATACATCCATACATACCAATGATGCCGTTCCCTTGCGGGGTAGGCAGAGTCACTAAGTTTCACTCATAAATACATATTTGTACACCTAACTCTCCTTCAATTAATTTCCTCCATACTGACCTATCCCTGCAAACCTCTTTTGCCTCATTTACCCCCATATACTGCTTCATACATGCTCTCCTGTTTTTAAGACTCCTAATATTCCTCCTCCTAAGAATTTCCTCAACCTCAATCAACAATACTTTCTCAGCCTACCTCTACCTCTCACACCATTCATTCCCCTCTTATATATCGTTATTCAACTCTCATCCATTATCTCAACATGGCCAAACCAACGAAGTACACTCCTTTTATATATGTCCATTACTGGAGCATCTAACCCACATTCATTTATTACCCACTCATTCCTGACCCTATCCATCCTACTTTTGCCGCTAACACTCCTCAGATAACTCATACCCACGGCGTTTAGTCCACTCTTATGTCTATCCTGACATACCCATGTTTCACTACAATACAACAAAGTGGGGAGAAGTACACAGCGATTTTCGCTTCCTTAGACAGGCACTCATTCATGGATATGCTCCACATGCTACCTACCACTTTCCTTCCGGCACGTCTCTTTATCTCCTCATCTATCCATCCATCTTTCGCAAACATCTTACACAAGTACACAAAATCATCCACTTGTTCAATTACTTCACCATCCTCCCTTATCATACAGTTATTCTCTCCATTCTCCTTATCAAAAACTACTACTTTAGTCTTGCATGCATTTACCCACAATTCCATTCTCTCTGTTGATTCACAAAACTTATCTAGGAGCTTCTGCAATCCCTCTTGGCTCTCTGAGATCAAAACAGCATCATCTGCATATAGTAGAACTCGCATGTTTACATTTCCAATCAGAACACCGTCATTTTCACTACATGCATCTCTAACACATTTATCCAAAAATACATTAAAGAAATTCATGGTGGTGTTAGTTTAGGTTTCCAGCATAAAAATTTTTAATACAAAATTGCTGTAATGCAGTTGTATGTGTATGATGTTTTTGAGTGTAAAATGGTGGCTATTTTTTAGTAAAAATATATTAATCTAATATAGGTAAGTTCATTGATTAAAAGAAGTAAAATAAATGTAAAAAAAAATTAGAAAACATTTTGTTAACTGCATTTTATGCAACTCAGGTCATAATGACCCGAAGCTACCAATTGTGTAAGTTTTTGGCTTCGACCAGTTAAGCTTTAAAACTGCCAGTACTTCAGGGAGACCATCCAAATTTTTTATATTTAGCTGAATCAATTCAAAGACCCTTTAAATTCCCTCCCTAAATGACAAAAGTGCAGTAATAGCAATAAAAGTGATTGTTGCCAAACTTTAACTCTGAAAACCACTATTTTAATCTTCAGCAATGATATGCATGGTCCATTTCTGTTATTTCTCATATACATTCCTTTCTATTTCCATGTAGTATCATGACTTTAACGTGTTCATAAAACATGATTTCATTTTACAAGACTGTTTTTTGTGATGCATCTATAGTATTAAGTTGGGTATAACTGTACATATTTAAGTCAATGTCATCATCTTCTTCTAATGGCAGAGCCTTGTTGTTGCAGCCATAAGTCTCTCTCCATTGCTTTACTTTTCCAATCCTTATATGCTGCCACTCCCATAGTACTTTTTATGTCATTCAGAAACTTCTCTCTTGGCCTTACTCTTCCTTTCCTCCAAGTACTTTCCCCTCCATTATGTTTCCTAGGAAAATATTATGCTGCAGGACATGTCCAATAAATTTGATTTTCCTTATCTCCATGTCTTCATTAAATTTCATCTCCTCTTTAATTTCCCTCAGTACTTCTATGTTCCTTTTCTTGCCCATCCATCTTGTTCTTGATATCTTTCTCCAAATTCACTTTTCCATTGCTTCCCACCAAGACTTTTCCATCTTTCCCAATGTCCAAGTTTCACAACCATATAATAATGTACTCCAAATAAGCATTTTTGTGGAATACTTTCTAATTTACAAGTCCCTTGTTTATTTGCCAACATATTTCAGTCAAAATGTTGACAGCTATAACCTATTTGATCAATTTTGAGTATATCAGGACTAGCCACGGATGAACTTTATGGAATCATCTGCTTTGCACATATGTGCAAAATTCCGAAGAAGAAAAATCATCCATATTGACCTCAATTCCCAGTCAAGGAGGATGATTTTTCCTCTGTAGAATTTTGCAAATATTACCTGCTATTAATTGCTCCAGACTATTATATCTCTTGTGACTGTGGTGACTAAAGAGAAAATATTAGATGTATTTTTATTTTACCTGCTCCAAGACTTTTGGAACTGATGGACAATCATCCTCTTCTCGATCTTGTATGCTTCCTGAGTTTCTCTCACTCAGCTCCTCTTCCTCGTGCATGAATACTTTAGCATTGTAAGCTGCAATTCGAGCTCTAGTTGCTGCAAAATATCGTGGGGCAGAAATTCCCAATTTCTCATGGAACTGGCCTGCAAATTCTCGACAGCTGACAAAATGTACCTGAAAGTATACATGTACAATTTTATGAGATAATATCAATTGAATCCATGAAATATACCCAATCTTATTGGGTACAAACAATAGTAAACCCACAATGATAAAACCCACACAGAACCCTCTGGAATGGGATAAAGAGAAATATATATGGATTGCTAACCCTTTGCCACTCAAGTGGGTGAAAATTACTTCCAAGCTCACAGACTCAGTTTAACCAAAAACAATATGGTGGGCTCTTGTTATAATGAAGTTAATAGGACCACACAATCTGGGGCTCATAATATCTATTTTCATATCAATGTACCGTACAAAGCCGTTATTATGAGGGTGGCTTACAGCGAGGGGGCCGTTATAGCGAGTGATTTTTTGGCCATTGTTGGTCACAATGGTAAAAGTATACGGAGTTAGGCCGCTATTACGAGTGGCTTTTTTCACCGGACCGCTATAACAAGGCAGTTTCAGCGTGAATGTAGTCCGGGTTGCATGACACGCAGGGATCATTTTCCGCTTGTGAGACTGAGATAGGAATGCAAAGTTTCAGTTAATTGCGGCAACCTATCACTCAGAAAGATAAATTTAACCAGCGCGAATGAACTCTGGAGTTAGTTTAGTTATGAGCTCGTCTGTTTCGTAGTAGCGTCTCCCAGGTTTTCAAGGGGGAGAATTAGGAAAAGGTGAAAGAAAAAACTCAAAGAAAACGAAGTCGTCCGGAAGCATGGAGTAACTTCGTCGACCCTGTTCACAATTTTTTAAAACAAAGAGAAGATAACCACTGCCGATAAACTTGGAATTGCTGCGGGAAGTATTAAAAAACTGCGACCTGCCCAAAATATTTCCTTAGATTAAGTGCTGTTTAATGGTTCACCCAGCATCACAGTTAAGGACTTCCCATCAGCAATTCAACTCCGACGATAGTTTTGTTATTGGCATGCCTGCTTCGTTTCAGCGTCTCCCAGGTTTTCAAGGGAGAGAATTAAGAAAGCAGGGAGTAGTAGGAAGGGGGAATAATAAGAGAAGGGTTTATCTGAACGTCATTCCAGCCAAATACGCGGCTGTAAGTGCTTTGCTACAGTTGGTTTGATACATTTTCACCTCATTACTTGGTCAATTGGTGGATTGTATGGCGCACCATTATAAATAACCTGGAATGATCCTTACTCTTTCAATTCATACCTTTCTCATGTTAATGTTTTCGACATAATTGTAATAACCATGTAAAGCATGAACCAGTCTCGTTTCTTCATCTGCACTCTCCCACAATAGAGGCATTTCCATTTCAGTTGGATTCTTCCTTTTCACTGCTTAGTTTGCTCTTATATCCACCCTTTTCGACACCTGATACTTTTTCTCGAGATCTCCTTGGGTGACAGATGGTGGTATATCATTCCATGATATGCAGAGCCTCTAATTTTTTTTCTTCTCTGCTTCCTTCTCTCGGCTCATATTTTGCTTTGGGTGATTACTTGACACTACCCGAGATTGTCTGATCCCAAAACTAAAATAGGCGTCTTGTAAAAGGCAACTGATCCTAGTGTTGGTAATTCGTAACCTGTCAGTCATATAAAAAAGTGATTGGCTTTTTTAGTGATTTATTCTTCAGCTATGCCAGTATTCCACGAAGTTACTTTGCCTGCCATTAAGTTAAATGAAAATAAAAATAAAAATGTCACCCAGTGATTCCTCCCTCGCAAAGATTGGCTTGAAACACTAGAAGTTTCATATTAGGGTGGTTGACAGACACGGTGGGTGGTCCTGCTTTGAGTTGAACCATTGAGGAGCCAAAACCCTTTCAATCAAGATAGGAATGTTCTCTCTGCAAAATTCATCAGCATGGGACTCAATGTACGAGAACGAGATGGGTTGTAACCCGAGATATCACTCCCACTTATCTTTATCTTCGTCTCATCTAACCTCGATGAGCTATGCTTTGACCCTAATGGCCTCCACAAGTGAGGGCCTCTAGTATTAAGAGGCTGTGAGATAGGGAAGGCACACGAAAATTGAGTCAGAGCATTTTTGATACCTTCAATCCGTATTCGGAATGGTTTCGAAAGCAAATTACTATCTTCCCTTGTCATGAAAGACTTACTCTGAACCCTTTTCATTTATCTAATTATCGATCGTCATATTTCCGGTTTTCTTCCTATGACACCCGTGCCGTGTCGATGTGAAATAGCATCTCTAGGACGAAGTTTTACAGCTGAATGGGCATCCATTCACTGTTCGATTTCCACCCACTGTTGTTAAGGATTATCTTCCGCATTGCGAACAAAACGAATTCGGCGTCCAAAGTGTGACATATCTTTTACAACTCTTCAGAATGATTGTTAATGATTTTATCGCTAGATGACCGCTATAGGTTCTGTTGTGACCCATTTCTGTTGTGCACTTGTGATTCCCCATTACCTTACTGTGATTGCCAGTTTTCATAAAATATATAGCATTACTTACATCTTTCTCTTTCTATATTCTCCTCCAATATATCAACCCCTTCTGAGCGGGACCTGCGAACATTTTTTGCACTAAAGGTCTGCACACACCGGCATGGGACAAAATTACTCAGCGGGATACCTCAACGAGCAAACCGACGCAAATCCCACCCGGCAAAACGTGGTACTGCCGCAAATAAAATCCAGTTCGCTGCATGCAGCATTTCCCTAGAGCTTAGTCTCTAGTCTAGAGCAAATTTTCCCGCTTTTGCATCCTGCGCTGGTGTGTGAAGACCTTTATGCCACTAACTACAATATGACTTATTTATCTGGCGATAGTCAGTTGGGAATTTCCCCCCGAATGTCACGAATGATCTTGCATTGCATGAAAAATGCCAAATACAAATAAGTGGGAAACTTGGAGACAATTTTATTCCGGCAAACTTAGTAATTTCGTCAGTATTTCCACACATTTACGAAAACAATGCACCAAATACTCATCCGTTCAGTTTTGCCCGAACTTGATGCAAGGATTCAAAGCCTTAGCATTGTAAAAATGGCTGGACCACTATAACGAGGGAGCATTGTAACGAGCGATTTCTCGAATTTTACGTGTACTCGCTATAGCGGCCTTCTACTATACTTTTTTACACAGCAAAAAATATCCCTATTTTTTATTTTTCCTTATATATTTTCCAAAACCCTAAAAACAGCACATCGTAGGCCTTTTACATGGGGTGTAAAATCATCAACAACAGAAAAACACAAACAATCATATCCTGAGTGGAGAAGAATCCATCCAGGCAGGACTCAAACCTGTGACCCTCAGATTTGCATGCAAAGACTTTAGCCTGTCACTGTTCAATTGTGGGTTATAGTCATTCCATGTGGGTTATAGCCTGTTGAATGAATTCAGATGTGTAGGTATTATTAACCATCAAATCATGTACAAGGATATGAAATCCAACATATTCTAATTATTGATTAGAAAATCACACATCAAGTCATTTCTTGTCTAAAACGTCTCAACACACAGATTGGGGGCATCTATCACTGAGATGAATGGTTGAGATTACCTCAGCCTGTAGGCCAAGGAAGGGTGCAGCATCCCACAGAACAAAACTCAGTTCACTTTCGCAATCTATTCCCCACCTAGACTGTGATATATGTGCTATCACTGAGACGTGGCTACACATGAACATTCTTGACTCAGAGCTATCATTTGATGGCTACACTTTACACAGATGTGACCGTGAATCTTCTGTGGCGAATATCAGGGGTGGAGGTGTTCTATTAGCCGTTAGAAAGCAAGTACCCATCCCAATTAATTTCTTCCCATACAGGTTCTTTTGAACAAATTTGTGGTATAGTTGATTATTTTCATACCTCAAACATTATTTGTGTGGTATACATTCCTCCTAATTGTGATAGCAATATATTTACTCAACATTCAGATCTCATTGACAATGTTTTGTTTAAATATTGCAATGATAACGTTGTTGTACTTGGTGACTATAATCTGGCCAAGTTACACTGGTCGACAAATAGTGAGAATCCTTTTCTGAGTGTTGCTGGTAAACTCACAACCCATGCACAGATTATTCTTGACACTTATCAGTACCTTAACCTATCCCAAGCCAACCCATTCTCTAACCCTTATGATAATACCTTGGATCTAGTCTTTTCCAACTACCCTAATATAACTGTTAATCTGTGTTCCGACTTCTTGGTTAAGCCTGACATTTTCCATCCCCCATTAATAATAGAACTAAAAGTGCCCACCTCCTCTGTTCATACATCCCTTGATTGTGAATTCAGCTATTGTGATTTTTTTAATGGTGACTATGAAATGATTATCAATTATTTATCTTCTATTGATTGGGCATCTTTATTATCAGGAAATGATATAAACACCAATGCTGGTTTATTTTATGATGTCCTGTTTTATGGAATTTTGCATTTTGTATCACTGAAGAAATTTAAAAATCCAAAATTTCCCTTTTGGTATTCTAATGACCTAAAAAAGAAGATTTTTGAGAAAAAACTTTTTCACAAAAAATTTAAGCATTCTCATCATACAGATGACTATAATGCATTCTTGATATTGAGAAAGGAATGAAAACATCTTGCATCACATTGTTACAATGAATACCTATAGTTCATTGAGCAGAATTAAAAGTCTAACCAAAAATGTCTCTAGAACTTTATTAAGTCTAAGAAAAATAATGATACCATGCCTGCTAATGTACGCTATTAAATATGAAACTGCTAAAAATGGGCAAGATGTAGTTAATCTTTTCAGCACATTCTTTGGCTCAGTATACTCAAACAGTAATATTGACTGCGATAAAAGCTCAACATGTAGCCAAAATAATCTTTATTTCAATTCATATTCTCTACTACTCCTTTATTTTAAGAAAAATTTGATAAACTACAAATATCTAAAAGTCTTGGTCCTGATGGAATTTCTGCCCTTTTTCTTAAAAAGTGCAATTATGTTTTTATCAAACCTTTGATGATACTATATAATTTGTCATTAAAAACTCGGATCTTTCCTGATCTTTGGAAGATAAGTAAGAAGAAGAAGGAAGTGGAAGGAAGATATTATTATACATTAAAGTTAGTTTCGTAACATTCACCTCCAAGTCCTCGGCAAGCATCAGGTTTCATTGCCGTCATAATGGTCGAGGACTCGAGAGGGGAGGGGCAGTGATCGCAGTCATGTCCGACACTCATCGGATGTGTGGCTACGCTGCAGTTGGGTCGTGCGTGCAGAGTAGACGGAGGGACCCAAGTAAGATGGCCTTCTGCATGCAAGCTGCAAGTGACTCCGCCTGTGTGCAGGATGGAATACACTTGATGCTCTCCAACAGCAAGCCCTTAACTCCACCGAGCACACCTATGATGAGGACTACCAGTTTAACAGAGTGTCCTGGGTACATTTGAGGAAGTTCAAAAAGCAGGTCTTGATATTTCGCCCATTTCTCCGCCTCCTTTGCATCCATGTTGGTTTCAGCCAGGGTCCAAAACTCTATCACGAACGTGGAGCGTGAGAGGTGGTCTAGGAGAACGATATCAGGCTTGGTCGCCTCCAACTGTCTGGTGATAGAAAAGGAGTAATTCCACCAGTGCATTTATCGTTCTCCACAACGGACTCAATATCTCCAGGGGCATACGGCAGCACAGGAGTATTTTCGATGCCAAAATGGTGTCGAAGATGAAAATATAACACACGCAGGGCCACATTGTGCCTAGCAATGTACGCTGACTTAGCGTAATAACTACAGCTGGAGAGAAGGTGGCTCAAAGTCTCTGGCTGGGCTCGGCATGTCCTGCATCTCGTGTCCGCAACCTCCGTCTTGAGTATAATGTGGCGTTACACGAGTGTGTTTATGACACCATCCTGGCATGCGAGGACGAAACCCTCGGTCTCTGACTTTAGACCAGCGGAGTGGAGGAAGGCAAACGTCAGCTCCTTCGATAGCCCATGCTTCTCCATGTTCCGATAGAAACATCCACGCATGGGCTTCTCGGTGTGTGCCTTACGCAAGGCATTCTGCTCGTCCTTTTTAATTTCGAGCTAAGGAATTCTGCCTTCAACGACAAAATGGACTTGCCATCGTCGCTACTGTCTGATTTTGGGTCAAAGTCCATACCGGTTTTGTCCGCTGCCCTCTTGGCCGCCTGGAAGAGAAACGCCCCTACTCCGGCACCTTCGTGGTCTTTTATGAGACTGAGTAGGGGGTCTCTGCTTTTGAGCACTCGGCATGCTGTTCCAAGGACAACTCTGTTGTGGAGACACTCCAGACTCAACAGACCTCTACCACCTATACTGCGAGGGAGATACAGTCTGGCAATGGAAGATTTCGGATGAAGACTACTATTGATGGTCATCATCTTCCTCGTCCCCCTATCGAGGTTCTGCAACTTGTTGACGTTCCATTTCATGCATCCGAAGGTGTACAGCAGTATGGGAACTGCGAACATGTTCATGGCAAGAACCTTGTTATTGCCAGACAGCTCAGAACTCCAGATTTTCCTGAGAGTCTGTCTGTACTTGGCGGTGAGTCTCCTTCACTGCTGCAACCTCCTGCATTCGGCTTTGGGGGACGCCAAGATATTCATTGCTGGCATCGCCCTCGAGGTGGCGAATGACGCTCCCATCAACAATGTGCACGTCTTCCTTGTTCTCTGATAATCTTCCTCTCGTCAGGTGGATGGATGCACACTTGTCCAATCTGAGCTCCATCCCTATAGCCTCACTGTACTCCAGTAGTGTCCAGGGCCACGCGAAGGTCTTTTGCGTTGGAAGCGTAGAGCTTCAGGTCATCCATATAAAATAAATGTGAGACCTTATGCTTCCTGTCACCCGGCACACTGCACATGTATCCTTTCCTTTGTCGCAGCCTAAGCAAAAGAGGTAGTAGGGAAATGCAGAACAGCAAGGGGCTCAAGCTATCGCCTTGGAAAACGCCACGGTGGTATGATACCAAGTCTGTCGAGACGGACCGCTTGCCTGCAGTCAGGACGGAGCGAGTTCTCCAGAGTGTTATCAGGCGTTGGATGCAGGACACTACCTCTGGGTGGACTTTCATCAACTTCAACATGGCTACAATGAGCTCATGTGAGGTGGTGTCAAACACCTTTCTGTAGTCCACCCAGTTGATAGGTTGCGCTAACGCTGGATGGCATCCTGGCATATGCATCTACCAATGAGCAGGTTGTCCTTACATCCCGCGATTACACACTTCTAACCCCTCTGCTCGTACACCTCCTCCCACACCGGCTGGACCTGGTGGAGGATAAGGTCGCTCAAGATGTACGTGAATGCCTTGTATACAGTGTTGAGGCAGGTTATAGGGCGGTAGTTCTTAGGATTGGACAAGTCTCCCTTCTTAGGTACTAGAACTGTGTGTCCCTCAGTCAGCCATGGTGGATTTTCTTCTCTACCTGACAGAAAGGACGTGAAGATTCTGGCGAGGTGTTGGTGGGTGGAAGTGAACTTCTTCCACCAGAAGTAATTCACGGCATCTATTCCTGGAGCCGAGAAATTCTTCTTGCCAGAGAAAGCCTTCTTCACGTCACTCTCTGTGACTGAAAGAGGTCCATCCACTTCATGTAGGAGGCAGTCGCAAAACTTTTTAAAGAGGTCTATGGCCAGAGTGTCTCCGTTGAATGGCTTCAACGTTTCATAGACACCCATCCAGAAACGTTCCACTTCTTGGACGGGTGGCGGAGATTCAACGACAGGCTGAGCTGGTCGAAAGAGACGGGACAGGTGAAGGAGGAAGGTTAAGTTCTCCATCACGGCCTTACTCCTCTTCAGGAGCTTTTTCCGGGCCAAGGTGAGCGCCCAAACTCTATCAACCGTGTGCTGCCTAATGGTAAGCAGCATGTTCTTGTTCAGTGTGTGATGGTTAAATCTGAGGCTGCGTGCGCCAGACTTTGGGTGTGAAAGCCCGCCCAGATGTGATGTATTCCATCACACACTGAATACTCAAAGCCTGCTGTCTTGCCAGCATGATCTTGGCCTCCAACTGTTCCAGCTGTTTTGCCCCTTTGTCCTCCCAAGAGATGGGCTTTTGGGAGTTGGCCATTATTTTGGCAGCAGCGTAGACCACGCAGTTGACCGTCCAGAGGTCCGACGTCTCCATAAGGATTTCGTTGATAAAGCCATTCAACCTGGTCAGGACGTTTGTCCGCAGAGAGATCTTCCGATGGATATCTCTCTGTTTGGCTTGTCCTACATCATAGGTGATTTCATTTAACAACCGCGTTCGGAGTTCAGAGTCGGCCTGATCTACTTCCTCCCTATTTGTCGGCGGTACCGACGGTGCAGTGGCTGTCAAAACAGCTGGTGGAGAGACTTTATTATTATTATTATCCCGTAAGATGAGGTCCCCAATTACCCTTTGGACTTTCTTTTGCTTGCTTACATTTCATTTGGCCTTAAAGCCGTGCTGACATGCCATTCTTTCTCTTGAGAGGAAAATTCTACATAATTTACAAATATTTATCCATTTGCCTGCATTGAAAAATCTATGGCGTTTAAGCATAGTTGCATTCACAACAAAAGAGAGATACACGAAATTTTAACCTTCATAGCATTGCATGGATTTGTTTGTTATCTTCTCACCATTGAAAAGGAAGAACTGATGACTTTCTCCCCCACCAAGTGCAAAAGTGTGTTATAATGTTACAATATTTCTATGGAATCATGCACAAAGTAGTGATTTCATGGCCAGAATTCAGGGCACACGAGGAAGTACTTTTTCAGCAATGAAAACGTGATGCTGAAAAATCAAATGTGATATACTCATTCTGCCTAGCCCAGGATGAGAGTTTTGCCAAGCCATTACAAGGCACTGATAATGCTTTGCCAAGTCAGACTCAGGTAATTGCCCTTCTGATCACAAGTGGTAATGTGATGCTGCTGCTGCCTGAGGGGAAGAGAGACACATTTTGCCCACAACACAGTCGATTTGGAAAGGGGTTCGGAGTTAGGGACAGGAAAATTGGGGGAGGGTAGACCCAACCCAAGCCGGGAAGTTGGCAGGGGAGAGCACATACCCACTACTCAATACACACACTCTTGTGCTTAAGACTACTAAAATTTCATTTATCCAAGGGTGTAACAAAATCTCCTGAAAAATGTGACTGAAATGGAATGATCCTGCAGTTCTCTTTGATCTTGAAAATAGAATTCTAATGGCCACCCATGCATTCCAGAAAGTCAGTCTCTACGACTATAAGGAATTGATGAGTTTTTTGAACATTCTTTGTGCCACTGCAATACATTTTCACTGTGGATTTTGTCTTTCCCCATTTGGGATTACATATAATAAAGCAAGGTACTATCAATAGGTTAATGAACATTTAAAAAATTGCGATGAAGAGGTTTTATGATAATGGTATACCTGAGCTGCTTCAATGAATGATGCCACAAGTTCTGATAAATTCCGTTCAAATGCAGAAATTGTTTCCTGGAATAGAAAGTAAAGCAGTATTAGTTTACTGACTAAAAAATCTATTGAATTCTCACTGAGATAATTACAAATCAGATTCTACAAAGAGTCATTTCATAACTCTATAAATATTGCTGAATTGACCCACTATAATAATACATTAGTGAAAAGGAGATGACATAAAAATGAAAATAAGTTCATCAGCAAATAAGCTAATTTTCACAAAACTATTGTTATGGACCAAAAGATACAAAGCTCATGAAGTACAAGAATCAGCAGTAATAAGCGTAGTAGATCAAAACTCTTTCTGTTCTCAAACTTATTAGCAGTTTATTTCACAGACCATTAGTTTTTACTGAGTGTATCAGCAAAGAATATTACTTTTTGTAGTTTAACCTAGTATCCTTCCTCTTTCGGCAAGTTCCAATTCTACAGACTCAGCAGAGGCATTGCCTGAATCTTGGAGTATTAAACCATTGTAGGGTGAGTGCAAGTGCATCTGACCACTGGCTCATAAACCACGTTTCCTTCTCACAATTAACTTTTATTTTATTTTTTTATTTTAATAAATGAACAGCTAAAAACCCAATTAAATGATAAAATAAAATAAAACAACAGAAATTGACATTGTTTAAAAACATAAATACATTACAATGCTATATGAAAACACAGTAAAAGTGCCATATAGACACAATAAAATAATAAAGCAGTACAAACATAGTAGTAGGAACTTATGTAGTTAATGAATTGATAAACAGTATGAATGAATATAGACATGGATATAAGAAAGTTACATAAATAAATGATAAACTGAAGACTAAACTACCCAGTAGGCTATTGATAATATCATTCTTAAATGAATAAATAGGTAGATTTGGTGAAATCAATAATTTTTGCATGCATATTTGCAAATCTTTTTTGCAATTTTACCATAATTTCCTTTCAATCAGGGATACAATTCAACAAAGTCCTTATAAAGACAAAGACTCCATCAACTTGCAGCTGAGAAAACACAGTTTAAGAGCCAGAGCTTAGAAGTGTATAACCTCCTCGGTCCTGGCGTATTGTATACAATACACTGATGTTTGAATTTTTTCCCACTCAGCCACACAAAATACTGGTAACACCACTAGTTCAGCGCGTGCTGATAAGTGGCAGCATCATTAATAACCTTGATTAACAGAGATATTAACTCTGCAAACATGGCTCACAACACAAAATGTAAGTATGAAGAATTTTCCAAAAATAATGCTGGATAAGTCTTGGGACTGAGGAGGCTATAGTCACCTCATGCCTCCCCACCTCACACTGCAGCATATATAATAGGACAGTCATTATTGCTTTGTATGGGTAAAATATTTTAATGATTCAATTATTTTCTGCCAAGATATATTATGCATAAAACATAAGTTACGGGTACACATTTCTGTTGGGATTATGCGTTGCCCCCAACCTGTAATATACTGTTACACTAACTGTATTCCAGTGAGAACAAGCTGGTGGAATCTTCACAGGTATCACATGAATTTGAAGGTGAGTTTGGTGGAAATCATAGGTGGTTTTCATGTGATTTTGGTCTCCAGATCCATTAAATTTCCATGTGAAGTTATCGTGGATCCCCAGTGCAGATTAGCAGCTTAAAGAGATTTTGGTGAAATTCACGCGGGCATGATACGGCAATGTGGATCTCATGTGGAAATTCGTCGAGTTGAAGTGGAGCCTGCATGTAATTGATGTGGAACCCACGTGGAGTTTAAGTGGATCTCTGAAGGAAATTAATAGGTCAAAGGGTTTAGGTGGAATCCATATGGATATAATGTGGATCCTATGTGGAAATTTGGCATCTTGGTGGAAATTTTGTTGATCTGGTGACCATATACATGTGTATTCCACCAAAGATTTTCACCAAATTTCTACCGTCATATCCACGTTGTTTCCGTGTAGATTCCATCAACTTGTTCTCACTGGGATGACTCTTAACACTACATGTTATGATAATTTTGTATTTTAACTACTCCATACTAGAAAAAAGCTGAAAATTTAGGTACAGCCATTATCCAAAAACATAGCCATTAGTAGTTTCACAACATTATTGCTCATTTCACTTGGCTAATAAGAGATGTCTTCCCTCCATGATGGTCTACAAACCTCGATTTGCTCAAAAAGGTGTGTTTCCAGAGCCATTAACTTTGACCATGCCTTGTGGCATTGATTTTTGAATTCCTCCCCCAGCAATTGCATCCTTGCAACCAGTTCTTCTCCCCCAAATTCTTCTTCACCAACAGTGCTCACTTCTAAGAGAGCACCTGCTGCATCCCCATTGCCATTTTCTGCATCTTTATCTTCTGATCTGATCATCCCTTCTCCTTCGAGTCGCTGGGCTAGGCGAGTGATCTCAGAAAAGGTATGATTCTTTGCTTTGAAGAGATCTGACATAATACTGTAGTGTAAGGAAAGTAGTGCTCCTTAAAGATTTGACGAAATTTTTGCATTGAGAACAAATATTTACCAAGCACTGTAATTTTTGTGAGTTATCACAAGTAATTGATAACTAATTTAAACAAATCCCTAAGTCTATATAAACTTTAGGAAACAAGACAACAACATTAATCCAACCAATTTTATTGCTATTTTTTTGTTATTCTATATTCAGTTAAGCAATTCACAGAATAAGAATATAAAATAGTATATTTCTCCATGTAAATATTGTAATGAATATGTATCAGTCTAGTAGATATATGTTCAACAACAAAGTATTTCTGTGATTTAATCAATCATGACATGTATCAATGTTGCCTATTGAAACTTTTGTTGTAAGTTACCATGCCCAAATTAAACCTCAAGAGCTATTCAATCGACATCATTTAGTTTCTACAGTCTCACTGACTTTCTCAAGTTTTGGTGGACTGCTTTCAAGATTTAAGTAAAGGGTTTTCTGTTGTTTCCCTATTTAAGGGACTTGACAAGCTAATTTTTAATGGCTTGACAATTTAAACAATAATAATAATAATGATTTTATTTTGAACAGAATTAGAGCTGTGCAGTCCTTTCTTACATTTAACTCATACACCACACTTTAACACACAAGCCCTGAGAGGAGACAAACCTACCCAGGCAGGACTCGAACCCATGGCCATTGGGTTAGTGGGCAAGGACGTTGCCCCACTGTCACCGTAGCCAGCAATTTGTAGTCAAACAATATAATTGAAAATTATAAGAAAGATCATATTCTTAAGGAGTTTTAAAACTGTCCTTTTCTGCAAACACCTATATTATTGATACAGAGACAGATTAAGAACGGGAGGCCAACCCAGTTAAACATATTTGGTCTGTAACTGTTCTGAAAGAACAATATTTGATCTGGAAGTGGTCTGTCACTGGACTGAACTGGGCAGGATTTTAACTCTATGGACAAGCAAGTCAAATTTGTCACATTTCAAAATCATACAAATATCTGCTTTCTAAGAGGCTTTTCCATTTTATTGCTGTGCTAGACAGAATTGTAACGCTTTAGATTAAAAAAGTGGAAAGTGGTGGAAAAAGTGAAAGAAAATGGTGGAAAGTTGCATCTCTTTTGGGGGTTTGCCAAACAATTTCAATAGATGAATTTGTGATGCTATTCACTGATGAAGGCATGCCTGGTGCATCTCTGAAATTAATAGTTTCATCTGTCATGTGAAGGAAAAATTGGAAAATTTTAAAAAAGGTACGTTATGAAGGTAATGTTCAAGTATACCTTGTGTAAATATTATTATGTATGCAAAGTATTATTACTTTCAATATATACAATACAAATACACCACATTTCAAAATAAATGTTACTATCAAATTAATTGCAATGTTTTATGCTTAAATAGCAATTTAAAAAATTAATATAGTAGCAGTATTTTTTCCATGCTGATGTTTCATAATTCCATCAATAGAGGGTTTCAAATCCAGACCAGTAACATACCACTTTCAGATCAGATATTACTCTTTCAGAGCAGTTAAGGGCCTAATAGTTTTTCCTGGGAAACCCCTCTTCCCTATTATTCTAGGTAAAATAGGAATATGTACTGATAATCATAAGGTAATCAATACCCCAGGACCTCCGGGAAGTAGCAATACCTCCTCCTCAAACAAAGTCCTTAACTCACCCCCATATACATCACTGGTTTCATTACCTACCTCTCCCCTTCTTTGCGAGTTCCTTCTTTCTCTGTCTCAAGGCACAAAACAAACTGCCTCTCCTCTTCATCTCTCTCTTCTTTCTTAACCAGTCCAATTTGATACAAGTCAGAGGTCACTGTAGTGAACTGAGTTTGAAACCTGTCCAGTCAAAGTAAATATTGAATATGCTGTAAATTAGTTCTTGATAAAATGATGAAAAGTATTTACGAAGATGACCAAAAGAGAGATAATAAATCAAAAAAAGAATTGAATACAACTAATAACACAGAAGCATGCACCGTTCTCAGTATAGTAAATCATAGTAAAATACTCTTGAGTTTGGCAATTTTCTCTATCACCTCTCTAAGAAGTTTGTCAGTGTCTTCCCAAAAAAATTAAATTAAACAGAGGAGGCAATTAGCATCTGTGATAAGATGACAAAGATTAGCTATTTCCAGAGACAGATCTTCTCCATGCCAAAAAAATACTTATTAATTAAAACAAGACCTGGAAAGTATAGCATTGAATATTGAATACAGCATTTTAACTACAGAGCTATCATGCTATTTGGTGTTTTAGAGACATTTATTTACTTTACAAAGATTTAAATTTTTCTTGAAATTCAAGTGGCTAATTAGAATAAAATAGTCTTCACTTATTAACCCTTGCTTTCTTTTGATTTTTATTATCAGCATCATCAGACCTATTTAGCAATATGTGAATGGTCACATTCTACACACTTAACTTCTAGCAAGAGCAAAGCACAAATATATTACATAAAATATGTACTTTGCCCGTGCTAGAAGTTACAGGATGCGAATTTTGTCATACACATATACATTCTGTCTGTGTATATAATAGTGAAAGCCTAATATGAGTAGATTAACTGGAAAGAAAAAATGTATGCATGTACTTCAATGGACTTACTCAGTATATATTTCCTGCATGGTCTCATCCAATGTTATGAGAGCATCCCCAAATGGATCATTTTGGAACATTTCTCGGAACAACTCATTTCCTCGTAGGTTTTCCACCCATGCCACTCTCTCTTTGCGTATCAGATCCTCTTTTTCCAGAGACTGGCGAAGAGCCAGTTCTCCCTTTTCCTCCTCACCTTTCAGATTCAGCAATTTATGCCTGAAAGATGTTAATGGTGAAAAGATGAATAATTATGCAATGGAGAACACAAGACAATCCCAAGTTTTTACTTCAGAAAGTGAAATAAATGCATATCAGCACTCAGAGTGTTTGGCTACAGTGTAGGGGAGTAGTATACAATGATGTCACCAACACTAGGGAAACTTATGAAAAAAGTTACGCATACTGTAGAGGTACTGCAAAACATAATGGAGGTCAGACATTATGTCATTTCCATGGATTGGTCTACTGCCAGCAAAAGCTCCACATGGGAGAGAATGGCAATCTCCATGCGTGGCTACAAGGATTGTGGCAGTCACAACCCTTAATTGTTTAGTGACTTCAAAACATTCTTTTCATTGGGTCAGGCACCAGCCATTGAAATTTTTTTAGCAACCAGACGCCTAGAGATGGGCCATTTTTAAAATTACTGAGGTATTTTACATGATTTACCGCAGCTACTGAAAATTACTGTGATTTTTTGTAATATTCACTTCCATCTCGAATATTTTTCATACCAATATATTGCAAACAAATTATTTTAAGTCAAGTCTATATAAATTTAATACAATCTTAATTATTAATAAAGGCACATCCAACTTATTTGTGGAATATTTTTACTTATAGAATATTTGTGGGGATATCATTTTCAATGGTTTCAACAAAAAACTTCTCATGCCAAAAAAAAAATGCGGAATCGCATGAGGGCTGCCGTGTTTGATTTTAAATTTCCTTTATTTCTAATGTATTAACGTAGCAATTACAATGGTTTAAATGCCTTTAACCCCTTGCTATTGCTATTGGCTTTCCTATTAAATCTTCTAGTAGCTATTAATCATGGAAAATTCAAAATTACTGGAAAACTACGGTAATTTTCAAACAATACCATAATTTATCACAATAATTTAACTCAAATGAAAATTATGATAATTTAGCCATCTCTACAGACACCTCACCAGGTGGATACCTATCCTGTGAAAAATCTATGTTCATCATACCTTGAGGAAATACCAGATCTTTCAATCACTTTCTTCGTTGTTACATACATTCATACATCCCCATAGTGCTATTCCCTCTTAAGGAAAGCAAAATCGAAGGTTTTAGTCATTTGAAATAAAGCATTTTTATCGTTTGATTCATTAAAGTGCTCTCTGTAGCATTCTTTTGATTTCTTTACATTGCCTTTGCCAAAGAGTTTGTTTGGATAGTAAATTATAATATGTCAATGAAACTTTCCTCCTCTAAGATAAAGTCATATTTTGTAGGAAAAATTGCCAGCCATTTGATCTCCTCTCCCCTCAGCTTAGTAAAGGATTCAAGGAGTCAAGGATTCATGAAAGAATCTAATGTATAACCATTCTAAACTAATGTATAGCCTTGTCTAGGACTGGAACTAGACATTTTACAACTAGCTCTAATTTCTACACAAATATGGGGCAGTCTGAAAAAATTATGCTGATCAAGAAAGGAACTCAATGTAAATAATTATACCAAGTTTGAAATTCTTCATATAACACATACAGATGCAGACAAATAGAGCAGACACACTTCATGCCCAATTTGAAAGCAGAACATGAAATCAGATCCAATCTGTGAAGTTTGCATGAATCATTTTTTGGAGCAATGATGATTTGACACTTTTTTATTAAATGAACCTAATATCCACTCTGGATCATGAAATTGTTGTCCTGCTCACAGTTAACATACCTTTAGTTCCATAACTACTATGCTGGTGAGTAGGTTAACCATCAAAATTGACATTTTTGTCTTAAAAATTCGAGTCGCTATATTGTGGAGGAAAAATACACATAATAATATGGTTAAATGATTACTTAAAACTACTGATTAAGCATGAAAGAACGCTAATTTTTATCAATTATCACCTGTACTTTTGTAGCCCCTCTGCTCGCTCTTCTTCATCCACAAGTTTGTATTCATAGTAGCGCAACTGTGGAAGCAATGTAACTGTATAAATACGAAATTCTTCTTTCCTTTTCAGTGGATCTATTCCCTCTCCATCTCCAAAGTTGACATCAATTTCCTTTATTGGTTCACCATCTTTTGGTTTTGTCCTTCTTCCATCTCCCAGGGGATTTTCTGAACAGCAGGGATTCCCTGCCATGTTCAGAGAATACAGCACTTTGAATTTCCTCAGGTACACCATCTATCAAAATTAAATCAAAGTATATTTCAGCATTTATTTTCATCACACTATACTTGAATCCTAATAGTACCTACTCAAGTAAGGAATTGGCATAATTTTATGAAAACTATCATATTTTCATTATGAAAAATCAAGATTCATTTAAAGTGAAATACCCTTGACTGGGTGTACACATTCTCTATACCCATCAAGTATTATTTCCAAAAATGACTGGGATTCATGATTGACAGGGAATCTGAATAGTTTTTGTGGCCAGGCACGACAATGTACGGCATGGCGCCGGAGTGGCATGAAGTGGCGGCGTGCAGGTGGAGGTGACATGGCGTCGCATGAGCCAGGGGCTTGCCAGTGCACACGGGGCTCGCGGGCAGTGTGGCGGTCTCATGGAGACTTTTCACGTTACTATCACAGTTACAAGCTATTTCGGCCTTCCGACTGTGCGTTCCGGCATTGTGGAACTATGGCGACGGTGAATATAGGGGATTTAGTGCATACCTTCAATGGTGAGGGAGATGTCGTTCAGTGGTTGGAGAAGTTAAAGTTGGTGGCAAAGCTGAAGGACATCAGGGACCTGGCGACAGTTATATCGCTGTTCCTGGCGGGGCCAGCATTCCCCTTGTACAGCGGACTTGGGGGCAAAGAAAAGAAGAATGCAGAGGAGATCAAGTGGGCTCTGCATGTGTCGTTTGCCGTTAAAACCTTCCGAGTGTATGAGCAGTTTGCGAAGCGTAGATGGAGGGATGGGCCAGTCGACATTTATCTGAATGATTTAAGATGCTTGGCAAGGCTGGCAGGTGTAACAGTAGACCAGCTGCTCAAGTGGGCATTCATTTTGGGACTGCCGACAATGATACCACGGGAGCTGAGGGCGCTGCCGGGCATTGAAACTATTGCATTGTCATATTTACTGGAGCAGGCTCGCGCGTTGATGGCTAAGTTGCAGGATCCCCCAGGCATTGCAGCTGCAGCCATGAAGTGGAGCAAGCCGGTAACGAGGAAACAATGTTATAAATGTGGTGGACCACATCTGATAAAGTTTTGTGCTGCGGATACTAGAATGTTATCGTGTTAGTCATGCGGTGAGGCAGGGCATGTGTCTAGGGACTGCCCCACGATGGGGGGAAATGAGAAGGGAAGAGCTGGTGCTTTGGAAGCTCTTTCCGGTTAGAACCGTCAGCATTGCTCATAGTAAATGTTTATGTGGACTGAGAAAGGGTGCATGCTCTCGTGGACACGGGGTGCTCTCGAATGGTGTTGTTGAACGCTGTCAAGTGTGCGGTTCGCAACAACGGCAGTCATTGCGGACTGATTGGCATCGATGGAGGCCATGAGATGTGTGTTGGAGAGGCCGACGTGTGCGTCGGGTTGCGGCGTAATGGCAGAGTGAAGGTGGATGTGGATTGCATGGTGGTGAAAAAACTATTCGGTGAGGTGGACGTCGTACTCAGCATGAATTTATAAAAAGGTGTGGAGGAGTAGCGGTGACCAACGAACGTGTGATCTTTTTGAACTATAACTGGGATGAGATAGCAAAGTCGCGATTGAGCCTAAGGCGATCGTTGTCGAGTACCAAGACTTCAGGGCATGATTTGACTGCTAGAGGTGGGTTGTCAGCTGGGTCTGGAAGGAGGGACCCATAGATCTAACAAACAAAATCGCCACATATACCAACATGTCAAAACCAGGAGTGAAGGAAGCGCTCGACGAAGAGGTCAAGGGTTGGTCAGCACGGGTGGCAGAGACCGTGGCAGGGAAATTTAGTGGGGTAATACCATTACTGGCCACCGTGCAAAGGAATAAAAAGGTCAGACCAGTCATGGATTACCGAAAATTGAATGAGCACATTCAAAGGTACGTCAGCGAGGACGTGGCTGAGTATGATGAGACACTAAGAAGGTGGAGGCAGCTCCGAGAGCCTCTCAAGATGCTGGACTTATAATCAGCATACCTGAGATCCACGTTGACGAAAAACTATGAAGCATCAATTGATACAGTATGAGGGGACCATGCATTCTCTTACTAGACCCAGACCCAGATTCTTAGATGGGCGTATAGCTAATAATGATGAGAACATGTGTAATCTTTTTTCTGAGCACTTTTCCAGTGTGTTCAATGCGCCCATGTCCTCCAACCAGAATATCATAGACGACATTATATCTTCTTCTCCTATCTATCCCATAGATGTTCTGTCTAATATATCATTTACTAGGGAGGAAATTCTTGAGACGCTAATAAGGATGAAAAATAGCATTTCCCCCGGCAACGACCGAATACCGATTGCTATCGTGAAAACCTGTGCAAAAGAATTGAGTTTTCCTTTGTTAATATTATTTAATAAAATCTTAAAGCATCATACTTTTCCTCCAATGTGAAGGAATGCAATTATTGTGCCAGTGTTTAAGACTGGAGACAAATTTAATGTACGTAATTATAGGCCAATATCCATTTTACCGACATTTTCGAAGGTTTTCAAGAAGATTCTCAATGACAAAGTTCTGTCAAACTGTAAGGGAAACTTCTCTGAATCACAACATGGTTTTCGCCCTTGCCAATCGACTTCTACCAACTTAGCTGTATATATTAACTCAGAGGCCCTCTCAATTGGAATGGGTTGTCAGATGGACTCAGTATACGTTGATTTTGCTAAAGTCTTCGACAAGGTTGACCATGGTTGTTTTATATGAACTTAAGTGTTTTGGAATTGGTGGTAACTTGCTTAGACTTTTCCAGTCCTACTTAAGTAACAGGTCCCAAACTGTGGCTGTTGAAAGTTGCCTGTCTTCACCTGTAAAAGTTACGTCTGGTGTCCCTCAGGGGTCAATTTAGGGCCACTGCTTTTTAATATATTTATTAATGACTTGCCTGGCTGTTTGAAATCGGAATGTCTATTATATGCTGATAATTGTAAGATATCAACCACGGTCACCTCTCTTAACGAGTGTGTTATTTTACAAAATGACTTGGATACATTTTTAACTGGGTTTTGAATGGAATTTATATCCTAATTTAACTAAATGTAAAATTATTACCTTTACCTTGAGGAAGAATTTTATTCGTTATGGCTATCACTTAAATGGTGTTCCTCTTGATCGTGTTACCTCAATTACTGACTTAGGAATCACTTTAGATAGCATACTTTCCTTTAAACTGCATGTTCAGTCAATATGCTCAAAAGCTTATTGCCTTATGGGATTTTTAAAACGAAATTGCATTCTCAATTTTTCTACTAAAACCATTGCGCGAGCATACTGTACGATCGTCCTACCTGTTTTAGAATACAGTAGTATGATCTGGAATCCACACCATGTCATGTTAGAGAGGACATTTGAAAAAATACAGATGCGATTTGTGAAATGGCTGTGTTCTCTGGATAATGGTCCTGTCTATACAGCATCCGAATACCCCAATTTATGTACATTTTTTATGCTCACTCCACTTGGAGTCAGGAGGAGGGTTTCAGATGCAATCTTCCTGTGTAAAACTATGATGGGTGATGTGGATTCCAGCCATCTACTTGGCTTAATCAACCTGAATGCGTCTCCAAGGAGGACTAAGCACACTCCACTCTTCAGATGCCACTTTAGTCAGGTGGATGTCTGTAAATATGAACCGCTAACTAAGATGATGCGCACGGCTAATGAATTTTTGAATAATTATTAAGATGCTGATTTTATTTCTGACCCTTTATTATCCCTAAACAAGAAAATATTTGTGTTTCTTAATAGAACCTAAACAGTTGTTTTTCTTTTTCCTGATTGATTCATGTACGTATTTATTTATTTTATTGTATTTTTATTATAAAACATGTAATTGGGGTTACCTGTATGCGTTAAATAAATTATTATTATTATTACTAGGCTGGGCTTCGGGTTGAATTGTGTGCCCAAGATGATGACGAGGATAGAGAAAAAAGTCTTGTATTGGTGGAGGATATGTTACGTATGTATGTATGGTTACGGAAGAGCACCGACGTTGGTCTAATAAATGTGGCAGAACTCGACTTGATCGTTAAGGGACTGACACTAGCTTTAAGGTGGCAATTGAAAGAGATCGAGTTGATGTCAGACTACCACTGTGGTGGGATGGGTGACGTCTACCTTGACGAAAAGCCATCACGTCAAGGTGTAGGGCATGTCAAAAATGTTAGTCAAAAGGCAGTTAGGTTTGATAAGACAGCTGCGGGATGAATACAATTGGAGCTCCTCATCACGTACGTGAGGTCTGGCAACAACAAGGCAGACGAGTTAACTAGGGTCGACCACGGGTGGCTCCAGGAGAGCGTAGTGGCTGTAGGAGTCGTTGGGGAACAGAGCGTTAAGGAGCTTCACGCCCCACATCATTTCGGGATTGATCACACTCTTCACTTGGCCCGACTCGTGCGTCTGGAGGAGCGATGTGGAGGAATGTGTGAAATCGTGTATTCAGTGTCAAATGATAGATCCGGTGGGTGGACATCACACCCCTGGGGAGCTGGAAGTCGACAAAAATTGGAGTCTGCTGGCCGTTGATTCGATGCATTTTGGACCGAAGAGCTACCTCACAGTTATTGCGAGTCGGTTCTCCATATGGAGGGAAGTTGAATCAAAAAACTGCCAGGACGTTGTTCGTAATTTGCATGAGATTTTCTGAGAGGGCCTCCGGATGAGGTTTTGCTCAACAACAGCAGAACGTTCCGATCTCAGCAGGTGAAGGATATGTGTGGGGTTTGGGGGGTTCAACATCGATTTAAGGCAGCGTATCAACCGTTGGGAAATTGTATAGTAGAGAGAAACCATCAGACTATAAAGAGGATGGCAGCCCACAGCAAGAGTGATCCGTTGTGGGCCATGTTTTGGTACAACTTGTCTTCCCGTCAACCTGGAGAAGAGAAACTTGTGCCGGCCAATTCGGTGCACAGCTATTTATAACATCACCTGCCGGTGCCCCCTGCAACGATGGAAGGAGTTGGAGAGCATCTGATGCTTAGGAGTGGAAATTGTGTGGTGGGAAAGCCACCTGGAGCAAGATGCACGACGAGGTGGCAGCCTGGCACAGTGTCACTCGTTGTCAGCGATAGCACCGTGGAGGTGAATGGTGTGCCAAGACATGTGTTGGACATTAGAAAACTGCCAAATGACGGCAGCAAAGACGCTGAAGGTGAGGCAAAGTCAGTGGGAGTGGGGTGCCGTGGCAAGACTGGCATGCCGATGCGTGTCACAAACTTGCAAGAGCTTTTCGACGACAGCGATGATGGTGAGCACGAGCGGGGTGACGATGATGAAAGCACAAATAGTGATGGCAGTGGGGGTGCAGAGCCAGAAGCATGGGGTCGTGGGGGTGACGGTGTGCTTATCCTCGGGGGGTATGGGCCGGAACTCCAGGAGGGGAAGACCAGGCGACCAGGGGTGGTGGCTTGATGATTACAGCTGGTGATGAGGACATCAGGGGGCATTTGGCGGGGCACGACTATGTACGGCTAGGCGCCAGGGTGGCATGAAGTGGCGGCACGTGGGTGGAAGTGCCACGGCGCACATGAGCCGGGGGTGGCCAGCGCACTAGAGGCTCACAGGCAGTGTGGCGGTCTTGTCGAGACATTTTGTGTGACTATCGCAGTTACAGTTTTAATGAAGGATTTTGGTTTTCCTCAGTAAATGAATTGAGCAACAATGTTTATTGTTGGGCAGGATTTCCACTGTGCATGGTCCCCCCTATATTTCTCCATTATGAGAACAATAGTGCTCTAGGGCATCTATAACCAAGCCCCAGGGATGCCCTAGACAAAATGCCACCCAGGTATTTTACTGAGTCACCTCTGATCACTTCAGGGACTTGCACAAACAACATTTGGTCTCCTGTTTAACACCTGATGGCTAAAAGAGCTTAAACAAAATATCATGCAGTGGCTATACTTACATCATCCCATTCACTGACACTGTTGTTTCCAATGCTTAAAATCTTCAAATCAGATAATGAATCTAAGTTTTCAATCCTTGATATTAGATTTTCAAAAAGAGTCAGGACTTCAAGTTTGGTCAATTTGTCTAAATTCTCAATTCTTCTGATGTAATTAAAGGAGAGGCTTAGTTCTTTCAGGTTTACTAATGCATCAAGGTTTTCTATTCTTTCAATTATATTATTGCTGAGGTTAAGCTGGACCAGTGAAGTCATCATCCATAGGTGGTCAATTGCCAATATTTCTGTTGGATATAACATTAACATTCATTGAGGAACAGGATTTCAATTTTGATTTGTAGGAATAAACTACCCAGCTTGTAAAATGATGGAAAGGCAATTTTGTACGCAATTAAAAATATATGCCATGAAAACACCCTAAGAAGGCAATTAAAGATTTTCATAATTCAGAATTTTTATAAAGGTTGAAGAAGATTAAATCATGGGGACTGCAAATGAGGAACAGAAAATATCTATGCTTATTTTTATTTACCGAATCTAAATAATTAGAAAATTAGGATCTTTCCATGATGAAAGGAAATTTGACAAATTAGAGTGTACAACATAATGAGGTACAACACTCATTAACAAAATCTCTCATGCTACTCATCTCTTTGCCCAAAAACTCCTCTTTCAGCTTTTCAATGTCTATACCCACTAGTAACCTCAAAGACACTAGGATTACAACTCAGGAAAAGTATGTGAAAACATTCGTGTGGAGCGTAGCACTCAATGGATCAGAAGCATGGACCATTGGAAAATCTGGAAAGAGAGAGACTAGAATGTTTTCTTAATGTTGTTAGTTTATATTTCTGCTTTTCTTGATTATTCATTGGAAAAGCTGACTAGAGCAGACTAGAAGCCTTCGAAACCTGGTGCTGGAAAAGGATGCTGAAGATAAAATGGACGGACAAAATAAGAAATGATTAAGTGCACAGAAGAATAGAAGAAGAAAAGACCACACGGAACACCATAGATAAAAGAAGAACCATATGGAATTGACACACTCTGAGGCACAATATGTTTGTGAAGAACATAATTGAAGGCAAAATAGGGCTGCAGTCAACCAATCTTAGGATTGAACAACCAATGAGACCCACCAGCGCTCAGAACATGAAAATTACTCTAGTAGATTTCTTGGTGCTAAAGACAGTGTTTCCAATTATCTAGATTTTTTACCATGTAGGTTATTTCAAGGAAAGAGTTTTGCATGCATTCCAACTGGCATCTTCAGGTCGAAGTGCTAGGACTGCACTTGGCTGTTTTAAACTAGGCCTTCTACTCCCCTTTGTGTCCTTGGACTGGGTATCATATTACAAGCAATTCCATGAGCCTGGTAGACAAAGTCATATTCTCCAATGAAATTCCTTTCTTATTTGGCTGTCTCAATGGATTCTCTAATCAGTCTTGGGAAGTTACATTTTCATTGGTCATGTCATTTTGACCAGGTTAAAATTAATTTTGTCTGATTTCCCCCCATGCATGCTTATTTATCATGGTATTCCTTGCTTCTGATGGCCCTTTCATGTTCGAAATTCCTCACTGACTAAATGATGGAGTCTTAAAAGTGCCGTAAGTCTTAGAGATAAGACTTTCAGGTCCATGCTGACATGCCACAACAACATCATCAATGCAGACATTCCGCAGCAACATCATCAGTGTTGTCTTGATTTGATCAGGAAATTTCTTAGATTAGAAATGGGGAATCAGGTGGTGTTGAAGCCAAGCATTTCCATAATTTGTGACCAGAAGTTGAAGTGTTTTCCTATCATTTTATTATTGAGAATATGTATTTAATATTATTTAACTCAAAGTTATTTCTAGCACATGGATATGAATAATATAAGCAACACATTATTATATTCACACTATCAATAACATCTGGAGTAAATCCACCAAACTTAGTATATTTTATGGTCTATTATGTGATGTTTCTAAAATAAAATTTTCCTGTGGAATGAGTTAATATTGCAAGTGTATGTATGAAGTGTATTTGACATAAGTATATCCTAGTATGAAATAAGAACATTAATCTAATAAACTTCTGAGTGAATATAAATATTTCTTGGCTCATACTCAAATATAAATGGTATGCAGCTCACAGCTTGATATTCATATCTTGAGAGTGTGCCAACTCTCAGCATAATTTTTTAAATAAACTTTCTTAAAATAAAATGTTAATATGTTTGATAGTAGGTTGCACCAAAATTTCAGCATAGCCTTCTCGTGACTCATAGCCTTCGAAGTAACTCCGCTACTGTAAGTCATAAACTGCCAGGATCTGACTCCCTCATCACTTGGCCATGGTTGTTCCAGTGGATCAATTTTATACCCTGAATGCTAGTAAGGCTCCCTATAACTTCAGTATGAATCGTGAACTCGCAATACTGGGATATCTTAGCTAATTGCCACGAGCAACAGTGCTTCCCCTCTCTTACCCATCCTCCTCCCTCAGAGACTTCCCATGCTTTCATGTTCAGACCTGCACAGTGAGGAAGGGGCCTCTCGCTTGTTGACTGGCATCGAATTCACTAAAAGGCTCTCTGCAATTCCCATGGCCACAAAAAGGGACCTCACTCCTCACTGCTGCTCTCATCAAATGGACTTTGTTCAAGAATGCTCCATACTTGTATTACTGTATCTCACACAAGGGCATGTTGCAATTTCTTATTTAATGCAAAATATGCTACTTGTGGGAGAAGTTATGCATTTCAAAGGGTGTGTTTGTCTTTATTTAAATCCTGTTGACCTGTCTCCCCTCAGTCTAGTCAGTTAAATCCAGTGACTACACATTGTTTCGTGCATCACAAGGGAGAAATCTGATTCAACCACCATTGGTAACAACTTTGGCAATCAGAAGCTGTCTTTCTTTCATCAGATAACATTTTCTCATTAATCACAATAAAAAGCAATTTCCCAATTTGTTCAATTGTCTGTAATCTTGATTTAATAAGAACCATCATTTGCAACTCTGGCCCTCCTGATTGTCTCTTTATTTTTTAGAATAAAAGATAAATAAGAAAACTACAGTAATGAGATTCTTTAGGACAAAGAAAGCGAGGCTTGAGATTAAAGTTGGAGGACACAAACTTGAGCAAGTAGAACAATTTAATTACTTAGGTAGACTGATAAAAGAAGTGAAGAAAATGAGCATAGTAGTAAAGACATACGGAAGAGAAAAGCACTAGCTAAGGAGGCCTTTAGTAATAGAAGGGAGTTGATGACGGGAACATTGGGTACGGATGTGAAGAAGAAGCTGATGAAGAGCATGATATGGAGCAGAAGGGGGGAGAAACGTGAACCCTCAGGAAGGAGGACGAGAATAGGCTGCAGGCATTTGGGCATAGAAAAGGTAAGGTGGATGGAGAGGAAGACTAACGAGGAAGTGCTTGAGATGGTGGGCGAGGAAAGGAAACGGGATAGGCAGGGTTGATGGCTGAAGGATGTACATATTAAGGGGCAGTGGGTTGTTCAAGAGCATGATAGAAGGAAGGATGTTGGGCAAGCCAGGAAGAGGAAGAAGGAGAATAGGTTTCATGGACAGGATGAGGAAGGGTAGATCATATGCTGAGGTGAAAAAGGATATACTAGAGGGAGATAGGCCACTGAAAGGATAGAAAACCAAGAAGAGATTCTCTGACATTCAACAAAACCCATCTTTACAGGTAGAATACTTAAATAAAAATTTTTGAGGATAGTATAACATTTGATTTTGTGACATCAAACTAAATAACAAGTCAGAGGTGAGAACATGATTGTCATGCTTGACTGATTTATTTTGTTAACCTCCATCATAATTCTGGTCATTTTGCTTTTCACTTTGTACTACTTAGTGCCTTTTTCAATAGTTTACTTAAAAAAATCACCTAAAACACAAAACTTGTTAGACGATGCAACCGCACTTCTAGCGGGAATGTTTACAGAACCAAAGTTACCATTTTCTTCCTTCTCAATGGCTGCACACATCCATGGACAGTTCTTTTTTCTCTAGTCAAACTGTGGGTAATCTCAAGAGATGGCTCACAGCATAACTATTATAGTTAAATGAGAATGCTGCTACATTAACTGCCAAAACTTGATTAATCTAATCTAGTCTAAAACATGCTACAATCAAATATAATATCAAACAGATAAGTCTCTAATCGTCTGCCATAACCTCTACATAGAACTCTTTCACCTTCCTATCATACAGCCCAACATCACTACACAATTATTCTTTCTTACTTCACTACTTCAATATTCCTTTCATCCAAATAATTTCAACAGATTCAGGTGAGATATCGTGGAAGTTGTCATATTAACACAGAAATACCAATTGCACTATTCCACAAGGTATTTTAATGCATACGACGCTAAATGCAGTTTCAGCTCACTACTCCACTCCATCAAAATGCATGCTCCATCCTTTTTTGCTCACTGCTCCGAATCTCCTTCATCAATATCCTTAAGGAAATTTCTTCCCCTCACTCAATATAAAAATTCAATTTTTCTCTATTTCTTTGGCACATGATCGTCAGGTGATAATGCATATGCCACAGCAAAATCATGATCATGTGGAATGTGTTGCTGTCCCCTGATGGTGGGGAGGTAAAATCTTCAATATAAATTTGTCTAGCTTCAATAACTTTTGTGCATACCTACCATAAATAATTATCATGTACGCGGCAAAGAAGAATTAACTATGATATGAAAATAATATTTTATGAAAAAGCATTACCAATTCACATTCCAAATTGACAGAGAATGACAGAGGTAGGCAAATAATTAACAGAAATGAAATTAGGTACAGCAAAAAGAGTATAAATGAGAGGAGTGCAGAGGTGCTGAAATTATCGAAGCTTTGAATGGTGCATAATAATATGAAAGCTAGAAGGATATGGACATATGAGATAAGATAAAGAAATGGTTATGGTAGGCACAGTAAAAATGGAAAATTTTTGAAAATGGAACAACATGAATTGTAGAGAAAAGCACAAAAGAAATAATTGTAAAAAAGTTATCACACAATGCCTTACAAAAGAACAAGAGAGGAAGGAAAGGAGAGAAAAGAAGGTAAAAACAAGTAAGACAGACATGAAAAAATTGACATAACATTAGGATAAAAGGAACATAATGAAGAGAAAGAATTGCTGCCCTTTATATAAGTTGATATTCTAAGAGGCGAAGATGGAATATTGATATCGACTCTGGGGGAAAAAACATGATAATTAAGAAATTGATCAGAAAATTCAAGGTTTGAGGAAATACCCGACAACATGTATGGTAAGGATGTCACAAATATGCTTTAGAGTGAGAAAAAGATAATGAATTTGAAATTGCCATTATGGGTTAATGAATTACTGAGGAAAAGGCCACGAAAGTTCAATGACATTCGCTGGAATGACATGGAATACTTCAGACAGGATGTTGCGATCACCGACGTAGAGGCAAAATCTAAATCGACCCACAGGATAGAATCCGCAGGAGCCCACTATTTAGTCCTCATGACAATATTTGGCAATTACATTATTTATTCCATCCACAACCTATGTTACGAGAAGAACGTATCTACGGCCGAAAGTGTAATGGCACGTAAAATATCACCAAGTCGCAACCTTAAATTTAATTTGCACCATTTCATTTACTACGTAAGTATAAGGTCATCAAAAAAATGCCGACATATAACCGCAGGAGAAACCCACCATGAAATATTAACTACGTATTTTAATATATTAGTTGATTATAAAATTAGAACACAAGTCAACGGTTTGAGTAAAGAAGATAAGACTGTGTGTGACTGTGACTAACTCAGTGGCAGACTAGGATAAGGCAGGGCCGCTCCCCTCCCCCCCCAGTAATATCAAGTATTCCAGGAAAAATATTGGCCAAAAAGTATTACATATCCCCTCTACCACAGGAAAGCAGCAAACGACCCAAAAAAACGACCTTAATCAGCACCTCACTGTGGTTCTGTTCAACCATAAGACGTGATCAACAGATTTACCTCTTCCTCAACTAACCAGGGCCCAGTTCAGGGCTTTATATACGCCACACACAATTTAACGGTGGGGTGAATAGTAATGATAGTAAGCAGAGACTTACTTAAAAATTCTAATCTGAGAGAGGTGACTTCGGCCAAAACAATACCGTCCTGCAATAACAAACGACCAGCTTCACCTTTAGGTCCTTCTTCATCTAATGCTTTCCGGATTAAATCCTCGTCAACTATACCAGGCTCTAATGCATTAAAGGAAACTTCAGGATTGAAGTGATCCATTAACATTCACTTTTAACCGCCCGTGTTTAAAGATAATTATTTTTAAAACCCCGGAGAGAATACGCGTTGCCATGGAAACACTTTACGACAGTCAATTTTAAATTTCATTAGTAGTGGGAGGGCGTGTTGTATCACATGACTGTCAACATGTCGTTCTTCGGTGGAAATCCTTTTGCGACACCAGTAGGACAGAGAATAGGTAATAGTTTTAAAATTAATTTTTTGATTCTGTTATTTGTCTATAATCGAATTCTCCGACCGCTTGCTAGTTCTCTGAGGAAATCATACTCCGATAAAATGTTCTGTGTGCCCGTCACTGCTGTGACGAACAAGTGACAGTCTGAGACGTTAATTTTGAGTCAGCTTACTCATATATAGCCGAAAAGGAAATAATATTGCGTATTTCTCTATTGTATGAACTTTCGGTGAAAGAATGGCCGAAATATAAATAATAATTACATGTTAATATTCTCTGTATCGCTCCCTAATTTCTTTCTGAATGACACCTCCACTTACAGTTATCTTGTTATGTAAATTGCGTTTCTGCCCACCTAACCCTAGTAGGTGAATTTTGCTGCCAAGTTTCCTTTTCAGCGTGGAAATCCAATTTGGGGTTGCGTTTTTTTACAGGAAGAACCTTAAACCAATCTTAGTTGCTCTTAAGACTGTCCATAAATGTCTACTTCGCTTTGTTATGGAAATGAAATAACACTTCATATGCTCATTTAGTTCTTTATGCGTTGCCCTGTCAGTTGAAAATCCTCGTAATGATGCCCAAAATATTGCGTGCATTAAGTGCATTTGCCGGTAATCGCCATCTCCAATGGAAATTGGGAAGTTGTGTTTCGTCATTACTTGTTTTCGCAATTCTCAGCTCTGCTCTGTCGTGGAGGATGTATTTTCAATTGCGTAGATTTTATGCCCTGTTTATTAAATGCGCAGTTTCCCTAACATTGCCACTAATATCTGCCGAAACAAGTTTTTGATCGGCGAGAATTTACGAATGACGTGCCACATTCGTATACGAGATTATATGCAGGCTACTCGCACAGTTCTTAACTTTTGAGGTTAACGGAAGGAGCTCAAGAATTATCTCACTTTTTAGGTTTTAACGAAAGGTCGTTGCTCGTGAATTATTGAGATAATAATTTTCACTTTTTCTTATCTATCCTCGAGCGGCTAAGGCTCAGACAGGAAGACGAGTTAATTCCTCACTCTTAGAGTTCAAAAGCAAGGTTTCTGGTCGCATGAATATTTTAATGTGATTTCTCTACTCATTCTCATTTGCTCGTGCGCTATTAAGCTATGCGATTCATCCAAGTTTGTTTAGTGTGCCTTATATGCTTAGAAAGCACAAACAGACTGCACTTGACGAACATTCAAATTACCTTATTCTGAGTGGGTGCTTTTATTTTGTTGACTCGAGATATACATTTGTTATTATTTTTTATCCATTTCTGATTGTTGCCTAGGTATGCAGACTTATCTTAATTGCTTTAGCGTTTATTCAATTGCTCCATAATATAGACGAATGTTTATTCCTTGGGTCATATACGAGACGTATGAATATGTTACATAACATATTATATAAATCTAGTGACTTTTTTTCCGTTCACTGGCTTTAGGTTCTGACAGCATTTTTCTAAAAGAAATAATCTTAGAAATAACGAAGTTTCAAAGTATTTATGGAATCACTGCGTTAGTAATCATGCTGCATACTTCGTGATGTGCGTGATGTATCATGCTTGGATAGCTAATATCTTTGACTAAACCAATCCATTTAGTATCTTAAACTGTAGTATAGTGTGCTGTCTTGTATTCATATCACATATAGTGTTTTCTTCTCGGCCCATGCACCGAGTGATGATAAAGTGAAGGTTTTTCAACAGATCGAATAACTTCACTGACAATGAGTACTGTTGACGTTCATTTTACCCATGATACTTTTGCACTGACTAGAGTTCACTTGAGAAAACGATAGATTTGGATAACTACCTCTTTTATATGTGTACATCTGTTTTATCCCCGGGGAATGCTTTAGTTTGAAGTAAGTAGCTGATACCTACATTAAAGTAAAAGATTGCATTTGGGGAGAAATAGTGAGAATAACAGTTTCATGATTTAGAGAATGCCCTACAATTTTAATTCAAGGGGATTAATTTAATTAATTGCCAGAATTAAATTTAAATGCCCGAAAAATAATGCTACAGGTGAACAGAAAGTGTCTCTTCTCAGCGAAGAGGAATATTTTGATAGTTGCTAGTGATTTGGAAGTTACATGCTTGGCTAAGATTAATGAAAATGTTTAAATCAGGGTAACTCGGAGGGTTTCTGGGTAACTTGGAGGATATTAATTTTAACCCTGCCCTTAATCTTTTGAACTGGTTGGGGCAACAAAATGAGAAAGACTCACAGCTGAAGAGATGCTCTTCTTTATGGTTTGGTGTACTGACACCCTTGCCACACTTTCTTGTGGTAACTTGAAGTCTTATATGTAGATGCTGAGACACAGGTCTTTCTTTAGCTCGAGAGCTATGTCAGATTTTTCATCTTAATACCAACTCTTTTAAAGCTGAGGTCATACCTTCCTATTCAGGACAAATGAATGGATTGCAGCCCATATTGAATTACAAAATCAACTTTCTCCATAATGATGACAGGTAGTCTACCATATTGTCTAGTCTTTAGTTTCTTTGATTCAACTGCTGTGTTATGTATTATAATAGTCAAATTCTAGAACACAACATTTATTTAGGATAGTTTTCACCATGCTCACTTCCAACTCTTTGATAATACACTAATACATTTTTAATACTAATAACACTTTTTAACACTAATAAAAAATACACTAATTTATGGTACTTGTAACCTTTTTTTGCTAAGTTTTCATTAACTGCAATACAAATGGAGAAACTTCTCTCAATATTGAAGTACCATCTTGCTTATGTAAGGATAATAACTATTTTTTAATAAAGGCTTTAGGGGCACGATAATCTACCCATCTCTCTCACAGCTGTAACATTTGAGTGCTTTAATCTAGAAGGCAGTGTATCAACATCTTTTATGTATAAAATACTCGCTTCTTAATGAAATGCAGTTGAAGATTGATTATTGGGAATTCTAAACAATGGAAATATTTGAATAATGGGGTTTTTAAGAATTTTGCGAACTTTATTTTTTATGTTGAACCTTGGCATTGATGTCTTGTTAGTGTTTATGAAAGTCAACTTAAAGCATTGTTTGGCTTTGTGCCCACCCCATTTGTGCCAGCCAAGGAAATCACACTTTCTATTCACGGAAGAGTATGTTCTTTCTTTATGCAATGATTGGAAATGTTGTTTCTTGTTGTGAAATGCATTTGCTGGTGATTATATAAATATTTTTTTGGTTAAAATTTATTTTGGTAGTATAAATGTTTGTTTTTCACATTATTTATCTCCTCATTTATCTTAGGATCTTTTACGATGGCTTACTATGACTTTTTCAGTTATACAACCCACTAAAACAAAAGTGATCTAAACACCAGATATATCATAATTCGAGAATCATCTCATTTGGCATTTTGCAGATCATCGATCTTCTACTGTATTTGTTAATAAACTATTTCCTTTAAAGCTGTGGGGCCATATAATTAGTAATTTTAAACAGTGACCACTTCTCTTGTAGTTTTCACAGACATCACATGTCTTTTTTCAAAACCTGGCTCTTTTGGTCCTTGTGTCCCCATTTAGCAGTTTATGATTGTTATTTTGCTTCAATGTATTCACCCCGTCTCATGAGCTACCGCAAGGCTGTGGAAAGGAATGTAAGGAGACTAGCCATAAAAAGGAAAGTTACGGGGAGAGGTAGAAATATGATTGGGAAAGGTTAAAATATGATGTGTTTTTTGATGGGTTAAACTTCCCTTTGCTTGTAGCAGTGTGGTAATAATGAATATTGAAAGTTTTTTTAAGCACAACCCTGCCAGAATTAGGTTAAAAGTAGAAAAGTATAGCTTTGTCTAGCCCTGGTCCATGAAATAATGAACGAAATAAATGGCTAAAACTGTGAAACTGCTGCGCTTAGATCAGTGATCTGTTTGTGACACTAACAATTTTTTCTATGTTGACATGAATTTTTAGATATACTCTGTGAAAAATTCTTGAGAGCTCCTGTGCTGATATTTTCGTTAAACCCAAAAGTTCTGATAGTCTGGCTCTATCATAGTCGATTTGGATCCCAGTAGTGGTGGAGAATTTTCATTGGAAATCCATTCCCTTTTCATAATACTCCATACGTCTGCCGGGTTGTCATTCTGTGGGCCGTTTGGCACAGCTCATTCAAGAAGGGTCGTCGCAACTCAAGGTTTTTCTCTTCAGTTCATCCATTTCACTTGTAATCCTTCCCTTACCAACCTATTCACTTACCTGCATTGAGTAATAGGCTCTAGTTGATTTTTTATCTTGCCTTCTGATGAGGACACTCGTCAACTACATCAATTTACAACCCCGCTAGCCGCTGCAAGGGTCAGGGTGAGAATACATGCTATGAAGGCGAAGGGACTAGGGAAAAGGAATATAAGGGTTAAAGGATTCAAAATGAAATCTGTTTTGATGAAGTGCTCTAGTGCCTTAGTTTGCTTTTATTGTAGCTATAATCATAAACTGTACATGGGAAAAGGGAACTTTTGCACAATTTTCACTCTCAATTTTGCACAAAAGGGAATATTTGCAGAATTTTTAGTTTCTCTCATTTTGTCAATTCTGTCAGTTAGAGACTTTGTGCAGAATTAAAATAATATCCTCCCAGGTACCCAGAAGCATGCATAGTACGACAATATGTGAAGATAATTCCCTACATGTAGCCTCAGAAGTCTCTATTGGCTACCTGTTACATGACATTCTTACTCATATATAATTGAAGTCATTGTTAATAATACCATTTAATAGTGTACATTGGTTTTTTGCTGGAGTGTGACCATATTCTCCACATTTACACATGTATTGCTCATCTTAGTTTAAGGTGAATCTCCAAATTTTTATCGTGAAAAGAGCTGAACTTTTAGGAAGCATTTTCAGAGTAGTGGAAGCAGGGAAGGTTGATATAAGACATAAACTTGAATAACCTTTATGGAGAACTTGTCAATTACTTTCTGCTGATGGGACAGGATATTTCCTTGTGCCAGCAGCCTGTGTGAGAGCTGATTGATCAAATTGGACCCTGGTGGCTGGTGCCGAACTTAGAAAAATTTAATACTTTGTCCATTCCCCGGCCATTAGATCCTCTGCCCCTCATCCTAATGGATTTTTTCCCTTCTCTAAAGGCATGAGAGGGTATTAGCCTGTTGTCTGGGAGGGAATGTGGTACCTGGTCAAACAGTCACCTTCCCTCACCCATTCTTGAGAATGACTTCTATCTTCTTTCATCTGTCCTCCATTACAAATCTACTCCATGCTTTTAATATATAATTTCTTATCATTATCCTTTTATAGCTTTTCCAGTGTGATCATTAAGCATATTTTCACTAATAATCACAAACCTATTTTTTTTTGCTGGAGTGGTTTTTTTCCAGTTAATTATCTAAGTGTGTAAGTCTCATAATTATGTTTTTTTTGAGTGTGCTGTAAATTTGTTCTATTGGTGAATGTGGATCGTCTACGTAACAGAGAATTAATGAATGGTACCAACCTCATGTTTGAGATAATTTTCATCAAAACCCGTCTACATTGTACATGTGTAAATATGATAATATTGCTGATGATTTTTACAATTTTGTGTTGGGACAAAGAGCATTTACCGTTAAGATTGCCGTACATCCTGGAAAGTGGGATTAGCCTAAATTTAGATGTATGGAAAAGCATCCCGAGTGAATGATTTAAAACTTAGCAAATGTCCTGAATATTTTAAATAAACTAGCACATTATTTTGTAACATTTATTTGTAATATTTTTTTATGATATCCACTTATTTCACTTGCAGTTTAATGTGGTTCATTAGTGCAGTGTGCATATCATTGGAAAAACCTCAGTATATGAATACCTCAGTTATTGGAGGTACATATGTTTATTCTTGACCAGCCCCAAATATTAATTAATACATAGTTAACTAAGATGTCATACTTGGAGAAATATCATTGGTTTAAAAATGAGATATTTGCATTGCAGGTTTAAGTTAATATAAAGCATTTTATATTTTATTGTGTGGCAAAATAAGTTTCCTAAGCCGATGTTATTTTGAATTTGAATGCATAAATTATAAATATAATAACTCATGTTGTCATTGTTGTGTAAATATGGTGTGGTGATGTCCTGAATTTTTAAGTCAACTTTATGGCAGCTTATCGATAACGAGAATTTTTTTCATTCACAGAACAAGCTACAGATGCATCCCTTGCATCGGAAAACTGGGCCCTCAACATGGAGGTGTGTGACATCATCAATGACACAGAGGATGGACCAAAAGATGCTATCAAGGCCATCAGGAAAAGGCTGCAGCAAAATGCGGGCAAAAATTATACTGTTTTCATGTACACGCTAACTGTAAGATAACCAATTTTAAGAATGCAGAACAGTCAGTATTATGATTTTTATGTTGTTTCTCATGATGGGCCCTTTGTATGTATTATACTTATCAGGTCTTGGAAACATGTGTAAAAAACTGTGGGATGAGATTTCGCATCCTTGCGTGCAACAAGGAATTTATTTTGGAGCTTACAAGACTTATAGGTAAGATTTATTGTATGAGTCACTGTAAAACCATTCTTTTCTTGTGCACTGGTATTTAATTAAAGATGCAGAAATTTTAGTCCACAAACATCGTAATTGTAATTAGTAGTTCTTTTGTTGGTTGGTATTCACATTGTTTCTTTCATGATAAAATATTTGGATATTTTTTTAACCCTTTCACTGCCAGCGAAATTATATAATTTAGGGTGTGGTAAGACTGCCATTTTTGTGAACTTGTAGCTCTTGATTTGTTTTTTAAATAAAAAAATTCTTCAGTGTTCAAGTGTCATCATATGGTATGGTAGAATCTTTGATAAATGCTGACGGTGGCTTGTAAGTAAATAAAAATGCCATGCTTCTGAAAATAGCTACAGTTAGGAGTAAACTTTTAAAATGCCAATCTGCCGTTTAATTTTACTGCCTTGTATATTTATAATTGTTGACAATATCCTTGTTTTTCATCGCAGTAAAAATGAAAATCAAATCTTAATTAGTTTAAATTCTTTATGAATGCCACATGGTGCTTTTCACTGCTGAAGCCAATATATTGGCTCAGGACACTAAGCAAGTCAATGCTTATTAGTCCTAACTTTTTTATGTAAAGCATGAATGTGTGTATTTTGGAATTGAATGGTGGTAAAAAGTGCATTTCAAGTGTACGTTGAGGATTATAAAAATCAGCAAATTTGTATTAATTTGTGTGAATGTGCTGGCCGATATGGCTGATGGTGGCAATTTTGGTGGCTGATTTTTGCATTAAGGGGGTATTCTAGTATTACGGGAAATGTTTAAAGGGGGAGAAGGTTGGGCTATCCCACATTGCCTCATGTGGGGGGTTTAAGGGTGGATGTTCTTCTTACACAAGATTTTTGTATCACTCTTGAGATTATATTTGTATCACTCTCTGCATCATTGTGGGCCATGGGTAAAAATTGTTAGTTTGAATCATTGTGATTGATTAATACTCATCTGCCATGGCAGTTGTCCCCAGTAAAGGTAGTTTGTTCACAAACAAATGGGTCCATGGATTGAACGGAAGGACCAAGGACCGACTTCTCGCGAACAACTGTTCCTTTCGGTCCAACGTTCCTTTCAGTCCTTCGTTCCTTTTAGTCCTTCGTTCCTTTTGGTCCATCGGTCCTTCATTCCTTTCGATCCGTCGGTCCTTTGTTCCTCTCCATCAGTCAGTCCTTCCTTTTTTTTGGTCTATCGTTCCTTTCGATCCACCATTACTTTCGCTCCTGTCTTCAAGGGAAAGGACGTTCTTATTAACACCCCAAAAGTTCATCTGCTGATGCTACTGGAGTAATTAGCTGTACTTTTTTTCTTTTTATAAGTGAAACTTTTCTTAGGAAACCGTGAAAAAAAATTGGTAATATTAACTTCTTTTGTCTTATTTCATCCAAGATTCTTAAATACCATCAATACGGTATACCAAGTATTTCTACATTCTTTTAATCCCATTACAAAACTTTAAAAAAAATAGAAATTTATGACCACCGATTAAAAAGGAATGGTGAACGAGTGAAAAGGAACAGGTCCCAAAATGGACCGTTCCTGAGTGAACGAGTTCCCAAAAATGAACAGGTTTGCCCATCTCTAGTCCCATGACCAATTGTCACTTTGAAGCCTCCTTAGCACTTATTGACTCACAGCTCATATAGAAACCTTCATTACCGTGCCCTCAGTATTCTTATAGATAGCCAAACTCGCACAAAACAGTGCATGGAAGATTTAAGCTATGTGCATGCTATCAAAATTTAATGAAAACTCTGTAGTATTTTTCACGGGAGGGAAGAGGGATTTGTGAAATATTATGTCATTGTGCATGGGGGCAGGCAGGGGATGAAAAGTTGCCAAAAGTGCCTAATGTAATGCTGAATGGCCGGAATACCAAAGGAGGATAGATTAGCCCACTGGCAGTGAAAGGGTTTAAAGATTGTATTATTTTTTAAGGTTTGCAGATAATTTCATGTTGGTGTAAGTTGGGTATTCAAGTTTTATTAAGTTTAAATGTGCATTTTCTAATTGCAATTCCCTATTATTATTGTAAAGGCTTTTAGTCTTTTTTGTTGCTGATACTAAATAATGTTTTTATTCTGTTGCTTAGGTCCGAAATATGACCCTCCAAGAGCAGTGCAGGACAAAGTATTGAGCCTAATTCAGAGTTGGTCAGACGCTTTTAGTCATTTACCTGATCTTGCTGGTGTTACGCAAGTTTACCACGACTTGAGACAAAAGGGAATTGAGTTTCCAATGACAGATCTAGACTCCATGGCACCAATTCACACCCCACAGAGGGTAGGCATTCTTATGTTCACTTGCATGCAGTTGATGCTTATTAGTTAAAATATTCCAGAAATAGTTGTATCATATTTACTAAATGAATCAAAAAGGTTTGAGTGAGATAGTGCCAACTAACATTTATTTCATCATTTTTTTAAAAAGTGTTTGAAAATTAATCATCAGAATCATAAAATTTATTTTTCCTTTTATGACAAACTTACATTTGATCTTAAATTTAAGAAATAATTTTGATAAATATAATTTATTGATTTACTCAAAGTGATCTTGACTATCTTACATCTCTAAACTGCCTAAATGTTGCTTAGCACTATTTTACTCATATTCCTTCAATTATCCCATGCCAATGGAAATATTAAGGTAAAAATAATTAAATTTGTCTTAAATAGTAACATATTATTATGGTCTTGTTTTATAATATCTGGTTGAAGCTAACAAAATTATGTTGCCTCTGTGCTTACTTGACATTAAGTGAAAGTTTGGGTGTTCTGTTATTTATCAGACTGTCTGTTGCTTGACTGGAGTGTTAATGATGGTAGAATATAATGGTATTGATTTTCATTGGGAGAAAATTTTGATCAAGAAGTGACCAAGCCCAGACTGGATACATTTTTGAAATATGTATGCAGCTCATAGCAAAGCATAGCAGCTCAGTCAAAGAATAATAAATGATTTTTTGTGATTCCTTTGAAGTATTATAGTTTATACCTTTAGCCATGTTTATGTGTGTCATCAGTTATTCATGGAATTTATCCAGGATATTGTCCCAGAAAACCCTTATTTCTCTGGAATTTTTAATGCTTGTGGTAATTCAGTCAGTTACGATATCTTACGCCGGTTTCCTTGTTATGATGAATTTGTGGAATCTAACAGTAGCTTCATTGAAGCTGGTCTTGGCAAAGCAAGTGCTTTCTTGGATGGACTGTAGTGACTTAAAATTGTAGTTCCTCCAAATATTTCCAATGTAATTAGGAAATTGGGTACAGTTGTCGTCTGTGCATCAGTCTGGAAAGCCTAAGATCAGTAGTTTGATTCCAGGTGCAGGAAACCTTCTTTTCCTCTGGCAAATTTTTGGATGTAATGACAAAAGGATATAATGGATTGATGTAATGAATGATACAAAACAACTTTTTGTGACTTTTGCACCCATGTGGTAAACTACAGACTTACTGTCGGCGCAGAAATTATGTGCACTCGAGTTTGGGTACAAATAAAAAGTTAACGAAAAGACTTACAGAGAAACTAATGATACCATCATTTTTCTCATTCATTTCTACGTTATGTAATAGTAAATTTTATTTTTTTTTATGAATTGTTATATTTTTTACTACAGTTATAACGTAAAAAGTACCAGTTATTTACGGCGCGCAGGAAAAGCTCCGACTTTGATACTTTGTAACTCAAACACAAGATCCTCAATGTCAACTATATTTATGTAAATGGAGGATAGATATGTTTGCTATAGATTGTGCGAGTTGGAGCTATGTATGTTTCATAGAAATAAAGTTATTATTAATTTTTTAAAGTTATTGCATTTCAAAACTGGGGCATCGTAAGATTTCGTTCTTGGTCTCGTTGCAATTGGCATGCCTTGAACGTTTCCAATATGTTATTGTCCAACACATTGATAAGCGCGTTTAATTTAAATCGAGTGATATTTATAATGGACGAAGTGAGAGGTCCCGTTAGGCGAAACGCCTAGCCGAATCGGTGCTGTGTTGCCGCGTACACCCGCTCGGGCCCCCACCTCTCGGCGCAGCCTCGAGCTCTGTGTTAGGAAAGGAAAGGTTTACAGGCTTTAATTTGTGCAAGTTATCCATAACGGAGAAATGAAATGAATTTTTTGAATCCACTTGAGATGCATTAGCAAGACCCGGGTTTTGACACCTCGTGCCATCATCAGAACCTGTGTCGAAACTTGCGTCTTGTTATTAAATGTCAGGTGGATTTAACAAGCCATTTTATTTCTCCGTACTTTGTTTGTGCACAGAGCTTTATTCTAATGCAAACCTTTATCACCACATTACCGCTACCGCATTACTAAATACCTCACATGAATCATCGCCAAAAATAACTTGCAAATGTGAATGAGCGAAAGGGTAAGGAATGCGATTACATTGTTAACCAGGGCCGCCTTCCAGGCCGGCTTGGGCAGGCGCCGAGCGCAGGGGGCCCGAGCGGGTGTACGCGGCAACACAGCACCGAATTGGCTAGGCGTTTCGCCTAACGGGACCTCTCACTTCGTCCATTATAAATATCACTCGATTTAAATTAAACGCGCTTATCAATGTGTTGGACAATAACATATTGGAAACATTCAAGGCATGCCAATTGCAACGAGACCAAGAACGAAATCTTACGATGCCCCAGTTTTGAAATGCAATAACTTTAAAAAATTAATAATAACTTTATTTCTATGAAACATACATAGCTCCAACTCGCACAATCTATAGCAAACATATCTATCCTCCATTTACATAAATATAGTTGACATTGAAGATCTTGTGTTTGAGTTACAAAGTATCAAAGTCGGAGCTTTTCCCGCGCGCCGTAAATAACTGGTACTTTTTACGTTATAACTGTTGTAAAAAATATAAAAATTCATAAAAAAAAATAAAATTTACTATTACATAACGTAGAAATGAATGAGAAAAATGATGGTGTCATTAGTTTCTCTGTAAGTCTTTTCGTTAACTTTTTATTTGTACCCAAACTCGAGTGCACATAATTTCTGCGCCGACAGTAGTCTGTGTAGTATAAATGTTCACTAAAACCATTAGTTTCTTACTCTAGTTTTTCAACTGGAGCTGTTTGGTTGAGACATTCTCTGGAATCTGACAAAGAACCCTGGCTTCATTAATGATGGAGTTGTCTGTAATAATAACCACAGTTTCAAAATTCTCTAGTTACTACAACTATGAGGTGACCTGCTTGATTTAACAGAAAGTTACACCTACTTGAAACACTTTTCATATCCAAGTAGAACTTTTCTTGGGTGAGAGTTTATGCTGTCAACACTGGCCTAAATGAAGAATTTCATTGGGTGGTAAGCCCATGAAGAGTTCACTGGTAAATTTCACTAGAAAAGCATTAGACCTTTTATTTTTTGCTCACCGACATTTAGTGCTGTTGAAAGCAAGAATTGTGGAAGTTAAAAGTAAATCACTTCTTGGAAAATGAGCTTTAAAGTAAAATTAATGAGAAATCTAACCATAAGTGCTATGAGAAAAACACCAAAGCTAGACTAGAAATGCTTTGGTGCTTCAAACTTATATTTAAAAAATACTGGCACCACTCTTGCTCTAAACAGCTCATTTTTGCGATACTTACGCCATGAGCTTGTTATCCTCTTGAGGTTTTTTCTTGGAAAATTTTGTACTAATTTAGCAATTGAGTTGAGAAAATTTATGTACTAAGTAATACTTTTTCTGAAAGAAAGTAATTATAAAGAGTTTAAATCTCTGTATATGTGTGTAAACATGGTGGACAGTGGGTATTGTTTAAGTTTTTGTTCAGACATTAATGGCCTATGTACGGTGAAAGGATCATCAAAGTCATTGAAGAAGTGACTGGAAGAGTTCCTCTAGTGATTTCTGTATTGTTTTGAAACTGTTAGAAATTTTGAAAGACAGTCCCCTTAGGAAACGTCTCAACATGGTGGAAACGTCTTTACCCACCTGATCACAATAGTTAGATTTTGCTTGGCTGCTTTCAACTTTGGAATGGTGATTTTCCATTTTTTTCTTGGTGTCTGCAAAGTTGTGTCACCCCTACAATTATGTTGAACTGAAATACAAATGCTACTGAAGAGTAAAGGCTTTTTGTATTGTCTCTTTTGACCTGAAGATGCCAGCAGGGAACAGTTGTCATTTATGGACATAATCTGGAGGAATACCGGAAAGCTGTTTCTCTTCTAGCTAAATCCTGTGGAATCCTTCAGATCTACTAATACTAGTACAAAAAATGCCCATCGATGGATAAGACTTTTGGTCTTAAAAACTACAATCTCTGATTGATATATATTCCATTTTAGAGTGTTCCTGAGCCAGAAATACCAATCGACCGACCAACTGAGGCAGCCAACCTGGCAGCAGCTACTGGAGCTGTCATTCCAGGAGCTGGAGTGGTTCAACCTGTTCCCCCTCATGCCCAGGTTCAACCGAAGCCTCCAGCTCCTGGGGTGGCCACTCCAGGATCACCCACTGCTTCCACCACTACCCTTTCACCAGAACAGCTGGCTAAACTACGCTCAGAGCTGGAGGTGGTGCAGGGAAATGCAGCTGTTTTCAATGAAATGATGGCCGAAATGGAGCCAGGGAAGGAACACCCAAGTGATCTACAGCTCTTGCAGGTGGGCCTTCTTCCTTAATTTTTCACCCTACAATCTATGTCTTTGGGTCTGTTAAGCATTATCCTTTAGCTGTGGGGGCTTTGTTTTTTGACTACCACTGTGTAGAGTCACAGAACAGGGAATAACAGGCAGTGTACTCTTAAAATCCAGGTCAATATTTTTATGCTGAATCAGGAAAGTAGTTGTAGTTGAAAACTATTGGGGAGGAAGTAGCTGAGTCTTATTCTTTAGAGAACTTATGGCTGATGCCAAATAGGTTTTGAATTCCTTGATTTTTAGCTGTAACATCAATAAGAAAGATCAGTGTGTGTTCATTGGCTTCTTCGAAGAACATGCCCCCTTCTTTGATTGCATTTTAATGGAGGGCCCAACGCCAGGCTATTAAGAAATTATTAGGATTTGAAACTTTCTTGGGAAGGTGGGGTCATAAAACTGGGATGGATGGCATTGAAGGTGAAGGTCAAACATGCATAGATATAGGTTTGGCATTCACTTTCATCGTAAACAAACTTGCATAATACCCCCATCATTTAAGAAAATAAAGTAGTACCTTACTTGCAGCTAAACAATTCATGCTCTCTGTCACAAACTGGCATAAATATTGAGCCATTATATTTTGTTGATTTGCCAAAAGATAAATTCTTGTTGAAAACCAGTTAACTGCATATACTATTTTCAGTAAGAGTTACATTAGTTGTCAAATCATTCCCTCTGAAAGATTCTCTCTAATTTTTGGTATGCTTAATCCTAGCACTATTGTATTATGCATTATTTCTGTTTACCTTGGAAGAAATTGCTCATTGCTTTGTTATAAAAATTAGCCTCCTGTTATGTATTCATGAGTCTTTCATGGCATAGAGGTGGGCTCCTTCCTCAACACATAGTATTATTATGCTTTCAGCTGTGTAAGGAAATCAAGATTGTTTCTATTGTAGCTTTTATGGCATTGTAAAGGTCTTTTTTGGGCAACATTCTAAGATTATCTAACTATTCATATTTTTGCAGGAGCTGTACTCAACATGCCGTGCAATGCAGACACGCTTAGTGGATTTGATCGGTAAAGTGGCCCATGATGAACTGACTGCAGACTTGCTCAGAATTAATGACCAATTGAACAATCTATTTTTGCGGTGAGTTTTCATATCTTCCAGAAAAACTACTCTTGTAATAGTTCGGCATCTCTTGAAAAAATATATTTTGGGCTGATCTTTCAGGAATTAGAAGCTGTAGTTGCTAGTACACTGTTATCACTAACTACAATCAAGTTATAAGGGTACGGTGGAAGATAATTCTGATGTGCTTGTAATCACTAGTGGAATTATTGTGGCATGAAAACTTGGTGACATTTGTATGGAAGAGCCTTTTCAGTGAACCAAAGCATTGCCTACAAACTAGCTCTTAATAGGGGAGCAAGGTAGTCATCATGTTTGATGGGGAGGATTTTCATGTTTGCAGGAAAGAGAGGTAGTTCTCTCCTAATCATGAAGAGGCCAATATATTCAAAATACGGCCATTAGATCGACATTGGTTTTAATCAAGGTTTGAAACTTCGCAGTACCATTTTGTGCTCAATTCTGAAACTCTATCCTGCAGTTTAATTTCCAAAGCCACGGATGTTCTGTGGTACTGTGCAATAAAATGTTCAATTTTAGCCAGAAAAACAGTATAAGCCTGTAATTTAGCAAAAAACTAATGGAAAGGTTAAGAAATATCTCATCGGAAAATAAGAATGCCCTAGAATAGGTAAAAATTTACAGTTGTCTTACTTTATTCCCTTACTGAAAATGAAATAAAATTTATCGTGAAGCAAATTTCTGTTCAGTTCTGTTGCTTTTTTCTTAAGCTAAGTAGTTAGATTTTAGATTAAGAGAAAACCTTGAACAAATCATGGGTTCATTATTTTGTTTTAAATGTGAAGAATGGAATTGAATTTGTTTTAAAATATGTTATTATTTATGTGTTGGTAATGATAAGATACTGGAAAATATTTGAAATGGAAAGTTGGAGTTAGATTCAAGATTTGGTATTTGATAAATTTTGGATTTGACCCAATAATAATCAATACTCTGTGACTCTTAAAAGTCTTATTAGTCCTGAAGGATCTCCAAAAAGCTCTAGTTCCTTCATAAACTACCCCATGACATTGTTTGAAATCCTCATGCAAGGATTCAGTTTTTTATCTACGAGAAATTTCATATCAACGTCATGTATCTATTTGCATAGATTGGCATAAATATGTTTCTTTGGATGTGTGATGGTTGTAGTACTCAATTTTAACATTTAAAAAATCATTTATTTTAGTTACGGACGATTTGTAAAGAATAGAGAAGCTGGGAATCAGGCAGCTGCTGCAGCCAGGCAGGAGGCTAGTAAAGAAGCAGATGAATCTCTGATTGACCTCAGCGAGGAGGCTGCAGCTGCACCCCTTCCTGCTGCTGCCGGAGGCCTAGGAAGCAAGCTGGCCGGTCTTAGTAAGTATTAATTGGAAACAATAATTGGATTTTTCTGCATAATTTTTTTTTTATTATTACAAACTTCCACTCAATGGTGGCTGGATCTATCTTACCTAGCAAGTTTCTCAAATGACTGAACCAATTTTTACGCCACCCATTTAGTGACTGTGTGAACTGGAGTAATTTCTAGAGGTTGACTTTTAACCATCGTGTTTTCCTTTTATTTTATCCTTTTTGTGTTTTGTTGAAAGTAAACCAAAAATTAAATTTTTAATTTTTATGCAGTATGTTCTGGAAATCCTAATAATTTAAATTGATCAGGTCTCTGCAGCTCACATGCCCCTTCAACTGTGGCTGTATCGTCTGTGAGGTCTGTTAAAAAAGTTACAGGACTGACTTTATTTAAATTTATGGAAAACATCATAGCACTGGCTTCACAGCCTAAAGTCTGAGGTTCAAATCCTGGTGGAGGTGGATATTGGTATCCTAATCTGTAATTGGGTTCTATGCAGAGAGCAATTCAAGTTCAGTGCTCTGTGTCTGATGTGATGTTAACCTTAATCATATGAAATGGAACTATTTTTCCCATCAGAATATGGGTCCCTCTGGATGAAAGGGGAATGCTGGAATGAAATGCTTTGAAAAACTGGCCAGCTAGACCACAACTGAGAATTTACATGTCATTTTTTAAGGCTAAACCATGTTACCCTTAGTCTAGAGCAGGGCCAATGCTGGGTTTCTCTTTACCCTTCCTCCACTGCCAAATAATCCATCCCTGAGAAAAACCAGCCTATCTGTCAAGTTACAAATGTCATTAGTTGTCAGACATCGCCAAATTGACCATCTTGTTGAAATACAGAAAAACTTTGCTTTACGAAGTAAATGGGGGGAATTGTTTTGAATGACTGGTTTTAAAAATAATTGATAGTTGATATTCAAATTTTAATTTTGTGAAAATACATACCACTCTTATTTTTTTATGTTACTTAAGTTACAACATTGTTATCAATAACTGTACATCTCAAATGATTTAGTTTAAGAGTAGGTATATCCAAAATTTTCTTCTGCTCTATTTCTTTGGAACAGTAGTGGGCAGCCTTATCTCTGAATTTCTTGATTAGGAGTGTATCAGCAAAATGCCGAATAATTTAATTGTGCCACAAATCAGAGGGCAAACCAAAAAACTCTCTTGTACCAATTGCTAGCAAAACATAGCCAGGTCTACTATTCTGCATGACATAGCTTGTCTAATTGATTATACAGTGAATGTTGACCCAGCTAACCCACGTTTCCATTCAGTGGAGTTCTGTAGAGCAGGTTCTGCTGCATATTCCTGGCAGTTTGTTTGGACCATTGAGTTGTAGTTTTGGATGACTCAACTTTTCATAATTTTGAAGCAGTTAGTGAAAGCAATTATTGCCTGTGGTTGATGCATTTACTTATGAATTATATGTCTGAGTTACTAAAGATAAGCTGTTATGTATGCTACCAAAATAAGAGGCATTAATTTCATGCATGTTCTTAATTAGAACTTTATCTGAAGACTTGTATTTTTAATTCTTTTTATAGCAAAGTTAGTTCTATTTTCATGTTTTGTCAGTTTGGTTCTAAAAACGTCTAAAACTCTTTCTGATGATTTTTTTCTGTGAGCAATATGCATTAGTCTGGTGGAAAAAACAGCGATCATTCACTGATAATTTGCCTCTTAACTTAATTGTTATTTTTAGCTCAATGGGAATAAATAAGCTCACATTAATGACTCTTTTTTATATGGGATAACCACTGTACACAAAAGTAAAGAGAGTACAGTTAATAGGTCAGGTTCACAGAAAGTTGGCATTAAAGATATATTTTTGTTATTTTTAGGTATAAATTCCAACAATGTGACCTCCCAGCTCAGTCGAATCAGCTCTGTGCCTGCTCAGCATGGCTCACAGCAGAGAGGTGGTGCTGAAGGAGGTGCAGAGGGTGGGGGTGCACGGGGAGGTGGTGCTGCTTCTGGTGCTGCTGACGACACTGAATTTGACATGTTTGCCCAATCTCGGAATGTGACATATGAATCAAGCAAAGCAGGGTAGGTATTGGCTTGAGTAGTTCTTGTTCCTTAAGGAAAAAAGAAATGAACTGACCTAAAAGCTAATGTGATGCAGTCAAACCTCTGTGGGCAGCATTGATCTGTGGTAATGTCCTTAAGCTATTGCAAGGTTTAGTGGGTGCATCAGAAAACCTATGTGGGAAATAGGGAATGAAGATAAATCCCAAGAAAACAAAAAAACTAGATTCTCTTGAACAGAGATTGCAAGGATGGTCATGAAAATAGGAGGGCACAGACTGGAATAAGTAGAGCAATTTATTGTTTGTGTTTAATGCTTGAAGAAAATGGGCATAGTAGCAAAGACATAAGAGAATAGCACTAAGGAAAGGAGAATCCAGTATTAGAGGGGAGCTGATGACTGGAACCTTTGGTAAGGATATGAAAAAGAGGCTGGTGAAGAGTCTGATATGGAGTAGCATGGTATGGGGCATAAACATGAATTCTGAGGAAGAAAAACAAATATAGGCTGCAGTCATTCAGGACGTGGGTAAGTGGGATGAAGAAGTTGTTGTGGATGGCAAGGAAGACAAATGAGGAGGATTTGGCATGGTGAGGTGATTAGGAGTTAAGGGTTGCTTAAGGGATGTAGGGGAGGATATTCAGTAAGTGGTGAAGGGGAAGAAAGAGAATAGGCTATATAGATGGGGTGAAGAAGGGTAGGTCGTCTGCTGAGAGTAAGAAAGAAATATTATTGATAGGTTTGGCTGTGCCATTGTTTAAATCTTGAGGATTTTTAGTTACTTCCAATTAAACAGGGGAATCTGGTTTGTACATGTTTAAAGGGGACACAGAATTGAATGCACAGACCAGGAAAACGTGCTAACCAGGTTATTCATTGTAGAATTTTGGGTGGTTGCAATCAGAGGAGAAGTCAAAATAATTACAATTACTCTTGAAAGTTCTGAGTCCTGAGTGTCCATTTGCGACAGTTTTGGCTTGGCTTGGCTTTTATATACACAGACAGACAATAGACAGGCTTGGCAAAATTGCATGCAACTCCACACAGGATTTGTATTTTATCCATAAATTTGAGGTGCCCATATGTGAGAGGTGTTAATTAATGATGATTTTGTTGTATTTGTGTCTGGGTCTCGTACATTTTCCTTTTTGCCCTTTCTCTCTTCCAATTCCCCTTGTGTTTCCCATCTACGTCATGGCTGGATCCCTAACTTCCCCTCCATGTTCCTGTGCAGCACCTTGCAGGATAATGAGTAGATGTACTGAAGCAACATCTTTCATTTACATTGCAGTGGCAGCACATATAAAGACAACTTGGATCCTGACCAAACAACGGCTTCCTTAGGCTCAGTGGCTCAGACGAGATCACAGCAGGTAAGAATATTTGTGAACATAATCTGAAAAAAGTTATATGCAATGCATATTTTGAACGTAACCAGTTCTTCCCTTTCAAATGTTTCATAAATGCAGCACTTGGTGTAAGTGTTAGGATGGAACTTTGATTGTAAATTCTCGTCTGCAGTTATTGTGATCAACTTTTAAGTTTCTAGAAATCTTGTTGTGATTGACTAGACTTGCCTGCTAAAACTTCAATAGAAGTGGGTGGAGGGTTAATGTCTCATTACTTCAATCTTATTAGTTTATTTTTACTACTTATTTTCAAGGGAAAGGTTTAAATTCTTGTTACCCTAATGGATATGATGATCTTTCAAATTAAGAAATAATCATAATAGGCTCTCCAAATCTTACTGCACCTCCTTAACGAGTGAGTGGTTTAACCCAATTTTACATCCTAGAAGAATGGGTTTAAAGTAATTGAAATGATAAACATGATGTTGAATAAGTTTTTTTCATTTAATTAATCTGGAATTTATTAGAGGCACAATATTTGGATTAGTTTCCAATACTAATTCATAGTTAAAGAAAAATATACTTGAGGCAGGGTTGCTTATAGAGATGGGTAAATGTCTGTAATTTTATTTGAGGTAAATTATCATAGTAAATAACATTATTTTAAAAAAAAGTAAGTTTCCAGTATTTTTATCTCCTGCAATTAATAGCTAAAGGAAGAATTGGTAGGGCAGCCAATATCAATAGCAAACTCCGAAAATAAACTTTCAGGTTCAAAAATAATCTTTCCTCTCGTTGTGAAGGAGATTGAATATTTGTTTCTCCTTGAGTCTTAAGAATAATGTACCATCAGCAAGAATGCTAGTTTTTCTACAGAGCAACAGTTGTGGTGTTCTGTTTGTTGAGAAACACTATTCTCCTGTAGTACTGCTTTCAGCCCATTCTACAATGGAAGTAAGACGTAAGCCGTAAGATGTAAGCAGTGAGAAAGCTGCAAGGCCCTGCCATAAGACGCTGCTGTAAGGAAGATGGTCTAGTCCCATCATGACGGTTTAAGATTTGATGGCAGGTGAAATGTCAGCCTATCAGAGCACACCATTACCACTGCTCTAGTCAGTTATGGCCCACTGCTTTAGTTGAATCTTTTTGGACGTTGGAGGTTAATATTGGATATTTATAAACATCCCTCTGAAAAGTTTAGAAACTTTTTGGAACAGCCATGTGCAATGACCTTGCAACTCCATGACATGCAGACTCTGTTTGGACTCTTATTTGTCTTCGATATCCATGTCGATCTGCTACGCCTTACTTCAGCATAGGAGATTGATTACCTTAAGAAAATCCTTTCGTCTTCAGTGCTACGGCATAGGTATTACGACTTTAGTCCATTGTAGATTGGGCATTAATGTGTGGTGCTCCTATACTTGTGCCCTCTTTAAAATACAGGCTTAACAAAGAACACATTTTCCTTAAAAAATGAAATTTGGGCTTGGACAACCTGGAATTTCATAATTTATGATATGTAGTAATTCTGTGAGGGAATATTAGCTCCATTTTGGTGTTGGTGCTAGTATGTTATGGAGAGTGAGCTGTAAAGGGTAAAATTGAGCCAGTAATATATGGAGAGCCTTAAGGACGAGTGCATCTATTTTAATTTTTATCTTTCTTTATTATTTTATATATTTTGTTGTATACTTATAATTTTTGTGCTTTAAAATAATTAGTCATCATGTATGTTGTTTGTAATTTGTTTTTGTGTTTGTTTGCTTCTTAATGTCCAATGTGCCTTGCTGAACCCAATTAAATAGGTCACAAGAGAGAGTGACTTTCGTGAAATGGAGGCATGGTTGGAAGATAGGGTGAGTTATTTCAATAAATAAGTTCTTTCATTGCACAGTTAATGGTCACTAACCTCATTTCTGGTAAATTTATGACTGTTTAATGGGCTGTAACAGTCCAGCTAACAAATTAATGAGCCGGCCAACTCCTTATCTTTAGCAAGCACTAAAGTATTAGTTTTATTGTGTTGGAAATTTTCTGTGAACATCTTTTTGAATACATCAGAGAGCACTTGCATTGCACACTAGGTTACCAGAACACGGACTCATCCTGCTTACCGTTGAAAAATGCTATCACATTTTTTGTCTTGTGTTTTGTCATCTCTTTGTTTCTTTCATAAATGGAGCTTTTTACTTACTTAGTATGGCTTTTCTTCCAGTGAGGTATCTTAAAGCAGTCTGAATTGTGTATGTATAATTTTTATTTTTAAAAACAATGCTTCAAGGGCCTTACTACTGTAAAATCTCTTTTTTACGCTTCAGAAGGGGACGAAGAAAAAGGTGTAAATCGAAGGAAGTCTTAATTTGCAGGAAATGGAAGCAACATCAAAACTAAATTTTTCATAATTTTAGGATTAGGATGATGTTCCTGTACATCCACGCTCAAGCAATTTGTTATGGCTGTCCAGCGTGCTATCTTATTTCATTGTGTTGAATTTGAATATGCCAAAAACTGAACTTAGTCACCTGGAAAGATAAAGAATTTTTACTAATGTTGAAAGGGTTAATTTAATGTAGTTTTCAATGAATCATATTAATTTCACAAAAAATTTGTAGTTATTTTGGCAAGAACTTATTATTATGACCCAAAAGACGTCACCAATGAAATAAAAAATATAGAATTACATAGTCTGTTAGCGCTCATGGTTATGGCATGAAAATAAAAACCACAAAAAAGGAAAATAAGTAAAAAAATGAGGTTTTGTTACATAAATCCATTACTGCATCCATAATTGACTATTAATAAAGGATGTTTAATATTTTATCATTAAATTAATTCAGTACATATTGGGTTCATTGCTTTATTGACCTCTGTTATCAGCTGCATTCTATATTAGCATGCCAATGCTAATAAATTTTATTCTCCCTTCTCCAAGGGTGATTAATCCATTGAGTCATTTTTTTATCTGTGGGTTGTATGTGTCTCTGGTCTTGAGAATATGTGGGGATTCCAGACATGACCACCATGTGTTTTTAGGAAAACCATCTCTCATGAATGTATTTAACATATTTCATGGCTATCGTAGTCTGTGTCATTTCTGCTGATGAAATTTGAGATGATCAGAACTGTGCAAAGTCATAATAGCCTTGTTAATGACTTATTAATTTGAAACCTTGATCAGCAAACTAAATAAAATCATTTAGTGAATTGTATAGTTTCTTTCATGTGGTAATTGTCTACCAAAAAGTTACAACTGAAAATATTTAGTCAGTTATGTAATTTCTGATTTATATTGCTCATTGCTTCTTTGATTGGGAATGGTATTTTGCTATATCTTAAGAAGGTGTTTGAATAAAATATTTTTCATGTATCAGATGTGCTTCGAGATTGGTCATGTGATTTACAGTGCAGTTCACTCCTCATTTTCCTTTGCGCTACACTTCAAGTACAGTACAATTGAATGTGCTGGGGTGAGATACTTCTTAGCAGTATTTTGATTGTTGGTAAATATTTTGATGATTAGGTATGGGCAAATCTATATTGATTGAACATGTTTGTGTTGAAAATATTTCATCCAATGTGATCATATTTGAACTGAAGTAACAGTTTGTTGTAGATTGGAAGTTAATTTTAACCAGTTTATTTCATTTTTGCTGATGATGATAATGATATTTTTTAAACTTAAGAACACAGGGAATGATGGTTGACATTATCTTACCCTAGCCCCTTCATTTGTTATGATAGCTTATTAAGGCACTCTGGGTTATCTGGTTAATCTTTTTTGTACTCATGCATGCTTGAACACTTTTTAATCACAAACTATGACTTTTCTTTGTGTTTGAAAGAGTTATGCTGAAAATCACTATTTTCTGGTTGTTGGATAAATCAATAATCAATCTGTTTTGCGTTGACTTATGTAGCCGGAGGTCGCAGAGGAATCGTTAACCAGTAGTGAGTTTGAAAGGTTCCTGGCGGAGAGGGCAGCTGCTGCTGAGGCCTTACCCTCAGTCCCTGCCGGGGTGGCTGCAGTTGGAGGTGGGGTATCTGGGAGTGCGTCATCTGGGGTTCAGGGTGCAAGGAGAAGGCAGAAGGAGGGTGGCGAAGAGGAAGCGGCGTCCCTTTTTGCCCTATGAAAGTAAGTCTGTCTGTACCGTTGTCTGTGGCTTACAATTTTACCTGCATCACTAAATAGCGGAAGTAGTTTACAATGTTTTACTAGATCAAAATAGGATGCATTGCATTTCTTTCTGGTAGACCCTCGTATTTCTCTTCATGTAGCATTTCATTATCCATTCCTTTATTTTTATTAGGCTGCCTATAAAATCATGCATTTTATTGTGTCTGGAAAATGGGATGAATCATATTGCATAATGAACCAGAGTGAAAAGTCTATTCTTACGAAGAGACGTTGCATAAAAGATGTTAAGGATGCAGGTGAAACAATTTTTATCTGAAACTGGAGTAAAAATGCTGGAATAGGAAATTTTAAGCAATCCCATCGCTTTAGGATAAATATTAACATCTTTGTCTACCATTAATGGCCTCCAGAAAGTCCTATGACTGATTGGAGTATGTATGGAGTACCCCAATAGGTCGGATTTCAAAATCAGAAAATATTCGGCCAATGCAAACGCTCCTTCCTCCTGTGAGTCTATTGCTGATTAAAGGATATAATTCCACAATTGCCTACAACACTCTGGGCTGTTGAAAATCCAGGAAATAGGTTACAAATGAAAAAAAGCTATAGTTACTATTGTACACATTCTGAATCAGGCATCATTCGTGGTTTCCGAATAATATTCGGCAGAAAAAAAAATCAGCCGTTTGTGAGTCACAAACACGTGCCAAAATTTCATTACTATGTTGGAAGTAGCACCTTAACCTCCACGACCACTGCACCTTCTGATGGGGAGTGTGTAATGTTAAGTATTTGACTGGGATGAAATAATATAATGGCAATTTTCTTACGAACCTGGGACTTAGAGGCAGAAAGTCGTGACATATTTCCGGCATTTTTACTCCAGTTTCAGATGAAAATTGTTTTGTCTGCATCCTTAACATCTGTTATGCGATGTCTCCTTGTTTGCCATGTAAATTGGCTCTTGATGTGAAATTGGTGATGAGCAGTGGCAAATGATGGTACAGTTTGCATTATAGGGTTAATTTGAAATTACAGTGAAACTCCTCTAAATGACCACTCCTATCAAGCGACAACCCCTAACGACCTTTTTTCAGAGGAACTGTCAATTGTCACTTAATTCAGGTTTCACTGTTTGTGTACGTAAAATTAATATGCACTGAAATTTCTCTGGAGCAACTAAATTATAAGGAAATAAGCACCACCTGTATAGGTTTTAACAAAACTGTTGCTTCAATAGTTTTTTTCCTTTTTTTTAAAGTCAGCTGCCTTAGGGTGCACCCTTTTGCATCAATGTCTGAAAGTCATGGGTCTTAGGGTCTCAGGTAGTGACATTTGATGAGAAAATGAGGTGTAAAAAAATTTCTGAAATCTGATTATATTTAGGGGTCGCACACACAGCTTTTCATTTAACATGGGGGTTCCCATAAGCGTGCGCCGTCCGTGCTCCCAGGCCTCTGTGCCACCCCCACCATTACTTCCTCCACCTATCGAAGGTTCTGATATGTAGGCTTAAATCGGTTTCCTCTTTGGGAGGGGGGTCGTTAATGACCTCGCCGAGCTGCTCTCATCAAGGAGTATTCTCAGCCTGAATTGACCAAGGATGAGTAGCAAGTGCAGCATCTGCTCCAAATACTCTCCTGGCACTGCAAATCTATACCAAAGATGACCGAAAAGGCCCTCACAGTCTTCAATGCAAATATTTTGTGAGCAAAATGTAATCAAAATTCTCAAAAAGAGTGATATTAGAATTTAGCTCTTGTCCTGACCATGGTGCTCCTCATTTCCATTATATGTATTAGTAAATGTTCTAAATACAAGGCTTTGTTCTTTACATACCTATCTCACCCACCTCCCATAGTAGAGACCCATTTAAGTCTACATATTAGAACCTTTGATAGGTGGGGGAATAAATTGTGGGGGGCGGCGCAGAGGCCCGGGAGCGCAGGCTTTTCAAACGGGCAGCACTCGCTTATGGGAACCCCCATGTTAGATGAAAAGCTGCGTGTGTCACCCCTAAATGTAAGTCGATTTCAGAAATTTTTTGCGCAACTCATATTTTCATCAAATGTCGCCATCTGAAACCCTAAGACCCATGATTTTCAGACATCGATGCAAAATGGGACACCTTAAGCGGCCTGTTCATTTGCCTAATATGTACTCCTAGAAACTGAATTCCTGTCAAATGATCACCCCTCTTAACAGCCATTTTTCAGCAGAACCGTTGGTGGTTGCTTAATGCAGGTTTAACTGTATAGGACTCATATGAGGCTATGTAAAGCCAATACCATTATCAAGTGCACAGTTATTACCTAAAGAAAAAAAAATCTTAGGTTACCTTCTGGTGCTCAACTACCTTGTATTACCTTTCAGCATTTCAATGGCTACATCCTTCTAACCAGCTTCCAGCGGTGTATGGAAAGCCATGAATTTTCTCCTCTCTTCTTGCATTTCATCTTCCTGCTCCCCTGTTGTACTACCGAGGCCCGTGAATTGTATGTGTGCTTGTTAAGGAAGCATAGGGGAGCCATATAAAGAAAAAATTTGTATGTTTTAAAAGAGAAGTGAAAACATCTCCATCCAAAAGTATCTTTTGGATGGAAAAAACAGAAAAATAAAGAAATATATTAATATATATATATATATAAAAATATTATATGTATAAAATGTATGGTAAAAAATGCTTTTTGCTGAAAATTGATAGATGTAAATATTTATACATTCATTACAATGTGGTGTTGTTAAGTCTTATATCTGGGGGGATCAAAATGCATTGTTCATTTCAATTTTTCAATCTTGCACTTTCACTTTTCTGCCTCTTCAACAATATTAACGTTTATTCTTTCTCTTAGTGGGCAAGCCATCAAAAAGAGTAACACTTGCATCGACTATTTTGTTAAAAACTTTTTAGGAAAGCAATGCCAAAACATATCTCAAGACTGTTTTTTATTATGCTAGTGATCTTTCATTCTATATGTGTGGATTCTTTGATAATTTATGTATTTTATGGTGAATTTATGTAACAGAGATCTCCAATTGTCTTTGTTACAACCCTTGTTGCTTTGATGGTTGTGGATTTTTGAGTGACTGATAGTTTTAGACTGTATAAAAATCTACTTTTTAAGTTAATGAAGCAAGGAATTGCTTGAAAAAATGTTTGTAATATTTTAAAAAGAATCCTTAATTTAATGTAGTGTTAGAATGATTTTTCTAGAGGTATGCAGCCTCTTGTAAATCAATGAAGTGCAAATCATACCATCCAAGGTTGCACCACAGCTCTTGTCTTCCTGTTGTGTTTTTTTTTGTCTGTAAACATGTTAGATCACCAAGCATTTATACTGATCATGTGTTAATTCCCCAAAAAAAAAGATGGCATAGTGTGCATCAAAATGTGAACTGCCTCTTATTGTTATTAATTTTAATTGCGATAATCAAATACGAAGTGGCCGTGAGTTTTGACCACCGATAAAGTTATAATTGTCTTCGAAGTTTCCCATTGTTTGAAAAATGTATGCCAGTGAAACTAAAAATAAAAGCATTATAGGAAGCATGGGTGTTATTCTCCTTTACCAAGACTGTTGTAAGTGTAAATATTATGTCAGCTAAGCCTGTGTTATCTTTGGATAATCTTCTGTTATGGCGATAAATAGCCTTCAGTTTGCAGACCACAGATAAGCATTACCAATACTCTGTGGCTATTTAATGGAGGAATTTGACTTTTTTCCATAGAAGTTGGTTTGGAAGGAATATGGTTGATGAGGTAGTATCCTCATATTGCGATGAGAATGATGGCCTATCTTTCTGAGGGCTGGGATTTGAATCCCCAGTGTGGCTGAGATTTTTCAGAATATCAACATATTTTATGATAACATTTACAACACCACAGATTTAAAAAAACACACGACCCGGGTTTCAACGCTTAACCATCATCTTCGGGTTTTTTAACCGGGTTTACAAAAAACACCTGAAGATGACGCTTAAGGTAGTTTGAGTGAAATATAATTTTATCTAGAAATCTATGAATTTGGTCTCATTTTAAATAAAAATATACCACCCTTCCATTGACATCAAAAATTCAACCCCGTCCCACATTACTTTCCGAGATATTTGCCATATAATACCAGCCCTTGTACATGGGAAGTGGTACGTGTATGCTCTCCAAAGAGACCTTATATTAAAAATTAGGCATTCCCTGCACTTTGACCTCGTAAAAAAATCAACAGTGTGTAGTTTGTGTGTTTTTCAATTATTTTTGAAAATTAATCATATTGTCACCGCAGTAAATTCTTGGGGATCACAATGAACCTACGGTTTTGATGGAGTTTCAAACGTACCGCGTGAAAAAAATGAGTCAAGTCAAAAATTAATTTAGATATTTTCATTTGATTACTTACAATTTCTGCCATGTAAATCTATTTTATTGCACCATTAATAATGGAATATTGAATTTGTGTGTCTCAAAGTTGGGGAAATTAAAATGTAAAAAAAATATATCGATTATGATTCTCTCTAATATTATTGGGGAACTATCTCGCTCGCACTACCTTAAGTGTTGAAATCTAGGTCATGTGTTTTTAAAATTTGTGGTGTTATAAATGTTATCATTAAATATTTTGAAATGTGAAATACCACAAAGTAATAAAGGAACTTGTCTTATTTTTCAGAATAGTTCTGACTCTTACCTGTGTGTGCTACTCTTGTTTATTGGAAGAGAGTTGAATTGATGGTGCTCTTATTAATTGGTGGATAATGTTGATGCTAAGGTCTTCAATATGTTTGTATACCTACATCTATTTCCCTAATAATTCTTATCTTATTTGCCTTCCCTGAGTGGCACATATGACCCCTGATGTTAGTTGCCTCCTAATGAACATTCATTGTTTAAAATAGCATTACCCTCGCGCGCAGGAATAAGTTGATTGGTGAGTTGTATCTAAGAACTCTGGTTTGTTTACAGCTTTGTGGAGAGATCTATCAAATAAAGGGAAAAGTAAATTTGTAGGCTGTATGCCAGGTGATTATTTAATCTTCTCTCACTGTGATTTGCTTGCTTGTGCAATTTCCTAGCCAGCAACCAAAAGCAACCACATTGTTATTGAAATATATAAATAAGTTGGTAGGTAAACACTGCTATCATTTTTGTTTTTTTTTGCTAGAAATAGGGAAAACAAATATTCCTTCAAAGTATTTTTTTGGACAGATTTTCCATTTGTTTTTGTACTTTTTAATGGTGAAATATACAGCAGCTCATTTTTATTTATTAAAAAACTGCACTTCAGTGTGTTGCTATGTAAATAGTCTATGTGGATTTCTATTATTTCTTTGTCATGAAATATCAACCTCTAGTTTCAATCACTGCTGTTATATGACAGAGTGGTTTATTTAATATCGCTGTTAATCTGCAGAATGTGTAATCAACACATTTAAGGCTCAATAATTCCCTCTTGTTTGTTTCGTAATCGTGTATAAAAGAGTAGTGTATGCAGGAAGCAATAGGCATGCAGCTGTTGCCCATTATGTTTTCTTTGAAAGTCAAGTTGGCCCCCGCATTATTAATTTTTTTCATTATTTGCTTGTAGAAGGCTGGTCTTTGCTGTTGGCACTACAAAGGAACTCTTGTTGATGTTTTAGGTTAAATTTAAATTCTCTTTCTGGCTGGACTCCAGAAAGAGGTCTACCTGGAATACCAGGAAAAGTCATGAAAATTGAAAAATGGTCTTGAAAAACCTGAAAAAGCAATGGGAAATTTGAAATTAGTGTGGAAATTTTCTTTTCCTAGTCAAAATTAGGTTGTTTTCAGTAAGTGAGGAGTTTAATTTTCAGCCTTGTTATGGGTTTATGTCTTTCCCTCTTAAAGCAATGGAGTTCTTATTTGGTGTTTTGAAATTAATAATACCCCTAAGCCAGAATGAAAGAGTTAAATGGAACATTTCAATGCATACAAGGATTTCTAATGTGCCTCCATTTTCTGACCAGAATGAATTACACTCGGGGCAGGTAAACATGCAGTAGTCTGCCACCAACTTGAAGAATGTTTCCACTGATTCACTGGAAATGAATTTATCTTGCTGTGAATGAAGCATTAGAATAATATTCCATTGAAAGGAAGCTAATTTCCCCAATGTGTGATATTGGTGAACTCCCATTTGTGGGAAAATCATATTACCCCATCATACTAACATGCATCAAGTGTTGTGCTCTTATTCTTGTTCCATTTTTAAAATGTAGGCACACCATGTTTGATATCAATTTGTAAAACATGATTTCCACTATAATACAACATGCTAATTGTGATTGTATTCACGTAATATGACCAAATTTCATGTCTGAACATGATTTCCGAGACTGAGGTGAGCTCTTAGAACCCTCATGTTTTCATTGGGTAAGTTCACTTTTGTCAATTCTCATTATGTGGCTGAGGAACCCAATATTCCTTTCCTTATTTCTTAATGTGCATCTATTTATGGATTAAATATAATCTATGTTGTTTAATATGACTACATCTTATTTTACCTAATTTACATGACCACCAGGGTTGAAATTTGCTTTGAAAAAATCATTTGACTTGACCGGGATTCGAATCCGAATCTCCCAATTGCCGGTCAGGTGTGTTAGCCAGTTACACCACCAAGCCATCTTCCTTCAAGGCGAATTTCAAGGGGGGTTTATGCGAACTAGATGTTCAGGCCTTAAGTCTACATTGTTGCTCATGAGACGAAGTTGTGCTTACAAAGCTACTGTCGCGGTGGATAAACCCAACATTGTCATTATTAAAGCGACGAAATGGACAAATTTCCAAACATATGCACCCGTGCGAGTGACTTCGTACCTCATCATTTGTTAAATGCAATGTTTGGAAATTTTATTTACATGACTCAAGGGTCAATCTGTGCCAAATGGTCCAGGATGGTAGCTCCTCCATTACAGGGAATTTTTTATTTTCAGTCAATAGCCCTGTGTTTCAACAGTTTGAAATAACTTTTATTTTGTCTTTATTTTATATTTTTACCATTTTGTGGCTATTTTTCAATCTCGGTGCTGAGCATATTCTGTGTTGGCAAGCATTGGAAGTAACATCTTTTTCTCAGCCGTGGTCAGTTCTTGGACAATTAAGTAAAACTTTTTCAGTTATTTAGGTTTTATACCACAGTTTTGTGTGCCTAATAAGCTGGAATAACTCCTGCTTTATAATTAATATTATTTCCAGAATGTGGAGTTTTATTGCAAAAATGGCTGTTTTCTGGAATGTTTTTGAGGAGGAAGGAAGTTGATCAAAGTCTTCATGTTCGTCCATTAAGTACCCTTGCATCAATACTCTATTTTTTAAAAACATGAAGTGAGGAGCTTGCATATTTTTATTTTTACAGTGCCTTAAAAATGTATTTTTTGAAAATTTCATAATTATCTTGGTCAAATACCTCTCGTGGGTAGTTGTTTAACAATCAAAATTTGCAGAAAATAGAGATCTCTAAAATGTGTGGTATTAGTCAAAATTTTGACTTTGTGACTTATGTAGTTAATGAGTAACGGCCTTGTAAAGGATGCAAACATTTGTGTGTGCTGAAAATCAACCATTTCTAGACTTCTTTTTCTCTCATTGGGTAGCTATTAAATATATGCTAATCACAGAATATTAATATATTCACAAGGACAACAGATTGTTAAAACCACAATTTTTGGTATTGATATTTTCTCAATCTTTTAATCAATTTCATACTACTCTGTAAGGGTTAGAAAGCCATGGAAGAGGATAGGAAATGACAATATAAGGAGGTATAATGAACTTGAGAGAGACACTTTGGGGTGCAAGCATAGGCATTGCGAGACTTGGTGGCATTTGACAGTAGAGGGTCTGTGGTCAGTGCAACAGTGCCAAGCATCGTTGAGCTGTCAGAGATAATGAGGCACTCCTGCATGGACCTCTCTAGTGTTTTGTGGTATATTTGGCCCTCCTCCCTCTCCTTTCTTCTTCTTGAAGTCATGATTTTCACATGTGTAAATCACCAATTTTTAATACCTCATAATGTGTAGGAAAGTGAGAAGATAACCTTGAAAATGGGAAGTGGAGGTAATGAATGTCCCACCTACCAATCACAGCCGGTAGAAATCCCAATGATGATGACATTGATTACAGTTCAATTTTCTTATAAATATATTTTTTCAATATTATTTATCATGGGTGAGTTTGGTGATGGTTAGAGGAAAATATTTTCCCTATCAGATTTTAGAGGCTAATGAACTTGCATATTGTCATTGATGTCATGTTATGTATCAGCCTCTTGACTTAGTGCTTTGGATGCTACATGATCAAAGGTCGAAGTCAATTGTTATAGCTAGTGTTTTTGGGAGCTGATATCTTCCATCCTGCCCCCAGGAATTTCCATTATATTTCATCCCTGTTTCTTGAACATAGTTGATCAGGACATCGGAAGAACTAGCGGAAACCAATACTATACATGATGAGAAATATTTTTTCAACATTTTGAGAAATTTTCAAATGTAAATAATCTACCCAGAATCATGTTGTCAATCGGAGATAGAGATTCTGTTCAGCATCTTGGACAAAAGATGCGCAATGAAAAAGTAGGGAGTCCACAAACCAAGTCTCGTTATAATGAAGCGTCAAACCCGATGCATTCGTTTAGAGCTCAGAAATCGGTAGTATATCCGTTATTAACGCGTGAATGTTACGAAATTCGTTTGTTGACTGAAGTGTTTACAATCTATCGACGCAATTGGTAACAAGCTTTAATTTGATGCAAGTTACCGAGATAACCTTTCCTAATCTTGAAATCTTGCTCTTCAAACTCGGATTACTCTAATTTGAAGTGGACTGTAGTAAGGAAATTCCGTTTGGCTTTCACCAAGGAACATAATGACTCGTCATGTCTCCGATGCTTCTTCGAATTCTTCGTCCAACTTCGATGAATGCGTCTCCTCTCCGTCGCGTGACTGAGCACGCCCCGGCTTCGTGCCCCGGTAGGTTAGCTCGCACTTGAGCGGCTTTGCTTCGAACGAACAGTTACTTTCGAAGGAAGTTATTTCTAATCAATGAAAGTTGAAGAAAAATCATGGTTTCGGCTATCACGATTTCTCGGACTCGATACCGTTTTGTTCCAAAATATGGAGGATGCTGATACGATAGCCTTAACTTAAAAAAGGAGGCTTTTCGTGGTGAAGTTGCTTTCATGGCGGTAGCCTCGGAAGCCTCTTGCATGCGGTACATACTTCGATATTTAAGTACCAAAGAGATTAGAAAGAAATTTTTAACCGCCTTGGGAAGCATGAACTTCAATAGCAGTAGGAGTCGACGGTCAATAGATCGAGTAATAGTATGCGCTGCTACTATTCTCCGCGGTTCATAGGCATACGTGCGGAAAATAGACTGCTTTTTATTTACCCTTCAAGTAAAATGATTCCGCGTTGAAGTCGCTTGGTATCTGGTGAAATTCATATCACGCTAATGAGGATTAAAATTGTGAACAACGAATAAAGTTACCAGAAGACTTTCACCTGTTAATATTTGCATCACTATTTATCCATTCGTATCATATTCATTTTTATTTGATACAATATTGTTACACCCGTACATATTTATATTTTATTGTTGTGATGATATTTTTACATGAAAATTATTTTGATATTAGATATCACTTAAACCTATTTTGAGAACATGCTGAACATATTTTTTCCGCATCTGTTGAGTATATTTTCAGCATATGCCCTCCTGGACATTTAAATATGCTCAGCGCATGCTCTAAATATGCTTAACAGATCACACATATATGTTGAAAATGTGCTTGGCATATGCTGCAAACATATTGTCCTGGTAGGGTTAGTGCAGTCGCGTGGGCGATGTTTGAACCAACATTTAATTTTGAAAAAATATTCAGAATGCATACAAGTGAGTTTGATGGTTGTGAGTGACATACCCATGAACCGATGTGATCAGGTGCTTGGTATTTCAGAAATCGTCAGAAAAATCGTTGACGCAATGGCGCACTATAAGGGGCGATCGCACGGAGGTTGAGGTAAGATTTGTGGCTGTTCTATATTGGACATAATACTGTGTGGCAATGCGCATCATTGAATGAACGCATATATTTAATGTAATTTATTCTAATGTATGAAACCTATGAATTCGGAACTCGAACTGCGTCATTATCTTCTGGCGCATTGAGAGTCGAAATTAGTCGAGCTTCGAAATGTTCATATCCACATTCAATTCCGACGTCAATTAATGTTTGGGCCGACCGGAAGCAAAGCAGCACGGCACGAGTAGCGATACACACTGCTACACGCGCTAATTTTGTAGTACCTAGTCAACTTCATCGTATTAAGCCGTCTTAAACTAAATCGTAGGGAAGGCGATCAATGAGGTGCAAACTTAGATGGAGAAGGGTTTTGGAGAAAATATGATGCCCGCAAAGGCAATGAATGGCGGTTAAAATAATGGCTGTCGTTAAAAACACGAGAGGATCCATTGTCGTGGAATATTTCCACAATTCGACAAACACAAGTTTATGCTTCCCACGAATATATTTTCCAATGAGACTGAACAACCCATCTCGGCTGTCATGATATCAGTACGTATTGTGGAATTTTTATATTTTCACTTTAACTTATGATAACTTGGCGTCCGAAATCGGTCGTTCAGTCTTTTTGAGAAGTACATCTGTGGAAAAATGAAAATTTTGTTGATTGAATTTAGGGAAAATGTAAAAAAGAGTGATGGAGGGGTATTTATAAATAGTCATTTACTCCCTTAATTCATGGGCGTAACTGGAGCATTTTGATTGGGTGGCAGATATTACCGGGGGACCCGGACAGATAGGTAGATTTTAAAGTCTTGTGGGAGCAATTTGTGACCTCAGAATTATTATTAACATTATCTATTTTTCCCTTTCACATTCTGTTTAATCATATTAATTTAATGATCCCAGTGATGTAAATTAAGTAGAGTAACGAAAAATGAGCATGTAAACTGCATTTCCGAGTTTGTAGCGCTACCAAAATGTTTTTCTTTCAAGGTAATGGGGCAGTGGAGGGCAACTGCCACCTCCGAATTATGTCTACGATTACATCGCAAGTGGGCTACCACTTCTGTTAGTTCAGAAACTCAATGCTATTTTTTCAGCTAACTTTATACTTTTAGTTCATCTACTGAGTTCATAATAAAGAAGTGATCTCTTACGGATCAATCAACTCCAAAAGCCCTAGATAATTTCGACTCAAGTGGTTATTTCCAAGTTAATGACGACCCGGTAGCAATTAGGTATTCTGAATGTGTGTGAATAGCCACCGGAAGTTGCTATTCAATTCTGGGTCGAAATTCGGTATTTTGAACTGTATTCGGTATTCGGCAAATAGCTCCGGCTAGGGTCGAAAAAAATTAGCTCAATCTCCGAGACTGGGCTATTCTGAATATCGACGGCTATTTCTCACGCATACAGCGCGAAATCTGCCTTTCTTAATGATTTCATGCACTTTTCGTACTTAATCAAGGATTTTCAATTAACTAAGGTACAAAAAATCGCTACAACAATAGCAGTGATATTTAATTGAGGTTACGATCTTCTTCCATGGTACGATCGTCTGGTATTACGGGTTACGGGTTTAGTGTAGCGGAGTGTACGTGTTCTTAGTTGGGAAGTCCGACTAGTGTTTCTCTTAAACGAGGATTCAGCTTCTCGTCAGAAAAGTACTTGCCGGTGGATTGAGTGAATACCATTCCGACTTGTGCGATTGTGTGTTTCTTATCTATTGAGTGAGTCGATTACTGACCCAACTCAAACCCTTCTCTGCCCCTGTAAGGTATTGTTTACGGATTTTGGAGTCATTATCTTCATTATAAAGAACTCAGAGCCCAGAGCCTACTAATACTTTTTTAGTAGGTGTTGTCTTTCCTCGCAACAAATGATAAAGGAGTGATGGAAGGGATAAATGAGGGGAAGAGGTTTCGGAGGAGGAGGGATTTAGAATGTCATGATGTATTTATGGATCAATGTGTTAGAGATACACGTAGTGAAAACGACGGGGTTTTGATTGGGAATGTAAACGTGTGAGTTCCACTTTATACGGATGATGCTGTTTTGATCTCAGAGAGCCAACAGGGATTACAGAAGCTCCTAGATAAGTTTCGAGAATCAACAGAGAGAATGGAATTGAGGGTAAATGCGTGCAAGACTAAAGTAGTATTTTTTGATAAGGAGAATAGGGAGAATAACTGTATGATGAGGGCGAATGGCGAAGTAATTGAACAAGTGGATGATTTCGTGCACTTAGCTGTTTGCGAAAGATGGACGGATAGATGAGGAGATAAAGAGACGTACAAATGCTGGAAGGAAAGTGGTAGGTAGCATGTGGAGCATATCGAGGAATGAGTGCCTGTGTAAGGAAGCAAAAAACGCCGTGCACAAAAGTGTGCTTCTCCCCACTTTGTTGTATGGTAGTGAAACATGGGTACGTTTGGATAGACATAAGAGTAGACTAAACGCCGTGGAGTTATCTGAGGAGTGTTAGCGGTAAAAGTAGGATGGATAGGGTCAGGAATGAGTGGGTAATAAATGAATGTGGGTTACATGCTCCAGTAATGGACATGAAAGGAGTGTGCTGCATTGATTTGGCCATGTTGAGAGAATGGATGAGAGTCGAATAACGAAACAGATATATAAGAGTGACATGAAAGGTGCGAGAGGGAGAGGTAGGCCGAGAAAGTTGTGGCTGAATGTGGTTGAGGAAATTCTTAGGAGTAATATTAGGAGTCTTAAAAACAGGAGGGCATGTATGAAGCAGTGTATGGGAGTAAATGAGGTGAAAGAGGTTTACAAGGATAGGTCTGAATGGAGGAAATTATTGAAGCAGGGTTAGGTGTACAATTATATTGTTTGAGTGAAACTTTGTGACTGTGCCTACCCCGGAAGGGAACGGCGTGTTTGTTATGTATGTGAATGAGTGAGGGAGGCATGAAGTTAGGGATGGGGAAAACATACGTCTCTGCAGTGATACGTGACGCAAGTGGATTCGAATGGACGAAGGGAGCCGAAGGACCGAGAGTTCACTGGGAACGGTCCTTGAACCAACCAGAATTCAGTGGTATAGTGGTGGCATCTGCATTTGTAATTTTTTCGGTGGGAGAGAGCCATTGCGTAAATGTGTACCAGACGAGTAAAATGTGTAGCAGATGTGATTCTGAATTTTTATGTCTTCCTATTCCCAAGTCAACTAAGTTCCAAAATCCATGTATCGTGACTGCGTGTCATCTGTGGATTATCTACCAAAACATATAAAAAAATGTCCCTCTCTCTCAACATTCAAAATGAAATATTAAAATGTATTACATCCTGATTCTTAGTGTTGAAGTTGTATCTTTATATAGTGAACTTGTTTTATGAATTTCTAACTTCATTATATGTAATTATTCGCACTTTACCTTGCATACCTGTAAACTTTTTTATTTGCATAGTACAATTTCTATGTAAGAATGTAATATTTCATACAACCTTGTGCCATTCGTCTTTTCCATTTATACTTTTTACTTTTGTTCACTAACTCGCATTACTCTGCATATTTTTTTTGTTATTAAGGGGCATGACCCCAGAACAATCAATAAATATTCTATTCTATATAGCTCCTCCACACGGGGATGTGGGATGGTCTTCGCATTTGACTACTCGTGTTTTTGTAGTTAACACTTCGTTGCTAACTACAAAATTTTTAATCTGTCATACCAATTCACTATCTCATTAAGGTCCTAAATTGTTAAGGAGGCAGTATACCGCAGCCGAAAACGCTTCCGTAGACGTCTACCTCCTTTTACTTTACGACTGTTTAGATACTCGAAGTAAATCTGTTTGCACAGGCTTCTGGGGTAAGGATTAATATTATCAATAAGTGTCGTCACTTTTTGCTTTTTCTTTACTCTATGACTATTTCGACTGCGGAAGAAACTTGAATTTGTCGAAAATCAGGTGATCGCCAAGACGCGTACGACTTATATTTCTTAAAATATTTGCACTTATTGTAAATGGGAATCCTTCATCTTTAAGGAAAATTGTCAAAATGTTGAATATTTTGTATTACAACGTCACTGAGAACATTCTCGTGAACCCTTGCAATGCATTTTCCTCTGAGCCATCAGTGGTGCTGTAGTCAGGTGTGGGTAATAAAGGGGAAGGAGAAAATCTCACCTAAGCTGTGGTAGGAACCAGAACTAAAAAGGCGTTTTCGGCCCAGGTATACAGCCACCTTAAGGTAGTTTGAGCGAGGTAGTTCCCTTGTCATAATGGAGACCGTATTTGAATTATACGTTTTAATTTTAGCAACTGTAGGAAGCATGAATCAAATATTGCAATATTAATGATGCAATAATATACTCTTGTATGATTGAAATTATGTTATTAAATAAAAATATCTATATAAGACTTTAATTTGAATCATTTTTTAACGCGGCACGTTAAAAACTGCCTCATAGCGGAAGGTTGTTTGCGATTCTGAAAACAATTACTGCGGAAACAATATGATTTATGTTAAAACAATGAATAAACTTGATTTCTCCACAATTTTATTTTTCTTCCACTACCTAGGCACAGTCTATTTCGACACTCAGGTTATCATCAGGTTACTTCAGAAATTTTTAATCACAGTAAGTATATATACACATACATGAGGAAGGAGCGGGTTAGGGTTTACCTAGGTAGTGGAAGGAAAATAAAATTGTGGAAAAATCAAGTTTATTCATTGTTTTAACATTAATCGTTTCCACCATGTAACGGCCAACAGCATCAACTCAAACGATATGATTTATGTTCAAAAATAGTCGGGAAAACATACGAACTACATACTGTTTATTTTTTGACGAGATTTAGGCCTTATAAATTCTACATTTTTAAAGTAAGGTCTCTCTGGAGTGCTTACGCGTGCCATTTACGACATAAAAGGGTGGGTATTTTCCGTCAAATTAGTTAGGTTAGGAGTTGATAATTTGTGATCTCTGGAGGAGTGAGATATTTTTCTTTAAAATGAGACCAAATTCAGTGATTTCTAGGTGGAATGATATTTCGATCAAACTACCTTAAGATCATCTCGCTTGGTTTGCGAACGCTATCATCGTGTTATGATGCTGATTTGTTTGGGTCGTAAACATCGTTATGAAACGCGCTACTTGTGTCCTCCCTCGCAACAAATGATAAGTGACTGACGTTGGGGAAGAGGTTTGGGAGGAGGAGTGATTATGAATGCCGTGAATGAGCGAGGGAGGCATGGAGTTAGAGATGAGGAAAATTAAGTCTATGCAGTGATTTGCGACGTATGTGGATTTGAATGGACAAAGGGAGCCGAAGGGCTGAGAGTTCACTGGGAACGGTCCTTGAACCAACCAGAATACAGTGGTAGCATCTAAGCTTACACTTTTTTTAGACAACCTTTCTTCACAGGTGTTTTCTGCAATCTTGCCGATTTTGTTTCTGTGTTAGATGTGTTAATGGTGTTCATTCCAAATGAAAGAAATGAGTTATCATCTCAAGCATGTTAGAAAACCATTCAGTAGCACATCATTTTTCTCACATGCCTGAGATGTTAACTCATTTTAGCCCATTTTGGACTTAACAGCCTTTCAAGTGCTAACACAGATTCACCCAGGTAAAAATATTTTGTCTGTAACTTCTCTGAACTGGTCTGAATTTTAAATATACCGTCACAAGATGCTTCAAATCCAGTCCAGTCACAGATCACTTTCAGGTCAGATATTAGTCTTTCAGAGCAGTTGCCGGCCAAATGTTTTTCCTTGGTAGACAAACTCTAAAGTCTCCGTGCTATTCTTAGGCATGCTTGAAAAATGAAGAGCTTCTTGCTGGTGCCTAGGACTATGAACCATTCCAGTAGCTCTTTATATTTATGTATATAGGCTCTAGACTCTATAACTATAGCTGAGCTTTACTCTGAAGTCCCCGTGCCCGGTTGGTATTTTGGTTAAATTACGCGTAATATTATTCTTCAATTCCTCTCTAGCCTTGATCGATGGGAATACGCAGATGTCCTCCTTCCCTTGATTAAATGTTGCCACTCCTCATTCCGTCTCTCTCCGCCCACTTCCCTTAGCTTCAATTTCATATTTCTCAGGCTGGGATGGTTCACTTTGCAAAAATACATTTTGAATGAATTTCAAAATTACTAGACAGAGGCGACATAATTCATGTGTTATATTGAAAGTTTTAGTCCACGAATAACCTTTGCAAAGCATTTGGCGACATCATTCTACCTGATGATGTCGTCTATGCGACGAAACCGGTCGACTTAGAATAAAACGCTGTGAAAAAGTACCTAGTAATTTTGAAATTTATTCAAAATGTGGAAATTCTATTCAAATGGCATTGGAGTCGGTTCATATGGATGGAAAAACGTGAAATAGATTCTCTAAATAATCAGAATATTTTGTGCGTTAGTTTTGTTTCCCATTTTTATCAGCAAAAGCAGGAATTTTGAAACAATAAGAAAACAAAATTATGGAATTTCTTATTTGTTTCGATTTACACGATCGCAATGGAACCATATAAAAAGAAATCATCGCATCGTATGCGATGATTTTCATATGGAAGTAAAAGTTGGTTAAAAAGGTCCCACAAAAATGGCCCTTTGGCCTTTATAATCCTTCTCTCTCTCGAGGACCATGTGTGCCAAAAAACGTTCGAATCCGTCTTAATGGTTTGAAAGTCTATAGCGTTCAAACGAGTAGGATTTCCACCTTTTAAATACCTTACGGGGTGAGGATGTTACAAACAGGACAATTTTGAATCTAGAAGGAACTGGCGGATTAACTAATGAGGGAGGTAGGCGACAGCGATTGGTTCATTTACGAGACACAACTTGACGCAAATGGATTGTAATTTAAACCATGATTCCGAGTTTCACCTCTAGTTAATTAAATTTTCTGTCTTCACTGCCATCACGTTATCATTCCAACATCGTGAAACTTAAATCGTTGTGCCGTCCTCGTTATAGATAATTCGGGATGGTAGGGGTGGCAGTTGATCCCCCAATATTTTGAAGAGAAAAAATTTTCGTGATGTTACAAACTCGGAAATACAAAGTTTACAGGGAGATTTTTCGTCACTCTGCTCAATCTATCTTAATGAAGTCATTACATTTAAGTAATTAAATTGAACATTAAAGGGAAAATAGACAATTTTAGCAATGATACTGCGATCTCACATTGCTCTCAAAAGGTTTGAAAATCTACCTATTTACCTGGAACCCTCGGCAGTCTCTGTTCCCCCCCCCCTGAACAAAATACTCAAATTACGCCCATGCCCGGAAATTACGCCCGGAGAATAAAGGATTAGCCTCCAGAATATCCTGAGGGGGCAATCAAGGTGATCGCCACCGAATCGCCACCGAAAGATTCGATGATGATTGCAGTGGTTTTGCTATGGAGACTTAAATAAGCACAGAGGGTTGCTTGGAAACTTTAATAAGCGCAGAGGTAAAAAAAAATCAGCGTTACTTCACTTTAGCGGAGTGAAGTTGGTAAAAATTTAACTCTTTTTTCTGCACTTATAGTGGTTGGATTGCTGGCATTCAAACATGAAACAATTAGTTGATGGATTAAGTTTCCTCAGTAAACATTTCATTGAAAATAAAAGAAAAGTTAGTACCTATAGGAGGCCGAAATAACATGAAAAACTGCACCGGCTTCACCCCGGTTTACAGTGTGGAAGATGAGTGATGCCGTTTTTTTTCTGACGAATGACATATTTAATTTATTACTTACCGAATATTTTTTCTTTTCACCGGATCCCTGGAATAGTTTTCTATGGCCTTTGGTTTTATTGATATTGGATTCAACTGGGAAAATCATTAACACTAGGTTCGTAACTAGTGCTCTTCCTCTGCTCGCTCCGTTTTCTTGCTGAAAGGGAAGAGCCACTGTCACTGAAGACAAAAATGTGAGATGGGTAAGTATTTTAGGGTGATCGACGATCTTTAAAAATCACAAGTGGTATCTGACAATTGCTTCTCTAAGGTAACAAACAGCATTTAGTGAAAATCAACTCTTTTAATTTTCATGTAATAATAACATTAGGTTTACTTTAATACAAAATCTTCCAAAATCAGTCGAATCTCAGTTTAACATTAAGTAAATTGTTAAAATATATCGAAATAATTCTAACTAATACATCTAATACTGAGTACTCTACGCGCACAATGCTGAGTACTTAACTTTTGAATTGCGGTGGGCGAATATCGATGTGTTTTTGTTGAGAAACAAAAACGGGGGTAGTCGGGAAATCGTTCTTGCTCTGTAGTATTTTCCAAGGAATGTTGTGTGGGAGATTTTCTTTTGACGGAAATGTATAATGGATTGGAAGCATTGGAAGCCGAAGGTGAAAATCTAATCACCGATCCACAGGAGGTGACATGGAGACAGAATCTATTTGTTTCGAGCACAAACAGAGGGCTGATCCGGCCTGAACATCCCTTTTTGGGTGAGTCCCTACATCCATTATGCATCCAGACTTAGCGTTACATTTAGGGCGGTTTCCCAAGAGATAGTTTGTGTCAAACGAACCTATATCTGTATCTTGGTAAATCTCCTGCGTGTGGGGTAGAAAGGTGTTTTTGGAATCCTTACTTATATTTCACTTTGAAAAACTCGCCAAAACTGCCACTTCTTTTTACCTTATACCGTCAATTCGTTAGTGATGTTGACCGGGACGAATCAGATGGGACTTATACTCGACGAGTGAAAATCTCTTTGCAGTTCTCCTCAGGTAAATTTTTAATGCATCTATTTTTGACATCTTTATCGAGGCTGAATATATAATACATAATATGATAATGTTACGTGTCCACATCGGTAGCCATGTAAATACTGAAACATATCTCAGTGGAAAACTCTGTCAGTTCTTCGTTCGATTTCTCAAGCCGTTGGTTAAAGACTGCAATCTGACAATAATTGTAATTTATTGGTGTATCAAATGTGATTAGGTTGGGAAAAATATTTTAAAGGCTTGTGGACATCATTTTCGGGGTCAACTTTGGGGAGTCTTCTTCAAAATACTAAAACCTTCGCTGGATTTTATTTCTCGACTATTGTTCACTGGTTTAAGTTGCTCTCAACTGCTCGTCGCCGATAGGCACTTGAAATGGCTTTGAAGAGTGACGAATTTGTCTCCCACACTTTTTGTGCCTGCAATAATTATCGACAAAAGTTTTCTTGATAGCTTGTTTTGGTTGTCTTTTGGTAATGATAAGCAATTAGACCGACAGTTGGAAGGTAATTAGTGTCGTAATTTTTGATCAAGCCAATAAATTCTATATTCCTGCATATTGGGGTGAATTAGCCTCCCATTCGCCCAACTTGTGGCTCTCCCTCAAAGAGTAGATTGACCGCCTCGGCTTACGGAAAAGTTGCGGTTGTAAGTACTGACAGCTTTAGTCGTTGGAGCCCAATACAAATATCTGACAACGAACATTCGTACCGACCCGAAAATGTGTGTCAAAGGGTCGTGAAAAGTTATCATTTAACCTGGCGCATTTCATGCCGCATTAGAAAGGCCCTGAGAGACTTGATCAATAATGCTTGCCTCTAAAAGCGAATTCAACAGCAACAATAGGAAAAAGTCGAAAACTGTTGTGTTGCACACAATACCGAATCTGTCTCTATTTAAGCGCGTTACGTTTTAACCTTAGGTTTAAGTATATATTCCGAAAAATAGCCCTTGGCACTTAAAATTCTGGCGAATCGATCATCTTCATGCTCCCAGTCCTCCATCGCTGAGGTCACCTAATCTTTCTAATGAGTAACAGCTAGTACACGCTCACAGTTTTCCCTTCATAATTACTTCTTCGAATTTTTCTGTGTATTTACGTCTTTCTTGCGGGGCCTACCCATCTATTCTGCCCTCTTAAATATTTCTCGCGTATTCGTTGTGCACTAGACTGCGCCCCGCATTTGATGGCGAGTGCGACGGGTACTTTTGAGGCTGTATACCACTATACCTCGGCCTCGGTCGAAAACGCTGCCGAGTAAGAGATATTCGCCTTCCCCTCAGTTCTCAGGCCCGGACTGCAGCGCCACTGGCGGCACAATGGAAAATGTATTGCATGGGTTCACGAGAAGCACGAGAAGGTTCATTGTGACGTTGTAATACGCAATATGCTACAATATGATGGTCTTAAATGGAGATGAAGGATTCTCGATCCAAAAAAAGCCAAGGATTTTGAGAAATAACGTCGAAGGCCTTATTTTCAACAAACTTACCTACATTTCTTCGAAATAATTATGTAGAAAGTGTTCGGCGGAAAGTTACAACACTTAGACTAAGTATTAATCTTCTTTCCAGAGGTCTGCACAAACAGATTTGCTTTAAGTTGCAAAGCATAGCAGCAAAATAAAAGAAGTCTGCGGAAGCGTTTTCGGCCATTGTATTATGTCCCCATGAGTTCTATTGCTAGCTAACGAAATATTGACGTCTAAAAAGTAGATTCTCAAACGTTACATTAGTATATCAACGCGTGAAAGAATCATAGCAATGCACGTATAGATCAGCAGATGTTATCGCTGTTTAGTTCTTTATCTATTTCCTAATCTTTGGTTAATTAATTCTTTACAATGATTTCATGCTACGAATTGCCTTTCGGCAGCATTTATCTCAATTTTTGTAATTGGACTTCACTTGATTCTATTGACGATTAATCGCGAATGGATCATCATAGTTTAGTCTCCGACCATTCTATTGCTAATGATTAGCTGGGTAAAGTCCTCTCGTTTCCAAGGATTGGTCCATTAAGTTATCTTTTCTTCCGTACCCTCAGTGAACTGACATCAATGATATTCCGATAAAGTAATGATGTAGTTGGAAAGGTTCGTTTGACGGGAACAATGGCGCCATTTCGAATCTGATTCCATTTTAAGTTCGTTTTATGTTTGCCTCTGCCACCCTCGGGTGGTTTATACTACTGGTTTCCGATACTGAGTCGGAGGCACGAAAAATAAATAAAAAATAAACCTTGGGGGCGGTGAAAAAAGAACGGGCGAAAGCACTCACAATTATGCGAATTTAAATGAAAATGGAGCAGTCTTGGGGGACTTAAAGATGTCACTTTTTACCTCGGTTCCATTCCGCGCTTCTTAGCGTCTCCACTAATGATGATGAGTCTATTCCCTTCTATCACTTCGGTACCTCGACAGCATACATGCGAAGGATTTTGAATTTTAAAAACGAATCCAAGAATGGACCTCAGAACTTAGGTAAGGTGGTTGTAGCGATTTTGGTTTGTGCTCAGATTTGCATGAAACTTTTCGTTCTATATCTACATGCTACCCCGAGAACGGCCGCATGGGCGTGTGGCAGGGGGTGTTAGGACACCAACCGTGTTATGGGATATGTAAGGGATAAGGTTTTGGAGGTGAAATGGTGACGTGTATTATGGGAGTGTATTTAGTGGAGCTCAATTTTTATGGTGGTTGCTTATTGTTCGCGTGAAGAACGAGTTTTTGTACCTGTCGGTTCGCTAATGTATTTTTCTTATTTTATCGCTTTTGTCAAACCAAGAGATGTAGTGAGGCGTCATGATAATATACTCTGTGTCGCTCTGAAACACACCAATTTTGAATTTCTCTAGCAACCAAGCCTAGCGAGTAGGCTCTCTCTCTCTAGGGGCTCCCACCTTAATCCCTCCAAGAATTGTGAAACTCTATATGTTCGTACGTAGCAGTTTTTAACGAAGTGTACTGCTTTTCTTTGTGTTTCATTATTTTAATTTTTAATTTTATTAATTTTTTTGGTCAAATCTTTATGGCCAGGGTGCAAAATGCTCGCGGCGTATTCGACGTGTGGTCTAACCAGAGAGAAGTAGCACCTCTCTTTTACTCTTTTCGTCTGAGGACCTACCTATTATACGTTTTAACCTAGTTTTTGTAACGCTGTGCCGCATGTTTTGTACTTTGCATTCGTATACGTAGATATTACTAATATGTATAGCCAATTTGGAAACATTGCGTGTTACCTATTTAATTTCTCGGCAATTGAATGAAATTTCAACCCGTAGACTTATGGCTTATGACATATTTCGAAATTATTCTATTCATTTGGTACATATTTCCCCCTAAACACCAAATTATACATTTCTCGTAATTGCAATGGTGGCTAACAAATATCAAGTCACGATGCCGAGTAAATAGCATGTAAACTTTACATCCTCAGTCGTCACTTTGTGGAAGTAATTTATACTTGAATCTATATTAAAACTATCTTTGTACATTTATATTAGTGGAAAAGTACACGGATTGCTTTAATATGGATTCAAGTAAATATCATATACTTATACATGATTTTACCTCATATTTCCAATGTCTCGCCGCAAACCGAGGTAAAAACTGCTGTAATTTAGGTGACAATTAAAAAATGTTATTCTTGAAACGTTTATATTATTACATGCTCAGTGATTTCCACCGTATTAACAGATTAACTAATGTGAAAAGTGGTCCAGAATTTTTTTGACCTAACTAAAAACTTATTAATATATGTACTCAATGATTCAACATTTCTGCTCCTGCTCCCTACAGGAAGAACCTGCGCTCCGAAGTACTGTTTTTTAAAATAGGTAGTATTCTACCGGTTACAGTATATTTTGTGAATGTCAGAGAATCTCCTCCCGGCTTTCTACACTTTCAGGGGCCTATCTTCCTCTATTATAACCTTTTTCATCTCAGCATACGATCTCCCCTTCTTCATCCTGTCCATGAAACCTATTCTCTATCTTCCCCTTCCCCGCCTGCCCGGCATCCTTCCCTCTATCACACTCTTGAGCAACTCCCGCAGAAATAGCAATGGAGACTGGAGTGGGTATAAATACTGGCTTCCGTGACGTAGTGAAAGTTTCATATTAACGCTTGGTCCCATTAGACTTTAATCGAAAGAGTATTTACGTGAATTTAAAAAAAAATAATAAAGGCAGAACTAAGTCGAAGTTTAATCATTGCTGCGAATTTTGTATATTTTAAGAAAACAGTTTAGAAACAACTTAAGAAATGCAGTGCGGGATATTCGGAGTGAAGATAAATCATAAGAAAGCATATGTAATGAGATACTCTGAGATAAAGTAAGCGAGGCCAGGGATTAAAGTTGGAGGACACACATTCGAGCAAGAGCCTTTTAATTAATTGGGTAGTACGATAGGAGAAAACGGATATAATAGCAAAGACTTACGGAAGAGAATAGCGCTAGCTAAGGAGGCGTTTAGTAGTAGAAGTGAGCTGATGACTGGGACCTTTGATGAAGAAGGGAAGAAGATGCTGGTGAAGAGCTTGATATGGAGCGTAGCGTTGTAAGGTGCAGAAACGTGCACCCTCAGAAAGGAGGACGAGAATAGGCTGCCGGCATTTGAGATGTGGGTGTGGAGAAGGATGAAGTATGTGAGGTGGACGGAGAGGAAGACTAACGTGGAAGTAGTTGAGATGGTGGGCGAGGATAGGAAAATTCTGAATGAAATTCGTGATCGGGAGAGTAGGTGGCAGGAGGATATAATAAGGGGCTAAAGAGTGTGATAGAGGGAAGAATGTTGGGCGAGCGGGGAAGGGGAAGAAAGAGAATCTGTTTCATGGACAGGATGAAGAAGGGTAGATCGTATCCTGAGGCGAAAAAGGACATACTAGAGCGAGATCGGCCCATGAAAAGGTTGAGAACCGGGAGGAGATTCGCTGGAATTCAACAAAACCTAGCTTAATCGGTAGAATACTGAAGTAAATTTAAAAAAATATATTAATTGTAAAATGAATTCAGTATACAAGGTAAGCAGCTGAAGTTTCCATAGGTAACTGTGCCACATTCATCACAGTATGTCGGCTAGAATTGCTCCGACGGCAATTTTTCTGCTGTAATCTGAGCAATTTCCATAAGATACCATTTTCAAATCTCCGCTTGTTAGACCTAATTACAGCACAGCTCTCCTGGAAACCCTATTTTATTTTCTCCTCATTTTATATAATGCCCTTCAAAGATAATATATTAAAGTTTTCTGTAAGTCTGGAATAAGTGACGGAAGTGACGGTGAGGCGACAGCCACTTTAAGACCCGGTTTTATAATGTCTCGGTACATATTCTCTCGCTTTTCACGTGGGAAGGAGGCATTCTCGTTCCTATCTGTTTGACTATGTATATACCTTTTTTATTACCCCTTGTGTAGGGCTCACTGTTGAACTAAGGACACTTGGAAAGATATCCCCCCCCTGTCCACCTGAGATACATTTGATCGGAATTTTTCAGATAATCTTAGCCCAGAGTTTAACCTTTGAGTCTAGCGGGTCCAAACTCATTGCAAATAGATTTATTAGCAGTTATTATGGAGGGTTTTTCTCGGTTGTATAAATTACTTAAAACGCCTCTATAACAACTGCTTATATACATAAAGTGGTCAAAATTGTTTTACATTAATAGTTGAATGGGATTTTATGCTCTCTCTTGGCTTTTTGTGTACGAAATCTTTCTCCGCTGGATCCCAAGTGTCTGTTGTATGCTTGGGATATGGGCTTAAAGTGAAAAGTAATATCTATATTTGCAGTGTGTTCATCTTCTTTCTTTTATCTAAAAATCATATCCATCTATATTGTTCCACCAAGATTCTCGTTGTGTGGTTTCTTTTAACAGACTCCTCTCCGCTTCCTATTCCTGAGCCGTTATCACGTAGAAAAAGTAGTCAGTTGTTCGTCCTGCAGCAGCCTCCTCAGATGAGGGGATAAACGTTGCACTTAAAAGCAACCTCGCGATGGGAACCCTCGAAGAATTAGATGGAACCAATAAGCCCACATGTCGTGAAACATTCGAGATAGCCTATCTTTTCGCTTTATCGTCAGAATCTAGTTACCTACTTCAAATAATAGTATTATTTTTAGTATTGTGAATCCTCGATATCTAAGCCAGTACCGTAGCAGCTGGTATTCATCAGATTAATCCATCAACAATGAGCTCACGTGCTATGCTGCCGGTGATATCATTTTTAAAATATTCAGATGCAGGATGGTAATAGTGATGATGAAATTCTATTCCTTAATAATTGCGAACAATTCTGAGCTGACAGCGTATCAGCGGCGGTTGGCAGTGAATAATCATTCTTTACAGTGGTTTCATGCAATATATTGTCTTTCGGAAGCAATTTAGTCGTTACATTAATCTTAACTTTCGTAATTGGACTTCACTCAATCCAATTGTCGATTAATCGCGAATGGATCTTCATAGTATAGTCTCCAATCATTCTATTGCTAATGATTAGCTGGGTAAAGTAAAGTGAAAAATTCGAGATAACCTATCTTTTCACATTATCATCAGACTTCCTTCTGGCAAACACTTGTTGAATCCCCAATTCAATTTTTCAGTGCCATACATGGGAATAGACAGGGTGAGGCAGGAAGGGGTAGCTGCTCCCCCTGGATGAGACATTTCATACCAAATCTGCTGTACGGAGCCAGACAGGATGATGTCCGGCCCCCCATCTTAAATCCTGGATACGCCTATGGTGCCTCAGCTGCTAGTATCATTGCATTGCTTATCATTTCCATCATTAACCATCGAACATATATTGTAGCTACCTGAGTTTTTGGATTAATATAATCTTTCCGATTTAGAGTAAAATAAATGCCATGTACTGCTTTTTAAAAATGGAGGGCACCTCGAAAGAGAAATGTCACCCTAGATGATTTAAATAAGACGAATTATCAATTATGTTAAATATAAAATAATGACGTTGTTTGCAGAGCAATGAATTGAGTGGAAAGTAAACTTTGGATTAATTACCGCTAATGGTGATTATATTTTTCAATTGGAATTCCTGCGATAAAATAACTATGGTGCAGCGACATACATAATATGTAGCTCATTGAATTCAAATTGAAAACCCGTGTAGTACATCGTTCTTGTTTTAATACTTGAGTGGAATGATTTAGGCAAGTCAAGTCAAAGTACGTTTATTCCACACAAAACAATACAATATTTGAAATAATAAAAACAAATGTGTGGACCCCGTTTTAGGCTTGCGCCTCTTCAGGGTGTAATAAGATCACTGGAATTTAATATCACTGGTACAGGAAAATAGTAGGTAGCGCGGTTGTTCGCGCCTTTTTGACTCCTCTACCATGATTGGTTCGCTGAGGATCTTCTTAGAAAAGTGATTTCCAGGCAGCGGAGAGTGAGTAGCCGTCATCTCAATTGTAATTGTTTGGGTGTTTTGTAATTCCCACCGCTTCACTAATGAGACGGAGGAAGTATCTGTTTCCTTTACAGAGAATAGCCGCCTCCGAGAATAGAATATTGTGCTGCGGCTCCTCCTAGGCATGCTCAGCAACGGCAGAAAGCTGGAATTGACTCTGTTTGGTAGTCTTTAGATGCTCTTGCATGCGGCAATTGAGTGCTCTGCGAGTTTGTCCAATGCACGCTCCCAATGGCGCGTCCTGACCCGACTTGTTACTTGGACCCGAGGAAGCTTGCGGGATAGCCGTCGAAATATCGTCCTCAAAATGGGACAACGCGGCGGAAACTTCGGAAATTCGAAGACCCAACTTGAGTAGAGTGTTGATAGTTCGCAAAATATGCCTATAATATGTAATCATCTTTGGTCTTCAATCCAAAGTTTGGTTTGCTACAGAACCTCATTCCACACTCCTGTTTTATTGCTTCACGAATATTAATTTTTACGTCTCTGTTAACTAGATTCATGGATTCCACCCTGAAAATATTGAATTCTTTGATTTACTTTTCAGAGAATAAATATAAACAATTCATCAAGGTCGTGAAATTGAAGACCGTTATTATCTCATCGCCAATATTTTTATTTGAAATTTCGATGAAATATTGAATCAAATGTGAATGGCAATTTTTTGCTAAATACTTTGAGTTCATTAATGGCCCCGAGGAAGCCAATATATTGTTGCAAAAGCTTGGCGATTTCTACATCTACTTACTGCCCTACGAGCCGTCGCATGGGTGTGTGGCTTGGGATGTTAGGACGCAGTGACTGGACAGTGAGCCGTGTAAAGATGTAAGAGATAAGGTTTTGGGGGGTGGAATGGTGACGTGTATTATGGGAGTGTATTTAGTGCAGCTCATTTTGTATTGTGATCACAGATTGTACGCGGAAAGAACGAGTTTTTGTACCTATCTGCTCGGCAATGTATATCTCTTATTATATCGCTTCCGTCATCCCTAGAGATGTAGTGAGGTGTCTAGACGATATTCTCTGTCTCGTTCTGAAACACATGAGTTCTGATTAGGTAGTAAAAATCAATAATTTCCAAAGGCCTATCTTCCCATTGAGAACGATTGAATAAAAATTGATAGTGGAAAATAGGTCTAGGAAATTTAGCATCTAGTGTATTTATCTTTGTATTTATTTATGCATAGGGTTTAACGTTCGCCCAACAAAATAATTACAGGGCAAACAGAAAAATATTAAATCAGTGAAACCAATTAAATTATACAGAAATTCTGATACTCATCAAGAAACTATATCATTCATCAATTTAAACAAGAGACTTCTGTAGAAATTGCCATGAGAAAAATTTATTCAGGTGAAATATTTTTGAAAATAATTTTCAAAAATATTCACATGCCAACGTTTGAAGTTTTTAAGAGACTTCTGTGTTGACATAAATCAATTTTATCACAGTAGTTGATAAACGTTCGGCATATTTTGTTCAGTGATGAGTTTTCACAGTAGTTTGATTTTACCATGATCAACTTGTTTTTTCTGTTTAACCTTACTAGGCGCAACACAATTAATTTTGCTAAGTAATTCACCATTAATTCAGTATTAAGTAAATTATATAAGTAATATAGATCAAATATTACTGCTGATGTATTGATTACTTCTATTTTGTGTGCGGGAGGGCTCCTTTCCGTGTTCGTCCCATGATGGCAATGCGTGTTGATGGCCTCACTCTTCCACCTGGGGCGTGGGCGAAGAGGCTGTCACTTATCGAACACATCCTTTTCACCCCGCTTCCCCCTCTAACAGCATGTGACACTGCGGGAAGCAAGAATAACGTAACGGAGTTGACACGCGCGTTAAAACAGCGCTACGAAAGGCAGTACCTACTATGTACGTATTCAAACTATCGATGCGGGTGCATTTTCAAAGTATTAAAAAATGCAGTTTTTGCTACTACTATTAAACGAATTATCTGTGTTACTTCGTCGAACCTCGATTTAAATCGTATTTTTCAGTTAACTTCCGGAAATACGGCACCGTTAAGGATTAATTTTATTCGAATTTTTTTAAATAGTCGAGAATACTTGCAAGGTACCCGCTGTAAAAATTCAAATGAAGTCTAGTCGTTAGAAATACCTAATTTTTATATTAAGTCTCTTTGGAGTGAATACACGTACCATCGCTCATGGAAAATGACTGGTATTTCTTGGCAAAGACATGCCTTGAAAAAGAGTGCGGTATGTGGTGATATTTTGTTCTCGTTGGGAAGGTGAGATTTTATTCTTTAAGGTAAATTGAGCGAAATATCAGTTCATCAGCCCCTTACCGCACTACTTTCCGAGATTTTTGACGAATTAATCGGGCATTTTACACGGGAAATGGTATGTGTATGCACTCCAAAGAGAGACCTTATTTTGAAAAAATTAGGATTTTTTAGCACGGAGATATCGTCAAAAAATTAACGGTATGTAATTTGTATGTTATGTGAACTATTTTTGGAATTAAATCAGAACGTCACCTCAGCATTTTTTTCAGAATCACGAAAACCCGTCCGTTGTGAAGGAGTTTTAAACGTTCTGCGTGAAATATACGAGTCAAATTAAAGACTTAGGCAGATATTTTTATTTAACTACTTTGATTTCATTATTATTTCATTTTTTTTTCAAGATTTCAATATTTCATTATCCATATTAAAGTATATCACTGCACCATAAATTATGCAAAATTTATTCAGGCTTCCACCATCTGCTGAGGTTGAAACGTATACTTCGAATATGGTCTCCATTATGACTACTCATCTCGCCATCTCGCTTAAATTGACTTAGGGGGCTGTATACTACGGCTGAAAACGCTTCCGCAGACGTCTACGCGCTTTTTTAACGACTTTTCTTTGCTATCTAAAGTAAATTGTTTGCGCAGGCCTCTGGAATAAGGATTACTACTTAAAATAATCGTAGTAACATTTCGCTTTTTGATTTAGTCATAACTAGTTCATCAGCGGAAGAAATATGAATTTGTCGAAAACCTGGTGATCGCCATGGCGCGTACGAAGTAGATTTATAAAATTCTTTACTCTTATATGGGAATCCTACATCTCTTGGAAGGGTCGTTATATTGTTGCAAATTGAATAAAATAGCTACACTGTGATCAGTCTGCAGAACCCTTACATCGCATATTCCACTGTGCCAGCGCAGGCGCTGTTGTCCACAACCACATCACTCAATGGAGGAGAATGCGAATATCTCTCCTAGACTGCGGTAGAAGGCAAAGCTAAGAGGGCATTTTCGGCCGACGCGTCGACGTATTCATTCATTCGTTTAAGTATTCTATCAGCTGATTGGTAGATTTTTGGTTAGTACCTGCCCTAATCCGTTTTCACTCCTGTGGATGGCCCTCTTGAATTCCTCTAATCGTCTCCCTCTTCTTATTTCTTACAGAATTCTTATTCTGTACGAAACAAGAAGAGGGAGTAGTCCTCACTTCCCCAGTGTTCTCCCCTCTATTGCCATCTACAGCATTCCCTCTCCTTTCAATACGTCCTCCATCCATCTCATCTGCCATCATCATCTTTCGTACTCCGAACCTCCGCCACAGGCTTCCTCTCCTTTCCAACCATATCCAATACCTCCTCTTTCGTCCTTCTTGCCACCCAGCTCACCCTCTCCATCCTTTTCCACACCCACATCTCAAACACCTCAAGTCTCCGTACATCTCAATGACCAAGTCTCCGACCCATACCTTCGACCTATCTGGAATGGGTGGCTCTACCAGGGGCATTGGTCCCGCCAATTCGGCTCCAGAGGGTCATCGGAGCACACGATCCCATCCCCCACCACAAGATTGTAGTCCTAAGGCCGGGGCCCGAGGTATTTTGTAAAAGTATTCTATCGGTTAAGGTAGGTTTTGTTGAATGTCAGAGAATCTCCTCCCGGTTTTCTACATATTCAGGGGCCTATTTCCTTCTACTGTTTCCTTTTTCGCCTCAGAATACGCTCGTACCATCGCTCATGGAAAATGACTGGTATTTCTTGGCAAAGACATGCCTTGAAAAAGAGTGCGGTATGTGGTGATATTTTGTTCTCGTTGGGAAGGTGAGATTTTATTCTTTAAGGTAAATTGAGCGAAATATCAGTTCATCAGCCCCTTACCGCACTACTTTCCGAGATTTTTGACGAATTAATCGGGCATTTTACACGGGAAATGGTATGTGTATGCACTCCAAAGAGAGACCTTATTTTGAAAAAATTAGGATTTTTTAGCACGGAGATATCGTCAAAAAATTAACGGTATGTAATTTGTATGTTATGTGAACTATTTTTGGAATTAAATCAGAACGTCACCTCAGCATTTTTTTCAGAATCACGAAAACCCGTCCGTTGTGAAGGAGTTTTAAACGTTCTGCGTGAAATATACGAGTCAAATTAAAGACTTAGGCAGATATTTTTATTTAACTACTTTGATTTCATTATTATTTCATTTTTTTTTCAAGATTTCAATATTTCATTATCCATATTAAAGTATATCACTGCACCATAAATTATGCAAAATTTATTCAGGCTTCCACCATCTGCTGAGGTTGAAACGTATACTTCGAATATGGTCTCCATTATGACTACTCATCTCGCCATCTCGCTTAAATTGACTTAGGGGGCTGTATACTACGGCTGAAAACGCTTCCGCAGACGTCTACGCGCTTTTTTAACGACTTTTCTTTGCTATCTAAAGTAAATTGTTTGCGCAGGCCTCTGGAATAAGGATTACTACTTAAAATAATCGTAGTAACATTTCGCTTTTTGATTTAGTCATAACTAGTTCATCAGCGGAAGAAATATGAATTTGTCGAAAACCTGGTGATCGCCATGGCGCGTACGAAGTAGATTTATAAAATTCTTTACTCTTATATGGGAATCCTACATCTCTTGGAAGGGTCGTTATATTGTTGCAAATTGAATAAAATAGCTACACTGTGATCAGTCTGCAGAACCCTTACATCGCATATTCCACTGTGCCAGCGCAGGCGCTGTTGTCCACAACCACATCACTCAATGGAGGAGAATGCGAATATCTCTCCTAGACTGCGGTAGAAGGCAAAGCTAAGAGGGCATTTTCGGCCGACGCGTCGACGTATTCATTCATTCGTTTAAGTATTCTATCAGCTGATTGGTAGATTTTTGGTTAGTACCTGCCCTAATCCGTTTTCACTCCTGTGGATGGCCCTCTTGAATTCCTCTAATCGTCTCCCTCTTCTTATTTCTTACAGAATTCTTATTCTGTACGAAACAAGAAGAGGGAGTAGTCCTCACTTCCCCAGTGTTCTCCCCTCTATTGCCATCTACAGCATTCCCTCTCCTTTCAATACGTCCTCCATCCATCTCATCTGCCATCATCATCTTTCGTACTCCGAACCTCCGCCACAGGCTTCCTCTCCTTTCCAACCATATCCAATACCTCCTCTTTCGTCCTTCTTGCCACCCAGCTCACCCTCTCCATCCTTTTCCACACCCACATCTCAAACACCTCAAGTCTCCGTACATCTCAATGACCAAGTCTCCGACCCATACCTTCGACCTATCTGGAATGGGTGGCTCTACCAGGGGCATTGGTCCCGCCAATTCGGCTCCAGAGGGTCATCGGAGCACACGATCCCATCCCCCACCACAAGATTGTAGTCCTAAGGCCGGGGCCCGAGGTATTTTGTAAAAGTATTCTATCGGTTAAGGTAGGTTTTGTTGAATGTCAGAGAATCTCCTCCCGGTTTTCTACATATTCAGGGGCCTATTTCCTTCTACTGTTTCCTTTTTCGCCTCAGAATACGATCAATCCTTTTTCATCCTGTCCGTGAAACCTATTCTCTTTCTTCCTCTTCCCCTTTCGCCCAACATCATTCCCTCTATCATACTCTTGAACAACCCCTCGTCCCTTATTACATCCTCCAGCCACCTACTCTGCCGATCTCGCATTTCGTTAAGAAGTTTCCTTTCCTTGCCCACCGTCTCAACTACTTCCTCGTTAGTCTTCCTCTCCGTCCACCTCACCTACTCCATCCTTCTCCACACCCTCATCCCACATCTCAAATTCCGGCAGCCTAGTCTCGTCCTCCTTTCTGAGGGTCCACGTTTTTGCCCCATACAAAGCTACGCTCCATATCATGCTCTTCACCAGCCTCTTCTTCACATTTTTACCCAAAGTCCCCGTTATCTGCTCCCTTCTATTACTAAACGCCTCCTTAGCTAGCGCTATTCTGTTTCGTCTGTCTTTGCTACTATGTCCTTTTTCTTCTAGCGTACTGCCTGAGTAATTAAAATGCTCTACTTGTTCGAGTTTGCGTCCTCTAAGGTACACAGCCCCATTAAAATGAAGCCGAATTCATTGAATTTTAAGTGAAGTGATGTCTTCCTCAAACTAGCCGAAGTGTCATTTTCACGTTCCTGAAATAATCTGTCACCGGATAGCTGGGTAGGATATTATCGGTTCCGCGTTATGTTGACACTCCAGAGGGGGTGGTCTCTCTGTATCCACCTGGGGCGTGGACCGAGGAGGAAACATCTCTTCCGCGTCCTTTCAGTCTTACTACCCCCTCTCCTCTACCGCCTCATACCCCGGCTAACAACATGTGACACTGTTGAAAGGGAAGCTCACATCTCCTCTGCCGGGGCAAGAGGAAGAGGGGAATGGTGGAGCGTCTATTCCCCTCGTTTCCATAGCAGCGGCGAGGATCCGAACGGGCCTCATCCATTCACCTCAGGTAGAGGGAAGGGTATAAGGGTGTGCTCTCGGGTGGGAGTAGAATACAGGGCGGGGTCAGGATAAAAGCCACGAGGGTCAGTGATGGGGGAAGGTTTATCCCTATAAGATTAGGGGTGACGAGGTGGAGGATAATTTTTTTGAGTTCATTCCCCGGATTTTCCACCTAAGTTGTCTCCCTGTCACGTGTTCCTCTTTATCATTCGATATCGATCTATCTATATATTCTCCCGGTTCTTCCTTCTCTCTCTCCCTCCCTCCCTCCCTCTCGCCCTTATTTCTGCACTTAGCGTGTTTCCCCGCATCGGTCGCCCCACCCCGCCCTACCGCCACGTGGCCTCCGGAAAAACTCACCTTTCCGCGCCCGAAAGTTTACCTTTGCATCTCCCCAGTTCTCTGTCTCGCGGAGTCGTGTTTAGTCTACGATGCGGTTCGTGCAAAATTTGTTGACGCACTGATTTTTGTGAAACTTCGCAGACATTTACTCATCAATAATGTCTATACAAAATCACCAGTGGTGGCAGAAAATTTGAAACAAAAAGCAATTTCACCTGTTTGGGCTCCAATGTCTCCTCAGAAAATGATGAGACATTAGAAATAAAAAAAACGAATCGACGCAGCTAACCGCAATTTCTTCTCCCTACTCCCAATTATAAAACCTTAAGATGTGCACTGGAAAACCAAGATTCGGTTATATAAAACACTTATCCGTGCAGTACTGTCTTACGGCTGTGAATCTTCGACAATCACTGTCAAATCTGCGGAGTTGTTTTACAGATTTGAGAGAAAAGTACTGCGGATAATATACGGGCTTGTGAACGTAGAAGGATCATGGAGAATCTGTCATAGCCACGAAATATATAGTCTATATAAAGAAGCCAACCCATTTCCAACTTCTGCGAACAAATGAGACTCCAGTGGGCAGGGCATATCGTCCGGATGCCGGAGGAGAGGGCAGCTAAGAGAGTGTTCACTGGACCGATAGGAAGGAAGAGACCGGTGAGAAAACCCAGAGATCAGTGGGAAATAATTTCCGCAAGGATTCACGTGGACTGCTTGGGGTGAGGAATTGGAGAAGAGTGGCAGGGGATAGAGAGGAATGGAGGAAGAAAATTGAGGACGGCAAGGCCCAATTTGGGCGGTAGAGCCAGCGAAGAAGAAGAAGAATGTCTGTATATAAGTGTGAAGAATGATGCCTCTTACTGATTTTTTATAGCACTGCGTGACTTATATTCGCGCTTAAGTCACGAATTTCCCTAGCATAAGTAGCCCAATATTACACTGTGCTGACGACAGGGTCATCATTACACGATACTTCACTTAAGTCATGATCGAGTAATTGACAATTATTGATTACCAGAAGCATAATTTTTGAAAATCACAGCTGAGTGCATAGTTCATGTTACATTTAAGCATCTGATTATAAATTGAATCTAAACGACTCGAATTATAGCTAATTACTAAAATTGAATCTGTTAACTTCTTTTACTTAGACTCATTCCATATCTTCAGTCTATACAGCTTTATTAGTAAAATCAGAATAATTAAATGTTAACTTTAATGAATCAACCATCACCATCTATTGTAGTAATATATTTAAAGAACATAAGAGACTTGTTTGAATTTACATCAATTGAATCTTGTAAGTATAAGCCAATATCTGGATTACTAAAAAATGGTTATCTTGGTTCAGGTGGTATAACTATTTGAATTTCATTAGAATTAAACAAAGTTTCGACGATGGAGTTCTTAGTAGTGACCATGAATGATTGGAGTTCGTAGTAGTGCCATTATATGATCCATTGCTTCTCCATGTAACGCTACGCTCCTTATCAAGCTCTTCACCAGCCTTTTCTTCACTTCTTTACCCAAGGTCCCCGTCGTCAGCTCCCATTTATTACTAAACGCCTCCTTAGCTAGCGCTATTCTCTTCCGTATGTCTTTGCTACTATGCCCGTTTTCCTCTAGCGTACTATCTAAATAATTACAATGAACTACTTGCTTGAGTTATATAAAAATTAGGCACTTAAAATACATAGTTAAATGTTTTCAGCCTGAGGATTATTACACGCTTCCCTCAATACGTTAAAAATCATTAAATTCCAATCCCGCCGAAATAGCTATGGAGACTGGTTAAGTGTGTTATAGGAAGGTCCTTGGATGAAAAAGTAAAAGAGAGATGATACTTCGCTCTGGTTAGGCCACACCTCGAATACGCCGCAAACATTTGGGACCCTGTTCATAAAGATTTAACCAAAAATTTATAAAATACAAAGAAAAGCTGCACGCTTCGTTAAAAACTGCTACGAGTGAACATATAGGGCCTCACAACTTTCTAATCTTCTACCGTAAGAGAAAATGTATGCAAGTTTATCCTATGTATAATTGCTGATACGCATAATAATTATTCATAAAGAGTAAAAAAACTGCTCATTCGTCCCAAAACAACTGTTTTTTTAATCAAGTAACTAGCGTAAGGTACTCGTTGTAATTTTGACACCATATCGAGCTTACGACTAGTGTGTAATAAAAGTATAATTGTAGTCATTTGAGGTTGTTTGGCTTACGTAAGAAGAGTCGTTGATGATTGAGTGAATGCTAGTTAACTGCACTTTAACACTTTTAAACTTATAAAAATAACTCGTACCGCTTATGATGTGGGAATTGGTCTAAAAACAGTTCGCAATCGTAATGTGAGGCAGATGGTTCCACTATGTGTAATGCATCTGAGTATTGAACGATAATAAACAACGCTTTGTTTGTTGTACCAACAGAGGCATTTTACCAATAATAATCGCTGCATCTAAGTATTCTTGCATATTTTATTTCGTGTTTAGTCTATTTAATTCCTTTATATGTATTATTAACTACGTAATTGTTCTCTCATATACATGCAGTGCCCCCGTGAGTGCTGCTTTTAGAATAGGCATTGAAGAGTAAACTTGTAAATATCCATTTAATTCATCGATTACTCCCTGAAGCAATCTATCATTGCACCCTTGGGATTCTGTGCCCTTTTTAATCGCTTTTATTTAACTTCACCTGTGTGTCAGGGTCCTGTGTGTCAGGGTCTTGTATGTCAGGATCAAATTTTGTAATCAATTTTTAACTACCTTCATGACTAGCTAGATATCTGAAATTTTGCACATAGGTTCATTTCCGGTGACAATACAATATTCAGTCTTAAAAAAGTCGAAAATAAAATAAATATTAAAGAAATGTGTTTTTAAAAAATAGCTTTTTTATTCTGTAGTGTATGCAATATAGTAAACTTGTGTGTCAACCCGACGGAGTAAAAATGTTGCTGAGCGTCCCATGGAAGACAATTTTTTCAACCCCTATAAATGGGTGTATTTGAATTAAATTTAGTGCATTTTTTTGTTACATAAAAGCAATTTTAAAAATACTTTTCTTTATTTATTATTATACAAATATTCTTTCTACGTGCTATCATGGGCCCGCAGGAAAACGTGATATATTGATGCTATAGGCGTGAATACCTTTTGAAAATCAAATCTCTTGTTATCAAGGAAATAGGCTATTGTTGGTTTCAGAGAAAAAGGTGAGATTTTTCAGATAAAAACATGATTGTCAGTTAAATACGAAGCGTAAAAGAAAATTGATTGAAAGATTTCGGAGCTTTGTTTATTCTGCCACTCGATAAAAAACTTCCAGACCTCTATCTTGAGTGAAAGTACTTATAAAAAGCAAAAAATAAAACCAGTGCACCGAACCCAATACTTAGCATGGACTACCAGGTAAGCCTTCCGGGGCCCTGAGGGCTTTTTAATATAGCCTAAGTTACAACCAGATATATTGTCTATCTAACTGCCAAATTTCAGCTCAATCGCTCCAATGGATTTTGCGCGATGGAGCAACAGACAGACAGACACCATTACATTTTTATATATTAGTAAGGATTAAGTCTCCTAGTGTTCCATTGCGCTTCCGCCATATTGGCTACCTAGGGAGCTCATACTTCGATTCCATAAGTTCTGAAGCCTTTTGTTCAACCAGTAAATCTATCGAATGTTTCTGCAACAGTTATTGAATGTTTGTCATGGCTTTTGGGTCTCATAACTCTTGGAAGTAACTGCATCTGGACATTAGTAATTTAGAATTACGCTCCTATGGAACAAAGTTATTGCAACGTAAATATTAATCTACGTACTTGTTGCTCCATACACCTGATCAAATTTGAAAGTAAAATTCGAATTTTGTCTCTGCAATGACTGGGGAAAAATCTCGCTCCAACTGCCGTAATGGCATAGATAATTCTCATTCACCGAGTGGGTGTAAGAGCGGAAGATGGGTTCCACACGCTACAGCGATATTATAAAATGTTATCACTGCAATTTCAGCGGTATCGGCTCCATTTACCTCGCGGGAGATTGTATTGGGGTTCCTCAGGATTTCATTTTTTTCGCGCTATCGTAAGATGCTATCGTGCGCAACGGAAAACCGATCGCCACGAGCATTTTCGTGGACGTTAGTATATGGAAAAAGCTTCCCGCTCACCCCTAAAGATCTCACGTTCCATGTCCCTATCCTGCACTCATCTTTCCTGACTGATCTACACCTCCCAGTAGTCCCCACCCGGAGATCCAATTGGGAGACTATTTTACCTCCGGAATATTTTACTGGGAGGAATGCCATCATGTCATTTATAGATGCGGGGCTGAATCTTCTAGGGAGACAAATGTGGTGGTTTTCCCGTTGACTTCCACATCGCAATACCCCGGCAAATTCCGTTAACTTCACTCTCCGATGAAGCTGTTGCTGTTGATATCGGCTCGATCTTCTTGATCTGCACTATCAATGCTTTCTGCTGAGACTGCTGCCTCTCAGTAGTGGGGTCAATTTCGGGTAGCGTGCTAAAGTTAGCTGGCTGGCCAGTCTTTTCTTCAGTACCTACCTTTTTCCAGCCAGGAAAATGTTTTCCTTCGATAGGTCTCGAACCTGCGACCCTTGGAACCGGAGTCGAACACGCAACAACTAATCCAAACTGGACCCTCCATATATAGGAGAAGGTAAATTAGAGGGATAGGTCCCCAGAGGAAGACCCAGGAATAAGTTCATGGACCAAATAAAGAGGAAAGTAGGTAGGAAGAGATACCAGGAGGTACGGGAACTAGCTTTGGATGGGGAAGGGTGGAGGGCTGCAGTCAATCAATCTTAGGACTGTGACTTGGTTCCTTTAGGAAAAATCTCTTACCTTGGGCAAGTAGGCCGCTCCGTCTAGCCATGCATCAAACTGAGAAAATGCACTTTTTTTAAATCATGTAATTATAATGGGACTCGAACTCGGGTCTCCCAATTTTCAAGCCAGGTGCCCATTACATCTTCAATTACTCACGAAAAATTTCCTAGAATATTTATGTGCGTGTAGTGATCTCACTGCTATTCCTTCATCAGTGGTCGTTCAATCCTAAGATTGGTTGATTGCAGCCCTCCACCCTTCCATATCTAATGCTAGTTCCCTCACCTCCTGCTATCTCTTCCTATGTTCTTTCCTCTTTATTTGGTCCATGAACTTATTCCTAGGTCTTCCTCTGGGGATTTTTCCCTCTATTTTACCTTCAATTATGTTCTTCACATACCCACTAAGTCTCAGGGTTTGTCCAATCCATCTCGTTCTTCTTTTCTGTATGGTGTTCCATATGGTCCTTTCCTCTTCTACTCTTATGTACACTTCATCATTCCTTATTTTGCCCGATCATTTCATCTTCAGCATCCTCCTCCAGCACCAGGTTTCGAAGGCTTCTAGTCTTTTCTGGTCTGCTATTCCAATGGTCCATGCTTCCGATCCATACAGAGCTACGCTCCACACGAATGCTTTCACCCACTGTTTCCTAGTTTTTAGTCCTGTCTTCTTTGAGCACATGCTATTCCCTAATAGTTCCTAAACACTTCCGGAGACGATGCTGTGCTTACGACGTCACTGTCGCGAAAGTGGAAACCGTGGAGATGCACAGGCTGTGACACTATTTTCCCCCATTTTTATTTATTAGGCTTACGCTAATCGCGGGAAATATGCCGTGATCTTCTTCCGTGGCGTGGTTTCAAATATTTAGGCGATTATTTCTAACCATATGCCGCATTTAAAGCACAGCTTTACTGTTATTAACCATATACATTCCCGTTTGGGATGCATTCCCGTCATTTTAGCGAGGTGTGTTTTGGCAATAAATGGGGAAACTTAAGATAAATTAGTTACCGCATGCCGATTAATTTTTAGATCGATGAACACGCCCAGGCATCAGATTGGGTGTGATGAAATGAAATTTTACCCAAAATAATAAAAGAGATGGATAAAACACATTGACTCCTCATTTTCATGTGAAATACCAGTTTAAAGAAGACGTAGACGCTCTTAGTTGAAAACAGTACGAGTTAGCGATTTGTCGATAAGTTACCTGCCTGTACAAGTGATTCCCTCCGTAAAGGCGGGTTTATAGCAAAAGATCCTGGCGCACTTCTGCGCGGCGTAGAGGAAAGGTAAAGTGCAGGGAGTGAAGTGAACGGACGGAGGGGTCCGTAGAGAAGGGGACGACTGAGAACGAGCCAGGGGAGCCAAACGACTTTGCGATGCACACACACACAAGGCTAATATGCAAGTGGTTTTGCTTCATCAATGCCATGCTTTACCCGTGCACTTCCTCGTCACATGCAAGGAGTGGTTGTGCGAATGAAATGCAGCAAACCGGACGCCAGGTAGCTGTGACTCATGGAATTCACCGAGGCGCTAAGGTTGGCAGCAACTAAGAAAAGGTTCCCTTACTGACGCTCCACAATTTACTAACTTCCTTCCCCGCCAGGCAGGGTTTTAAGTTCTGAGATCCATGTCCCCAAATCGTCCACGGCGCAGCGCCAGTTTCTTTTGCGACTGCTTTACACATGGAAGTTGACTTCTATGGAAGTTGCAGAATAAGCGATATCTCGAATCGTATCGCCACTTGCAACGCATCGTTCTGCTTACACGTAACTTACAATGGTAATGGTAAGTAAACAATGGTAATGGTAGTTACGAAAATCACCTAAATTTGACAATGATAGCGTTTTTATACAGCGGTTTTAGCCCCGTAGGCATTCGTGGATGTAATAAATTTATATAAATTACATTAATTATGCATAATTACATCGTATCAAGTGTAAGAATTAAAGCAATGATCATAATTACCAAATAAGAGATAAGTCATAATTCTTACCTAAGGGGTTCTTAAGCGTTTAAAGTACTTCCAAGTACAAATAAATATTTACACGTGCAACAATGAGTCCTCCTCCTACAAAATTTTTCGTTGTTTACATTTTTAATCTCCGTTATCTGTCATGCGAACAAGATTCCACCGGATGCGATGCGATTATATCGCAGAATCGATATGCTACTCGCAGGGAAAATACAAACCACGACTATCGACTACTAATGCCATGGAAGTGCTTGCTTACACATCGAAGTGTCGCTTACATGCGACTTCCAAGTCTGCTGTCATGTAAGTGACTTCCATGTGTAAACCCGCCTTAACACAACCGACAACCGTTTTCAAGAGGTGCAAACCGCCGTTAAATCGAGGGGCATGTGCTCTAGATAAATCGCCAAAAAACATGAAATATTTGATCGTGAAACAGGCGCTCTCGGATTTCGTATCTTTATAATGTTATAGCAGCGCTATCAAGCGTTTATTGAATTTCTACCGCTATCGGAGACGATCCAGGGCTTATTTTATGAGGGTTTATGGCCTTAACCAAATCTTACATGCCTGAATAACCTTTTATTCGAATTTTTCTCTTTTTCTCCGCAAGAGAAAGGAAAATTTTAGGACTACAACATATTAACAAACAGATGACGATCGAAATTATGGTGTTCGGCCTGTATATCTTGGATGCTACGGATGAACTCAAAATCGTTGCTTCTTAACGGCTAACTTTATTGTATGGGGGCTACTTACGGATGAGTTTATTGAAGATGATTAGATATTAATTCATTATATATCATATTACTATCACTAATTAAATCATTCGAATGATATGATCATACTGGTGCATGCTGACATTTTCGGCACGCACGGAATATATGCGATAGTGTTCCGCTAAAAAAATCGGATAATAGATACTTTAAGCGCGAAAGTTGTTATGGCAAAAGTTTTTGGACAAGTTTTTTTTAAATTGAGGTGGCTTTGGCGTCAGGGTCTCTTATTCCAGATTATTTTTAAACTTGAATAAAGCATCTTTGAAGTGCGATTTTAAAACTGAGATGAAAATTAAAGAAGCCGGTTTCCCACCTAGAATTACAGTAATTCAGCCTTGAAAGTGGAGATTTTAACTTGGACTCTAGAGGAGATTGCTCAGAGGAAAAATGCCGATTTGAACTAGAAAGCATATTGAAGCTTTTCATTAAAAACTGTGCACAAGAGGCGAAAAGTTGTGGGAAATTGAATAAAAATAAAGGCATCTTGCCACCAAAGTTATTAGTTTAAAAAAAGTTATTAGCGAACTATTACCGTGATTGAAGTCAAAATGCATAAGTTCCATACAAATGGCGCTGCAGTCGGTTCCTATTGTTGGAATGACGTGGTTGTGCCAAAATTTCCCCCCTCCCACTGTGCAGAAACCACTCTGCCAGAAAAAACCACTCATCGCCAAAAAGCCTACGGGATTATTTTCATATATAAATGTTCCTGCTTGAAGTTAATCAAACTGGCTACGGTTGTTGTTATTTTCTCTCGTCTCCGCCTACCATTCGCAGTCAATTCACTCGCGACGTCGATTCTTAGTGATTTGCGTTGCATGGTCATTAAAAATATATTACTGGAGTAATCTCCTAATTTTGTACATTAATTTGGTTTTCAATAGGTAACTCATTTTATCGGCGAAAGCAGAATTTTTAATCGATTATTTAAAATAAAAAACAATGTGTTGTACTATGTAATAATGATAAACTAAGTATATTTACTGACTTGTGTAGTGAAGCCAGGGCCTCTTGAAAGATACTTTGGGAGATAAATAGCCTCGGATATGTGATTGGCAAAGCATTGGTTGATATATCAAGCATTATTACATTTAGTAACTCTGAAATTTTACTGTCGATTAAGTTTAACGTATTCGGCGATAGTTTGTGGCAAATGAGTGCGTATAGGTAACATGATCTCCCAATAACAGTAATGGAAATGTGGAAATTCTCTAAGTATCTGTTATTGTGAGATCATGTTTCTTTCTTGTAAATTGATTGATGAATCCGCTGTCTTTCGTTCCCTTCCTCCTTCCCAATTCCAAAGACAATCCACGCAAATCTTAGGTAAGCAGGTGTGGCAGAATTCATATCCCTACCCCTACGCTGTGAAGATAAATCATAAGAAGACGAAAGTGATGAGGTTCTTAGGAAAAAGAAAGCGAGGCTGGTCATCAAAGCTTGAGGGTATAAATTCTAGTTGGTAGAGCATTGAACTTACTTAGGCAGTATGGTTGAATATATTGGGCATAGATATTTGAAGGTGAATAGCATCAGCTAAAGAGGCGTTTAGTAAGGATGACGGGGACCTTGGGTAAGGATGTGAAAAAGGGGCTGGTGAAGTCCGTTGCTGGTCTCCCGAAGACCGAAGACCGTTGCTGGTGGCGTAAATGGAGCGTAGCGTTTTATGGGGCAGAAACGTGGAACGTCAGAATCAAGAACGAGAGTACGCTGCAGACATTTGAAACGTGGGTGTGGAGAAGGATGGAGAAGGTGAGGTGGACGGAAAGGAAGACTAACGAGGAAGTGTTTGAGATGGTGGGCGAGGCAAGGAGACTTCTTTATGAAATTCGAGATCGGCAGTGTAGGTGGCTGAAGGAAATAATTAGGAGCGATAGGCTGCTTAAGACCGTGATCGAGGTAAGGATGTTGGGCAAGCGGGGAATGGGAAGAAACAGAATAGGTTTCATGGACAGGGTGGAGAATGGTAGATCGTCTGCTGAGGAGAAACAGGAAATACTTGAGGTAGAGAGCCCCTGAAAGTGTAAAAAAACTGGGTGGAGATTCTTTTGACTTTCATCAAAACCTACCTTTACCCCTCCGTCTCTTCATGCCGATCTTCGTGCATTGATTCTCGCCGGTATGAGTCACTCAGCGTCGCCCTCGTACTTCCGCCGGCGTCATACCACTGTGGTCGCTCCGGAAGCATTAACCCCATTCCACTCCGCGACCGCAAGAATTTCTGCTACATTCTGGCGTCATATCCGTGCTCACGAGCGCACTGGGAAGTGAAAATTTCGATCCAAACCCGACCAGCCTTTCGCGAATCCTCACATTGCAGCGGTGCGGAAGTCGCACTGGATTCGCCGTCGGAACGCCAACCGCAAAGGGGAAGTTCTGCCCCCTGTCGACTATAGAATCAATCACTTACAACCTTGCCGTGGATGATTATCCTGCATTGGCATTTAGGTAGGCGGCAGTCAGCCAAAGACGGAGACGGTAGGAAATTATGCCAACGTCTTCCTAACACAACGGAATGTTTATACTCTGTGGTTTCAGGCTTGGTGGAGAGCAATCGGAACAGAACTAAGTATGTAAAAAATAGGCAACTTCCACTGTGATAAAATTTATTCCAATCGGTTTCGCTTTTTACAGTATCTTCAGGTGATAATTCAGACCTAAAGATGCCGTAAAAAAGCGAAACCGGTCGGAATACATTTTATTACAGTGGAAGTTGCCTATTTTTTACATAGTAACAACGGAATGTTGTTTATAACTCTAGATGCGGGTGCTGAGACTGGGAAATTAGAGCACCAATCTCCAATATTATTACCCGTAACCGGAGTCGGTGATAATTATATTTAATTTGCGCCAACACCACGATTTATCAGTATTTATATTAAATTCTCAGCTTCTGGCAGCTTGATGAATGCACAAAACTTGGTCAGTATTAAAAAAAAACTTGACTGCTTTTGTTGTGGACATTTATGGTTTCGACCATGTGTGTATATAATGTCTTATATTTGATAACCTTGTCTTATTTATTAATCGTATTGTTCCTTTTTTATTCTTTAAGTATCCACCCTTTAGGGCTGTAAATAATAAATCGTACTATTGGCTACACGTTCGGCTTAACTAGCTTGAGAAACTCGGAACTGGTGTATTTCAGAGCGACACGCAGATATTATCACGACGCCTCACTTCATCTCTAGGTCTGACAGAAGCGATAAATTAAGAGAGATGCATTACTGAACAGATATGTACAAAAACTTGTTCTTTCCGCGCACAATAAGTGACAACAGTAAAACCTAAGCTCCACTAAATACACTCCTATAATACATGTCACCACTTCACCTCCGAAAACCTTCTCCCGTAGATCTTTACACGGCTAGTGTCCTGACGCCCCCTGCTACACGCCCATGCAGCTCCTCGCAGGGTTGTATGTAGAATTACGTATACAATGTTAATTTTCTTAAAATGATCAGAGAGAAATGATACTTTATAATTGATAGCTCAAGGAATTTCTCACTTACACAACGAAATTTGTGTTATAGAATAAAAATAGAGGAAAAAGTAGTCGAACATCTTAATTGTTGGATATCGCAGATGCTCAGGCGAACAACATCCACGACTGTTCATGAGACGTAAACCGGAATTCTTATTTACCCCTAAGTACTCGTGTTTTGTTATCAATGACCAGTACTGGGAAAAAAAATATATATATCACCTCAATATCTAGTGCACGCTAAACACGTTTTGGCAAAGTAATATTCGGGCGTAAAATTGAGATTTTAAAGTTAGGTGAAGAGATACCATCGCACGGCCATCAAGGTAGATTGACCGAGATAGTTCTCTAGGCATATTGGGGACCATATTCGAATTATACGCTTTACTTTTAGCAGCTGTAAGAAGATGGATTTAATATTTTATTATTAATGATGAAATAATATTCATTTATATGACCGATATTCTAAGTGATTATATAAAATATTTTTTTGAGTCTTCAGTATAACTCATTTTTTCATGCGGCACTGTTAAAACGCCTTCACAATGGAATTGCTAAACGCCTTCACAATGGAAGGCGTTTAGCAATTCTGAAACAAATATATGCGGTGACAATATGATTTATTTTCAAAAATCGTCGAGAAAACACACTAACTATACGCTATTTTTGAAGAGACTTATGTTTTCGAAAGTCCACATTTTTAAATGAGGTCGCTGTGGAGAGCACACACGTTCGATTTCCCATGTAAAAGGGATGGTATTTTCAGTCGAAAATCTTGGATAGTAGTTCGGTAAGGGACTGATATTTTGGTATCTACAACTACTTCTACATAATACCCTGCGAGCCGCCGCTTGGGCGTGTAGCAGGGGGTGTTATGTCATCGGTCGTGTAAAGATGTAAGTTGTTGGGAGGTGAAATGGTAACATGTATTATAGGAGTGTATTTAGTGGAGCTCAGTTTTTATTGTGATCGTTTATTGTGCGCGGAAAGAACGAGTTTTTTCACCTATCTGTTCGGTAGAGCATCTGTCTTATTTTATCGCTTCTGTCAGACATAAAGATGTGGTGAGGAGTCATGATAATATTCTCTTTTTGGCTCGGAAAAACATCAGTTCTGAATTTCTCAAGGAAGCTAAGCCTAGCGTGTAGCCTCCGAGTCTCTAGGGGCTTCCACTTTAATCCCTCTAAAAGTTGTGAGAAACTATATGTACACTCGTGGCAGTTTTTAACGAAGCCTGCTGCTTTCCTTTGTATTTTATTAATTTTTTTGGTTAAATCTTTACGACCAGGGTCCCCAATACTCGCGGCGTATTCGAGGTGTGGCCTAACCAGAGCGAAGTAGCATCTCTCTTTTATTTTTTCACCCGAGTACCTTCCTATTATACGCATTACAAAACCTAGTTTATTTGATGCTGTGCCGCATATGTTTTGTATTTTCAACGAGATTCAGAAGTTAAGGTAATTCCAAGATACTTTACTGTATCTGAAAATTTTATGTTTACTCCACCCACAGTATAGTTATGGCATATGTGTGATGACTTTCGCAGGAAGTGAACTGTTGTGCATGTACTGATATTTAATTATAACCCCAACTACTGGAACCACGAATGAACGGTGCTAAGGTATTTTTGGAATGGTGAGATATGTTTTTTTTTTAAATTAGACCAAATTCATTGATTTCTAGGTGAAATGATATTTCGCTCAAACTACCGTAAGACAGTCATTTCAGCGCAAAAATTCATGTTTAAAGCAATATATCTTCATGAAGGTAATGTGAGCGGCATATCATTTCAGCTAGAAATCAATGAATTTGTCCCCATTTGAACGAATAATATATCACCCTTCCAAATATACTAAAATTTTAGCCGCTTACCGAACTACTTTCCGAGATTTTGAACAAATAATACCAGCCCTTTGACATGGGAAATGGTAGGTTACGCTCTCCAAAGAGACAAAATCTAAAAAAATAAGGCATTTATAACTCTTAGATCTCGTCAAAAAATTAACAGTGTAGTTGGTATGTTTTCTCGACTATATTTGAATTTTTGAATTTTGTTTTGTCACCGTAGTAATTTTGTTCAGAATTGCAAAAAACTTCCGTTGTGAAGGAGTTTTGAATGTATCGCGTGAAAAAACTAATCAAATCAAAGACTTATGTGGATATTTTTATTTGATTACCTTGAATTTCATTCGTACGCCAGTATATTATGCCACCTTAAAAGTGAAGAATTTAATTCATGCCTCCTACAGAGCCGCTAAAAATAAACATAAAAAATAATTCAAATATGGCCTCCATTATGACCAGGGAACTATTTCCCTAATACTACATTAAATGGTTGATGACGCAGTAATCTTTTTACACAATTCGATAGGAGAAATCTTACTTCAAAATTTAGGTAGATAAAGTTAAGGTAAGTTATCGAGCATGTCTAAAATAAAGGTCTCTCCTTAATATCTAGCCCGTAGCAGCGATTATCACTTGTTTTTTTATACTGGGTCCATTAGGCTGTCGTTGGGATCCAGGCCTGGTGACGACCATTGCTACAACTAAATGACGGAGAATTTCATTAGAGGGAGACTGGTTTGATATGGAAGTGCTGCCATCTGTTTATACTGCTGGCGTTAGTTGTGTCAAAGGAAAGCGAGTCCCCCGGGTCTGTTTGCTTGGCTGTCTTTCTGATTTTATTTTGCCGCTGTCGCGAGCCCTGAAATCGGTTGCGGGACGTGTATTTCAGGGACGTCGAGGACCTAGATAGCTCGAAACATACCTTCACAATACGCTTAATCAAACAATTTCAAGGAACTCTGTGAGCTTCCCGTTATTTACGTGCCATTACGACTATAGTCTTTCACGACCGCGTGTTTTCTAAAGCCTGCTACGTGTATTGCCCGTAGCAAAGCAAACCCGTCTCAAATGATTATGGCAGCTCTGCCTTCAGGGACACGCATTCCAGATATCTTGTAAACCTGAATATAGTATCTTTGAAGTGCGTTTTATTAACGGAGACAAAAATAGAATTGATTACCGGGTTAGTTTCACAGCAATTCAGCCTAAGTGGAGATTTTAACTTGGGCTCTAATGGAGATTGCTCAGATCACAGCAGAAAAACATCAAATCCAATGGCGGTACTTGTGATGGCAGGAAAACATGCAGCAGTAGGAACAGCGAATACCTCTGTCTAAGATAATAGTCAACATTTGATTTATGGTGATTTATAAGTCGATTCATCGAAAAAATAATTTGGAGTTTCACCTTTCAAGAGAAGAGTTTGACCACTTATTTTTCGAATTTTAATATCCATTTTTTATACTCTTCAATAAGAACTTCGTTCTGATCGTCAACTTGATTGTGAACACATATGTTCACATGTGCTACTAAGTTCACCAATCTGCGCAAGGAAATTTGAAAGCACACAAAGTTGAGAAATTTTGCGCATCTTGCAAAAAATGGAGCAATTAAGTTGACCGACACGCAATAAAATCGCGTTGCTGAGGGTAAAATTGTGTAATTAAATGCTCCTTGAGTAGGGGGTAGATACCGGTCCGAAAACACTTAATATGCAAAAAGTTATTATTCCAGTCACGCGACGCAACCCATCTGTGGGCGGTCGATAAAAAAGCCGGCCGGGCAGTGGCGATCGCGTGCATGTTAAAGAGATCGCGTGCATGTTAAAGAGATCGCGTGCATGTGGAGAGAATTTTAATTTTTTTTCCGACGTTGATGGCATCACAGTACAACTCGCTTGATATAACAAGTCGCTGCCGCGGAGATCCATTGCATAGTAACCAGTGGGATTGCTTTTCACGCGAGAGAAAGAAACTAAGGGGGTGGAGGGAGAGATAAAATATTTATTTTTCACTTAATAATAATATAAATACATCAATCACACATGGAGGTGTTGGTTATATTGTTGACAAAATATTTCGTCTCATAGTTCAATTCACCATCTCCACTAATATTATATTGTTCTTGCAATAAACGCACTGCACTTCTGATCGCATATAATTGTACCTCCACACTCGCACTACTTTTGTTTAAGTAACTATTCTCGAGTAAATAACTCTCAATACAATTATATACATTTAATTGACCGGTATAATAAATGAACAAAGAAAACATGGTAATGTTACATAACAGAAAAAGACTACTTACAAAAAAAATCTAATCCATCCATTGCAAAAAGATTTTTTAATGGTTAACAAATTTTACTTTGTTGGCACCAATTTGCCAACTTGTGACAGTTTTTTCTCGCACACTGCAAATTACCATCCATATGAGCTTCGATTAAACATCCCTCATTCGTAGTCATTTTTTTAAGCGAGGGACAACCATACAATTCTAGATTAGCCACGCAAATACCTATGGGAAGGAGACTGGTTAAGAAAGATGCCTTTTGTGCTCCCTTGGTGAATAGATATTTATATTGCTTTGTATAATTATAAAGTATGCTCTCCAAATCAGAATAATTCACCTCTCCCAAATATACATTCAAACCGTGATAATTATTTCTCAGCCAACTCGCCTCTTTTGCATACAACAATTTCTCCGGTGATTTAAAGAGCCACGTATTGCAGCATTTGTTTTGTACTGAGATAATAGCCAATTCCTTCACTATGTAACTATTATCGGCAGTGGTAAACCCTTGAAATTCGATAATGGCACTCATCGCGATGTGTGTCCAACTTACAAGGTTTTTACGCCCAATGCCAGGGGTTGAACACACATCAAAGACCTTTTGACTTACAGAATTTTACTTCGTGCCAGTGGTCAAAAAGCCTTTCACTCACACGCACTGGGAAAAGCAGAGCATAACCAAGTTATACTTTTTGATTACCAGGCAAATCATACGTTATGAGTACCATCTCCAATTCAAGTCTTTCAAAATCGCAATCTGTGATACTTTTTGTCAATTTGGTGGCGAGAAAATGTCTCACTTTATCACGACTGCTCGAAAGTCTTCGAAGAAATAGATTAATCAACTTGGAGAGCTTCACCAATTCCACCCATTCGTCACCGTTCAAGTTAAACGGGCTTATGTTCTTAATAACCAAATGTCTCTTCCCAAAGTAATTGGCATAGGCTAAGCAGGATGAAGTTAATTGTTCTTTTTCACCTTTATAAAAAAACAAATTCACAGTCTTTTCCGAGTTTAGAATATTAGTCCAATCAGCTTGCGAAACAATTACACTCTTTTTTCCAACTTGATTAAATTGCACGACCGGCTCAAAGTCTCTACCAGGATCGTAACCAGCACACACACTCTTTGACTTTGCACTGTTCAAATGATACACTGATTGAAGTAGCAGATTGTTCGAGTTATGGAATGAAGAGTGACTGGGATGGTGTTCAGCCGGTCTCTTCCTCTTGATGGGTGGAGAATGTAGGACTGTTTCCTCCGACGGTAGCATGATGACTGATGTATGGCGAAAATTTATATAGCTTAAGAGGACGATGATGTTGGAAGAGGGGCGGGGGAACAATCATCATCCGGACATGGATCAACTTCGACCTTGAGACGGTTATAATTGAACCATTGTGCCAGTGAATGAGCGTCTCTCAATGCGCACGTGCTATTGCGTAATTTGTGACAGGGATTGAGGCAGGAAAATGAGATAAAGCTGCATTTTTCAGGAGGGGGGCAATTTAATTCCTTTTGAAGAGAGATGAAAGTACGCTGCGTGAGATTGGAGAGAAATTCGCACTCTTTTTCGCTAAATGCAAAGAGAGCGGTCGCTCCCTCAATGATGGTCTCCAAAGCGGGGGCAAGCTCGGCGTAAGAGATGAATCCACTGTTGAAGGAAGTCTCATCGCAGTGCAGAGGGTCTTGAAACCGAAGCTTCTTTCCCCCAGCAACGAGTTTCCCATGTTTCTTGAAAGTGCCCCAAAAAAGGCGGTTGGAATCAACGTCGACGGCTGCAAGCTCCGTCATTCCCTCCTTCGAAAAGCTCACTGATGCGACGATCTGCATTCTGCGGCTGATTCTTCTCTAATAATCACCCCCCCATCTCCGTGCACTGTATTTATTCTGGAACAGCAACGCTGGGCTCGGGGATGACACCTCGTATCACTCCTCAGCCCACCAAAGGTGACTCGAAACAGCTCCAGGGTGCGGCAGTCGTTGAGGTGTGGGTTAGTGTGATTGAATTGGGTAAGGAATTTGTGTAGCGAGTGACCTAAATATTTACTAACTGCATACAAGCAACAATATTCCCCACAAATGTCGGAATGAAAGCTTTGTATCTGAACGCGATTGTGAGTGCAGTTGAAAGGCCTTAAAAAATCCAAAATTTTAGGAACAAAGGGACCTAGACCGTACGAGTCGAAGTATTCTGCAAATTGATTATACATGTAAATAGCTACCCAATGAGAACCTGGAAAACCAGTGGGATCTAAATTTACTACGAATATGCCATTTTTCGGTGTGTGTGGTAACTTGTCGGAAGGATATACTCCACGAAATAATTCACCCAATCTATTACGTAATAGTCTATCGATTTGAACGCTATCCATGATTAAAAATTTGTGATAATCTTCCTGTTTTTATCAATTTCTAGTGTAGCATCATATTCAGCAAAGACCAAACACGTCACGGTTTTAGCCAATTCGTTTTCAAATCTCGCCTCTATTCTCACCACACCCGTATCCCTTAAACTTACATAGTCCTCGTTACCTGAATCGTCCGGTGTGAGATCGAATACTAACATAAAGTAGCCATGCCCAAACATATCGTAAGTGATTTGATTTCCCTTATCGTGATGCTTTATTCCACTGCCGGAGAAAATCGTATCATACGCTCGTGCCCAATAGTTTTTGCTGCTGAAATTACATTCCAGTCCCTCGGAAGGAATCTGAACTCCATTCACAAAGAGCGAAAAATTCTCGAGTGAGTAGTGAGAGAGTGCAAATGGATTCTTATTAAAATCACCAACGTACGAGTCATTGTCGACCATTGCAAATATTAGTGTGTTAGGTATTCGTCCATTGATTGCGTTGTCAATACTTAAAGTTCGACCGCCTGAGGGTACAGTGAACGTTTTCAATTCTGTTCGCTTGTAGTGATATTTAGCTTTGTCTCGTTCTAACATTTTACTATGCGCTACTAATATCGAAGGATTAATATCATGATGCAACACGTATAGCGTTGCGTCGAGTATTCGCAAAACCCCACTATCCTCTCCCATTAGATAGAAAGCGGGTTTAGAGAGCATTAATCTAATATTAATGTCTACGCCATTGAGTAGCAGCTGTGTTTGATTAAACACGTCCACGTGTAATTTACCATACAACTCCACTTCGGCACTATTCTGGAACCACGATTTTCGTTTCATGTATCCAGCATTGTTGCTATCTGTCTTATTAACATCATCTCCCGTGTCCAATTCCCAACCGACATTACGCAAGTGTGTTCTACTAGCGTCAGATCCATAGTTTAGAATGTTTTCCAAATAACTTCTGTAGTGATAATTATCTTCCGAAGGTGTGACAAGAGTCCCATTGAAATAAACGTCACATTGCTCGAATAGTGAGTGTAGAATATTGTTCACTACACCCGGTTGATTCGTAATCGCATCGGTAAAATCACTAAAATTTTTCTTGCAAATCTTCACTTTGAGCTTGAGGTATATACTATTTAAATCTCTGTACGAGTCGCCAGAATCTTTGATTAAAAATTCAATGACCGATCGATTGTCCAACGAAGATATGGGTTTGTAAGGCACCAGGCGTTTAGATAGAATGTTGGTCTGTATGGGTGGATTAGGTTGGAATAAATCCAACGAACTCAGCATATGCTCAGACATTATGAAAAAATATCTCTCGGCGCGACCTTCTTCGCTCTTCGCCCTCTCGTTGAATGCCGCTTTTTCTTACCACTTCGTGGTTTTATTTCAATCAAGCGAGGACGTTTTGGAATCTTCAATCTCCCACCTTTCATGCCCTGTAACTTCTCTTCCGCTTTACGCTTCAAATTCTGTCCTGCTTCGTTTATTCTATTGCGTAATATCTCTTTTACCGGTTTAGTGCCAAGATCGTCGAGGGCAGCAGCCCCCGCAGTCGCGACCTCTTTCCCTACAGTCTTAAGTCCGCTAAATAATAACGGTTTCGTAAATCGCCATAGACCGGCTAGAAAACTCCCAATACCCCTGCCTTTTTGCACGCGATATGATGCTCGATATATTGGTCCCACCTCACCTCCCACCTGTCTTGCATAGTATGCATAATAACGATCCGCTACCGCAGCCATCTCGTTGCTTAATGACGAACTAATCTAAATTACTTCTTTTTTATAAAATGTAACACCACTATTGAAGATTGTATCCCACTATGAAATGGAATAGCCTCACCCAGTTTATCGATCATTAAAATCTCAACGCTTTCAATGCTGTTCTTCTCGACGGGGTAATAGTAAATCGGATTGAATACTTGATATCCCCCAACTCGAGTATTTAGTATGCGTAAACAGCGACTCAATGAATCACCCACAAACTGTGGCTTAATAATGTCGGTGTACACGTAAATGTTTTTAGGAGCAGGAGTTATACTTCTCCTCCCTCGTTTACCACTCGATTTTGAGAAAGTTGTTTTAACATTGCTGAATATATTTTGTACGTTTGCATCATCATCTTCATCCGTCATCCGAATCAGGAAAGACGATAATAATCTCCATTCCTCTTTTATCTTTTTTTGTCCTGCGCTAGAAAAACCCTCTAAAGATATTTTAATTAAGTCTCCGAATGAGTCATAGACTCCTGATGGTAGTGAATATGTGACATCCTTTGCTCTTATTATGACTGAGTCTGGTACACTTCGTTCGTTTACACCTACCTGTCCATCTCGTATTGCTAATTCATCTACAGAACGCATGATATTGTTTACTATTTTATCCCTTATACGGCGGGGGGTAGCAGTAAATGGCGAAGCAAAAGCAAAACATACGCTTCCGTACGTTCCTTGCGGAATCTCGAAGAAAAGACCTTTTTCTATCGCAATTTTGACTCGACCATCCCCGGGTCCACCTTCTTCTCCTCTAACTAACCCTTCCTCTGTTCGTGTTCTGTTATCTTTACGAGTTAAAGCTTCCTCTTCCCCTCCAATTAAATGGGTTGGAGGATTAGCAGGACCTATCTTTTCTACTACACTACCCTCATCTTTACGAGTTGAAGCTCCCTCTTCTAATTCAATCAAATCGGTTGGAGGATGAGTCGGAGCTATATCTTCTAAATCGATTGACGGTATCGAAATCTCCGCCAAACCTACAAGCCATTCATCATTTTCTAAATCGATACGATGACTCAGTTTTGCACGATAATGAGCTATTGTGTTTTGGGGAAAGAATTCGCGAGAGCTATCGCTTGGTAACGTCAGGTAAAACTCGTTCATAATTTACGCACGGAAGAAGCCGCAACCCAAGAGTTAAATGATTTCGGGTATCCTTCCCACTTTACAAAATATTCGAGATTGGGAGCACGTCCTCTACGCCTCAAAATCTTCTCGATCCTATATTCCGTCTCTGCGGAAACGCTCACCTCGACTAACTCTTGCGCGTAAAAACTTCCGCTTATATTCTCCCCATTCATATCCTGCAACTTATAAGTTGGTATTTCTCTTGTACTATCTATGCCTACTACTCTAAATATTTCTCTGGTGTAATTAGCAGTGTAACCTTTAGCGAACGGAAGCCGCTCTTTGCTAATCCTCACGTGATCGTCGATTTTAAATTGTGTATACTTTTTTTTCACAACATTTCTTCTCCGGCTGGCGACCGCAAACGCATTCTTTGCGTTCACCTTGGAGGGTGCGATGCCTATACTCGAATGAACGCTATTGTTATAACTACTCACGAGTTTTGGAAGCACATCGATGTAATTAAAAGTGTCGTATTTTGTAAAATACTTGTACATTTTAGTTTTTAGAGTGCGATTGAATCGTTCCACGAGGCTGGCTTTTATGTCTGGATTATTTGTAGTGTAAAATTTCACTCCACAACGTGAGAGAAAATCTTTAAATTTGGCGTTGACAAATTCACTTCCCTTATCGCTCTGAATTTTCAAGGGCTTTCTCTCGCGAAATATATCCTTGAAAGCGTTGACTATTTCATCCGCTCGTTTACTTCGTAAAGCTCTAGCCCAGGCGTACCTGGAAAACAAGTCTATCACAGTCAAAATGTAACAATACCCTCTGTTGAACTTCTTCAAACTTTGCAAATCATTCAAATCACATTGCCAGCACTCGTCAATGTAGGTCACGTCGTAGCGATTTCGGGGAAATCTTTTCCTCGCCTGTCTATGGAGAGTATACGCCTCCTGAGAATCTAGCCACTCGCGTAATGTGTTTCTCGGAATCCTAGTCGCTCTGTGTAATTTATCGAGTGTTGAAAAACTTGCCGGATGTGCAGGATCGTTGTACACTCTATCGATTACGTCGTCACCCACTCTGGTCCGAACGATTTCTTTTTTATTTTGCGCTTGCTTCTTCTTGGTAAATCTATGGGAGACGGCATCTTTGTTGACGTTTTTCCTGCCACCGACCGCTTTCTTTTTCGCATCTTTTTTACGTTGGGTGTTCGTGACAGACTTTCCATCACTCCTAGTCTTTCGTTTATGCGTTCCCATGTCGAATCTAAATCGGCGTTTACTTTTTTAACTTCAGCTAAGGATTTCTTCAATGCATGAACTCTCTCATCCCGCTCCTCCTCCCCCGACCTTGTATGTGGTATGTTCTGAGTCAAAGGTTTTACTATCGGAACGTGTATGGGAGAATTGATGTCGGAAAGCGTGCTCATATATTTATCGAGTATTCTTTTGTATGAATGCCACTTGTCTACGTCCTTGATTCCTTTCTTGGCCAACACACCTTTCATTTCCTTATCTAATGCGCTCAACCTTGCCTTCATATGTCCTCGCTCGAAAACTTCCGGACTCACTACGAGCATTTTACGCAAGCTCATTTTCCTAGCAGGCTACCGATGACGCCGCTTAAAATTGACCCCAATAATAATGGTAAAAAACCACCCTTTTGTATGAGAAGGGCTCGTTTTCTCTTCACAGTCGTCCCCCGCGTTGCCAACTTTCTCAACGTGTTACGATGTTTGGCTAATTTTCGTTTTAACCTATGATCTATCTTATGGTTCCCGTTTATGGTGTTCAAACAGCAATCGCATATGGCTTTAATTAATTCGTTGTCTGAAGATTTCAATATCGCGGAGCGTAATTTAGGCCTTGCACACTTTAACGCATGGAGCAAATGTTTATTACTCTTCAACCTGTTCATTACGTACAGGCATGTAGACTACGGTTACGATGACTTCGTTGTCGTAGTCGTAGGGGAATATGCTCGTTCGAAAACGAAATCTATCGTCAGTGTCCTGCCTGAGGTCTAGGACCAAATAACCGAATGGATCTTCCGTCGATTCCTTATATACCCTTTCCAACTCCTGCGAATTTTTTGGATACACCTGTCGAGCCAAATGACCGAATTGTAATTGATCTCGCGGATTTTTGAACGATACTATGTACTTTGCATTCAGCGAAATGTTCCTCGATTGTGTGCTTTGATAGAAAATATTCTGCGTGATTAAAAACACTGAAATGTTAAAATGATGACTCCCTCTCGTGAACAGTTTGCACACGTCTTTACTGTATGCTCCCTCGCTCATTAAATCATCGATAACGCACAAGATTGGTGCACCTCCAAATTCCTCAAAAGACGGTATTTCGTAGTGTATGCTCAGTAGTTCGTGTTCTATATCTGGCTCGCTTCCTGGGCTGCAACACCATACTATTTCATCAATGTCGTGATCTATCATACAATGTAAATTTTCAATGAATTTCGTTACAAAGGTCGTCTTTCCACATCCTGATGGACCTGCGCAGATGCAGGTAAACGGATGTTTCCAGACTAACGTCATGGTTGAGACTGGAAGTGTGTTTTATCATATCATGTTTTTATTAATGTTCAAGTTTCCTCATCACTAAATGCCTCGTCGTGCGTTCGTTTTCGGGGAATTTTATAGTGACCCCAAGCAAGCGTGTTAATTCCATCCTCACAAATGTATCGTTTATCATCAGTGGAATTGAGCGTTACCTTATTCATTTCCATGGTGTAAATCTCATGTTTCTTACTTCGTATGACTCTCATTTTACGAAACTCTGCTGAATTTTCGCGAAGGCATCGCACGTAGTCGTCAAATTTTAAACCTTTTTCTATTACTGCTCTAGTTATCCCTTTCGCTTTCTTCTTTTCTTTGGAACCGAGAACCTTGTATGAATAGAGTTTACTTCGCAGTCCGATGAAATGAGTCATTACTCGTCCATCGCATTCGTCTTTGAATTTACCTATTACTTTTTTGTTCTTATCTGAATAACATGGATGGTCTTTTGGATAGTTTGAGGTATCGAATGCGTCTATATCATCTAGAATATCCCTGTATGCATCAGCGGTGGTAATTTCATATATTAGGGAATCTGTATCGGCGTACGCCAATTTCAATCGCTTTCCATATTTTGTTAACATTTTCTTGTAGTGAAAATCATACATTAACGTCTTACTTAGGTCCAGCACACAGAAACCTATATATATTGGCTTGTTCATTTTAATAGTAGCCTTCCGCATGTGAATGGCAACCAAAGACTCGTTAAAAATCGTTCTGTCCAAAAATGTAGATTTATTGATCAACTTTTGTATTTTTTTTTCTTCTGTCACTAATTGCATATTTATTCTTTTGCGCACATTCTCCATGGTCTTGCCAAATACGGCATTATTCATGAGCTTATAAAAGTCCTTCTCAAAGTCATTAACTGCTCTCATCCTTCGGTCAGTGTTCAAATCAATGTACGACTTTAACCAAGGTGATTGATTAAATTCTATTATTCTATGAACTTTTTTGAGATTCATGCCTAGTGAAAGAGCCTGCTTTAGGTTGACATAGTGAATGATATATTTAGCCCGGTCCTCGAGCGATGTAATCAACTTTTTATGTTTTCCACCGGGTGGAATTTTGTTCTCTGGACATAGCGGTAAATCGGAATGCGTATCGTGTAGGGGCTGTGGGTACTCGAGATCTACCTCTAGAATATATCCCTGTTCGTTTTCATCGGAAATTTCTGTCGCATCAAAATGTTCAATTTCGTCAACGGAGAGCCATCTAAAATTTGCATATGGTAATGGCCTTGATAAAGCCCAGCCATACAAGTTGTTTGCGTCTAGATATGTTATATAGGTGGTGTATAAATCTGAATCGTAATTTTCCATGTATTTATTGTTCGCTTCACAGTAGCGCTTACAGCATTGTGAAATTCCACCTCGAATGCCCTTTTCTATCATTAACATCATATCGTAGTCTGTTAAGAGTTCAAGCTCGACTTTGGTATGTTTCAGCATAGCATCAAAAGTCAAACCTGGGGCAGTATAGTACCACGCAGGGTCAAGTTTATAGGCCTCATAGCATACATCGCGGAAGTTTTCGAAAACATCGGCTAATAGAGTCACATCGCTTTTCAAATAAACATCACTGTAATCACCTAGTGTTTGACATTTAAATGTATTCCATACCTTAGACGCGTGTGAATAATCTTCGTTCGATACGTCTTCGTTTGTGAGTCTACTAAAAAACTTTTCTCTCGCTGGCAATTGTTTTTCTTCTAATCTATCCCACGAATCGGTGTAATCGTAAGAGTACACTCCCTTACGAGTGACTAAATTTGTCTTTTCACCAAATATCATATTAGTATATTTAAACTCAGTTAAATTTGCAACCAGTGAAGCCAGTGAAGCGGACATGAAGCGGAACGTATCAATGAATTTAATGCTGAAATTGTTCTCGATAGACTTTGCAAATGATATGTACTTTTCTTCGGAATTGGGGATTACGAATATTTGTCTATCATCATAGTCTAGCTCACGTACGATGAAATGACTATCATATGAGGAAAGATTATGGATGAAAACGGGGAGGAAATTTGGCATTTTGTATTGCAAGTTGCAAAACGAATGCGCTGGACCTCTATATTTTCCTGTTAAATGATCATGGTCTCGTACTCGGTCCCCATTCAGTTCTCCCTCACAAATGTAGCATACAGTGGTCTCGTTAAATGCAGTTTCCTCCTCCACGGTGAGAGGATTCATCGGAACGTTATTCTTGTACAACGCGAGTATCTTATCAGCCTCATCTTTGATGCGTTGAATGAATACTCGTGCTGCGTTTGGTCCTCGATATAACTTAGGCTCTTCGCATCCGTCTGGTGTGATCATCATGTAGCAAAAGCTAAATGGAGTATGTTTTTGTAACTTGTGAGTAAAAGAGGTGTGAAGATTAGGCTCACAAGTGCTCACGTTCTCAAGGAGGCATTCAAAGTCTGCGTAGATGACGAATGGTACTCTAAAAGAATGGTTTAAGTGTTTAAATTTAAGAATTTTATCATTCTCGTTCGGCATTATGATTTTGCTAGGCTCACCAGTCCCTCTGCATAATTGTTTGTGTTCTTCGAGGCGTGACTCGTCATGGTAATGGATGAGACAACGTTTACAAACGTGTATTCTATGCTCATATCTTGTGATTTGTGAGTTAACTAGTCTATTAAAATTTTTGATCCAACAATAATGGGCTGTTTCCTCGTTTGTCACGTACAACAAGTCGCGATGGTCTTCAAGTTCTTGATTAACTATCTTTAATGGATACACGTTGTTTTTATCATCTAATCCAAACACATTGATCGAAATATTATTAGCACGTTCGAATTTTGTAATGTCTTTTAAATCAACTGGATATTCGATGCATGTCCAATTATATCCTGAACGAAACGTGGGGGTATCGTATTTTGAAACTCGATGTGGGTTTTGTGCAATGCTTTTTGCCCAAATAGCATACTTGAAACAGTATGAGTCTTCGTTCTTCACATTGATAACAGCTTGTATACTTTTAATCTTAGCTGGAAGATCGATGTATGTCGATCCTCTAAGTGGCTTGTACTTGTTAATTCGTAATTCCAAGCCAACAACCTCGGACAAAGACCATCCGGATCCTTTAGCTTGAAATTCTGATTTTTCCTTTAAAAGTTTTGAAAACGCATCATCTACGATCTCGTTTGTTTGATCGGTCAGCAAGACTCTCCTATTCATAGTTTTAAACGATGTATCTAACTCATTATTTTCACCCTTCCGAAATTTGCATATCAAAACGAGATTGAATTTTATAGCGTTGATAGCTACTGTCTGTTCATTAATTTTATCTATAAGCTGGTCTCGAATTATATTTAAAAAAGAAACTACGTCCTGACCACCGTCTTCTTCAGGAGTAATCCAAAACGTCTTTAGTCTTGATCTGATAGCTGACTCGATTTCGTTGAATCCTTTACCTATCTGCTCGTTAATTTTCAACCGGTGCGCGTTCGTGTTTTCATGCGGGTTTGCCTCGTCTATATTATAATAGATTTCGCAATAGGAGCAAAATTTTCTACCCTTTGCCTTGTCTAACGCATCCTTTAAGTGGTTGTATGTTTGGATATCATATACCACTTCATCATTAAATATAACACGTTCATTGATATCCGTAAACGCCTGTTCTAGCTCCTGTGGGGTCACATAACACCCTGCATTAAAATTGTTAAGGATAGTGGATATGGAATATGACATTTTTGTAGATTCAGAATCCTGCATGAAGAGGAGAGAAAAATTAAATTGATGAAATTATTCGGTGAACGTTATTAAAAATAGTGATTTCAATTGAATAGATGGAGAATACAAGTGTTCTCACTGAAAGTTCGTAATGAAATGAAATATATGCATACACTTTATTGGATTATAAACGTAACAAGTAGAAAAAATAATTAAAGTACATATCTAAAAGACATTTGTAAGGTTTGTGGATAACTTCTATCTCTTTCGGGTAGTTACACATATCGGAATCAAATTAATAGAATCATGCAAATGTAACTCGAGTGAGATTCCGGAAAGTGATTAAAAAAAAACATTTTTTTCAGTTGTTGGATTGCATTCAACTACCAACGTAGCTTTTTTGTAATTTACACCTAAACACTAAGTCTTAAATTAAGGGTAGATCAATACCCTGACCCTGAACCCTGACGTATCATCTTAAATAAGATCCTGCAGTCGATGTAAATTAAATAACTAAGAAACTTTGTAATTTAAACTATGTCCCTATCTATTCAAACAGTGGTGTTATTAAATAATTAATTTGAATAACGAGACTAAGAAATATTCTAAGTGTGGAAGTTATTTTTTTGAGGGGCTTGCGGAGTAAATTCTTAAAAACTAAACATTGATTCGAGTATAACGTCGAAAGGGCAACACTTTTTGTAATTTACACCAAAACGCTCACTCGTAAATTAAGGGTACATCAATACCCTGACCCTGAACCCTGAGGTATCATCTTAAATAAAATCCTGAATTCGATGCAAATTAAATAACTAAGCAACTTTGTAATTTACACTATGTCGCTATCTATTCAAACAGTGGAGTTATTAAAGATTTTCGTACAAGGAAACCTTCTCGTATCGTATGCATTCCTAATAGTATGGCTCAAGTTTCGGGTCCCCCTAGCCCAAACTATTTGATCTATCGAAATTTTGACAAAAGCACTAATATCCAACACTGTCCCCGGATCTTTTGGGGGTTCAGAGAACGTCGTGACCGTGGTCTATACCGTAACCCTAAAGTACCCTAGGATATTCAAAAAGGGTCTCTAGGTTTTTTAACGGGGGTTCGAAGGTGGGCACTGTATATGACCCAATCGTTAATTATTTCGGTATTAAGACTATTAGAAAAAATATAAAAATTCCGAAAACGGATCATATTTACCTTCCTCCCAAAGATTTCTTCCGGTGTCCTAGCCTCTGTGGGATTCTTCCAGAGTTGTGAGAAGTCTTTCACGTTGGTTCAGTTGGGTTATGGTCTATAAACAGTTCATAGACGACTGATGATTTCCTCGAGCTCTGTCGCGTCTTATATACTGCTCTGAGATGCCTGGGTGGGGGTAGTTACACGTAATTAAAATTCTCTCCACATGCACGCGATCTCTTTAACATGCACGCGATCGCCACTGCCCGGCCGGCTTTTTTATCGACCGCCCACAGATGGGTTGCGTCGCGTGACTGGAATAATAACTTTTTGCATATTAAGTGTTTTCGGACCGGTATCTACCCCCTACTTCCTTGTATTCAGGGTGGTAATTCAAATGGTAGGATATCTAAACATAGGTCAAACGTGTTAAACAAAAAATTAGCCTGTGTTCTTGCTCAGCATTCGATTGATATTACAATTTGATTTGATTTTTACAGTGCTATCATTGACTATGAAATGGATAAAAAAGCCGCAAATAAAAGAGATGATACACTTACTGTAAAATTCCCGTACGAGCAATTATAAAACTGATGTGGCAAAACTAAACAAAGTGTACAGCAATTTCATAAACCTATCATAGTTAAGGTAGTATGAGCGATAAATCATTTTACCTATAAATCAATGAATTTGGTCTCATTTTAAAGAAAAATATCTCACCCTTCTAATAACACCAAAAATTCAACCCCTTACCACACGATTTTCCGAGATATTTACAAAAAAATACAACAGATTAAAAAATTAATCTAAAAAACCACGTTTTTATTTAAATTAAAAAGAAGAAAGTGAACCACCCTGCCTTGGCCCAAGGTCCCACGATTAAATTTTACAGATGAAAGACTACATGTTCAAAATCAAAAACGTGGTGCGCATCAATTTCAATATCTTTTTCTTTCAGAGGATTTAATGGTTACATTTACAAAACCACAACTTAAAAACACACACGACCCGGGTTTCAACGTTTCAAGGTAACCTGAAGATGACGCTTAAGCGTTGAAACCCGGGTCGTGTGTGTTTTTAAGTTGTGGTTTTGTAAATGTAACCATAAAATCCTCTGAAAGAAAAAATATGGAATACCACAGAGTTACCAAAGAACTTGTATTATTAATTTCACTATCTATTTATTATGGAGCCCTGAGCTGCCTTGATGATTAAGTGACTTCCCCAGAAGTAGCTTTAAGGAATCGAGTTGTCTGTTTTTTCTCTCATGTTCATCTGCCGTCTCTATTAAAATCGTATTGTCGTAAAGGTATATGAAATGTCATAAGTATTAGAATTATGCTTCAACTCTGGAGCAAATTTTATGACGCTTTACATTTGACAGTGGAGTGATATAAATTCATCATCATATATTTGAGATTTTAGCTGTACTATTGTAATGAATATTTACAGAGAAAGAATTTGATTCAAGATATTGAAATTTATGCGCACCACGTTTTTGGTTTTGAACATGTAGTCTATTATCTGTAAAATTTAATCGCGGGACCTTGGGCCAAGGCAGGGTAGTTTATTTTCGTCTTTTTAGTTTAACTAAAAACGTGGATTTTTTAGATTAATTTTTTAATCTATTGTATTATATATTTTTCATCTTTTTAGTTTAAATAAAAACGTGGTTCTTTAGATTATTTTTTTAATCTAAAAATTTAATCTGCGGACTATATCAGCTTCGCCCATGCGCGCAAAGTTGTTGATGGTCAAGTCCTTGTACAAAGGATTATCGCAGCGTATTCAGCAGCGTATTCTCGCTGAGAGGCAAGGCGAGAAACATAGGCATCCGGAGACTCATTCACTCAAGCTAAGAACTTTCGCTTTCGATCTTTAGCAAGGTGAGAAATTTTATCGCTTTCATTTCGATTTCGAGCAGCAGACGCATTCCGCTCGCGATCTGTTTGTCGGGTGGCAAGTCGGAAGGACAAACAAACAAGAAAGCGACTTAATAAAAACGTGGTAAAATGGCTCACTCACTCACTCAGTGCTTCAACCCGAAGGTGGGTTTGGGGTAGGTGAGGGTAGAGCTCACCTTAGACTATGCCAAAGGCGTGTGAGTTTCACACATTCAGGGTAGGGGGGGCCAGTTCCTTTCCCTGGGCCACCTCGAAACGCGAGGAAATGGCTGTCAAATCAAACAGCTGAGCGATTACTACAAACGTAAATTGTCGAAATTAGCGGCTCATATTTCCTCTGAAGAGCTAGATATAGCGTAAGAATGCATTGTCATCTGGATCTGATCTGTACTGAAAATTTCTAATCGGGAAGTGGGTTAAATTTGAGTGGCGAGATTTTGCCCGGAAAAACAAACAAACAAGAAAGCGACTTAATAAAAACGTGGTAAAAATACCAGCCCTTTTAAATGGGAAATGGTACGTGTATGCACTCCAGAGAGACATATTATTTACAAAATGAGGAATTTCTAATACTTAGCTGTCGTAAAAAAACACTAACAGCGTGTAGTTTGTGTGTTTTATCAACTATTTTTGAAACTGGGAACACTAGCGGGTGACCACGTTAAAGTTACTGCGCGGCTAGTTCCGTAGTTCTTTGAAAATGTCAAAAGTAAACCCCTTTGTGTTTCAAGTTGTGCTTACCCCGTGGACTACAGCGCTTAGCTCTCGCATACGGATAGCTCTGGCATTACATGCATGGTACCTGTGAGGATAACTTGCTCCTTAAAATCCCCATGAGATTCACAGTGAAAAGGACGCCTGGGTAGCTTTATTGGTTTGAGCACTCGGCGCGAAATCGAATATTTGGGTAACACAATTTAATGCCTTTGGTAGCAGAAGGGATGACGGCATTACTTTTATATCCAAACCTGCCTAATCGTTGGGCTACTTTTAATAATAAACTGCCCTACATTGTACTGTACCTCGTAGGTCTGTTAGTGCTTCCACTGAAGCCCGATCATTGGAGTAGTCTCCGGGAACATAGGGGAAATTGATTAGTCATAGGTAAACTGGACAATCTCTCGCTTCTGCCTCAACCCCTACTCCATGAAAGACATGTATACTTTCACGACAGAGATGTCGCTTATTGCACCGGTAAAGATAATCACGCGCGCACAACGTGAGCTCATGAATATCGCATGAGATCCGATCGCTCGAGAATAAATGCCAAGTAATCACGCGGGAAATCGAGTTTATTGAATACGTGTGCAGATCTGTACCAGTCTGTAATCGGGAAGGATTATATGTTCATAACAACGCATTCGATCGCTAAAACACATAAAGGAGATGCGTTGCACTCATTCTCAAATATAAAATAGGAGGTAAAAGAATGAGATAAAGAGCACATAGGATTGACGAACTCTGCGGTTATTTTGCAAGCGGGAATATGTCTGATTCCAAACAAAAGTTCTAGCTCGGGAATAAAACCCATTTGGATTGTGCTTGTCAAAACTAATACTATATACCCGTTTCTTTCTCATTGTGAACAATATTTAATACATCTACGTACTTCCCTGAGAGTCGCCGCTTGGGCATGAGGCAGGGGGTGTTAGGACACCAGCCGTGTAAAGGTGTAAGGGAATTGGTTTTGGAAGGTGAAATGGTGACGTCTATTATGGAAGTGTATTTAGTGGAGCTCTTTAATTGTGGTCGCTTATTGTGCGCCGGAAGAACGAGTTTTTGTATCCATCTGTTCGGCAATGTACCTCTCTTATTTAATCGCTTCCGTCAGACCGAAGGATATAGTGAGACGTCATGATAATATTCTTTGTGTCGCTATGAAAAACACCAGTTCTGAATTTTCCAAGCAAGCTAGTAAGCCTAGCGTGTAGCCTCCGAGTCTCTAGGGCCTCCAACCTTAATCCCTCTAAAAGTTGTGAGACACTAAATCTTCGCCAGTACATGTATTTAACGAAGCGTGCAGATTTTCTTTGTATTTTATTAATTTTTTTGGTTAAATCTTTTAGACCAGGGTCCAAAATTCTCGCGGCGTATTCGAGGTGTGGCCTAACTAGAGCGAAGTAGCATCTCTCTTTGACTTTTTCATCCGAGGACCTTCTTATTATACGCTTAATAAAATGTAGTTTTTTAAAATTCTGTGTCACATATAAACATGTATAACATGTTTACATGATGTATAACATAATACAGTAGAAAACAGAACGGATTTGCTGCTAAATCCTGTAGAATATTTAATGGAAAGGGGGAAATAAAATTGGCCTGTTCTGCCTCATTAGCACTCTTCTCAATAGAAGCGGTTGTAGGTTTTACTCCGTGGAAGTTATCCATCTCGGAATAATTGAAATAATTTTTTAAAGATAGTTCGAGCGAGATATTTCCCTATACATAATGGGGACTTTATTCCATTTTGACGTTTTAACTTCAGCAGCTAGAGGAAGCATGAAGTAAATAATGTAATATTTATGGTACAATAATATACTCTTATACGACTGAAATTCTCAGTTATTAAGTACAAATATCTCTGTAAGTCTTTAATTTGAGCCATTTTTTGCTCGGCGGCACGTTAAAAAATCCTTCACGAAGAATGTTTTTTGTGATTGTTGAAAGAATGCTACGGTAGGTGTATGATTTATTTTTAAAAATAGTTGAGTAAACATACACAACTACACACTGTCAATTTGTAGACGAGACGAGAAAGAAACAAAGTCTTCATTGCGTAAATAATGTCTCTCAGGCCGTGTGCATAGACATACCATTTCCCACGCAAAATGGCTGGTGTGTTTTGGACATACATCTCCTAAGGTAGTGCGGTTAGGGGCTGATGTTTTGGTATCTTAGGAATGGTGAGATATTTTTCTTTAAAATGAAACCAAATTCATTAATTTCTAGGTGAAATGATGTTTCGCTTACTCTACCTTAAGCATGGTGGCCACATGTCAGGAAAATTTGTAGCTGTCGTACCTACGACGGGGCTTGGCTGTTGTTCTGCGTACTTTCGACTCTGCCTCTGTCCGCTGCTCAGTTGTTATTTCTTCTTCTCTTTCGCTCACCTGCTGTAAGCAAGGTCGTTCGATTTTGAATGTTTCTCCTTCGATAAAGGTCTTCAGAACCATTTCCAACACATGTCCGCCGATGATATGCTTATAATAATAATAATACTTCTTTATTAGGGCGAGTTTGAGACTAAGGCAGTCTCTTCTTCCATCTAACCCCTCGACAGATAAATCATGGACTAAGTCTGAAGAAAGATGTATACGTTTGTGAGAAAAACGTAAGGAAGTAAGGGTGTGATATCCTTGAAGAGGAAACCAACTGCAGGAAAACACCCACACATGAAGGTGAGTGTGAAAAACCTGTGAAAACCTATTTGAGCATTCACTGCCGTAACACACCCAAGGAAATCTACGAATGTGCGGCACAAGTTCTCATTTCGAATACAAATGCACTGCCAAATCAACAAAAACGTCGAAAAACCTCTACTATGCTAATAGAGAATACAGAAAAGTAAGCTCATTAATGACGTATTTATGCATACGTTGCGAAGACCTGTATCTACGTCAGAATACAATCGATATTGAACGACCTTGGCTGTAAGATGCTTGTGATGCTCAAACTGCCCGAGAACTGCAACCACTCCTCAACTCCTCTGTTGAAGTTGGCTGGCTTATTAGGTTTTATTAACACGACCCGGGTTTCGACTCTTTTTGTCCTCTTCAGGTGAAAATATTTAAATTGGCTTCAGTATGTATGCAAATTCATGGCAGGGGACGGGAAAGAATCGGAAGGGTGGGGTGGGAGTTAGGTGAGGATTGGGTTGGCGCGGGTGAAACGGTCCTCGGAACGGATGAAAATGTGTGCAAAATGGATTTTAAAAAACTTTTTTATTTGAATTTTCAAGGATTCGCTCATTCTTTCGCACTGAATTTTCGTTCACGTCAACCAATTTGCATTCAGTGCCAACCGCCACCCAAGGTGCTCCCTTGGTGACAATGGTAGTGATAAATTTCGAGCAGTACGAAATACAACGATATTATCACGTGCAGTATCGGCGTTACTCAACTGCTAGTGGTCTCAAATGTCCTGTTTGACTTCGTGGAAAATGTATTAGTTTTGTATGATTTCTGGTCTCAGGGGGGCAGGTCTGACTTATGTCGACCATCGGCTAACGTCAATTGGCGGATTAGTGTATACATTGGTATAATTATCATTGTCGACAACATGGCAACTGCCGCTGTGCACAATTCAAAGTTAATCCGTGTTTACACGACTATAGATGCACGAACACATTCACCATTAAAATTGCACCGTGTAAACGCCCAAATTGCGCAACTGCATGAATGCGTGGTCATAAAATGGAACGTTCTAATTAGGAGCATTTGTCCATGCGTCTGTCCAGCCATGTCCTTGCGCAGGTATATACGTGAATCGTGTAAAGTCTCCTTCATACCACTCTTTGGCGATGAGGGATTAAGGTGGGAACCCCTAGAGGGGGCTGCACGCTACTAGTAGTACTACTAGTAGGCTTAGTTTGCTTGAGAAATTCAGAACTGGTGTGTTTCAGAGAGACACAGTATTATCATTGCGCCTCACTACATCTCTACGTCTGACAGAAGCGATGAAGTAAGAGAGATTCTTTGCCGAACAGATAGGTACTGGAACTCGTTTATTCCACTCACAATAAGCGACCACAAAGAAACAGGGCTCCTCTAAATACACTCCCATAATGCACGTCACCATTTCACTTCCCAAAAACCTATCCCTTAAATCTTTACACGGGTGGTGTCGTAACTCCCCCTGCCACACGTCCATGTGGCGGCTCGCTGGGTAGTAGTTTGTGGATGTATAGAGTGAAGGCATCGTTTTTTATCTCATCGTAGAAATGTGCGTAAATTGCGACAGTGAAACCAACAAAAAATACTCCCAGCACAAAAATGTGTGATGTGAGGTTAGTGGTAGCCGCCATGTTGTCCAAAGCGAGTTTTATATATGTTCTTGCCGTTGTTCATTTGTGCCGCATCACATGTGCCGGGTCTACACTAACGCCTTAAAGTCCACCTTAAGTGATAAGTGTCTTTAAGGTAGTGATGTAGACGTCAGCAGCTCCCTTTAAGAAGCCCTCCACTTAAGGAAACCAAGACCTCCTTCATAAGGTAATAGCAGTCTATTATTCTCGTTGAAATGTGTCTTTAAGCGCAACGTCATCTACTTTTCTGCTCACCGTTTACTTGTCATAAAATGCGTGTTAATATTTTTCAACGGCTCTGTTGGTTGAAATAGAGCAAAACAAGAATTTTCTCTGATTGATTACGCATGATGTTAGTATATGGGATCCATACGAAACAGGGTTGATATCAGAGTTAGATCGCGTACAGCGAAGAGGAGCTAGGTTTGTGAAACGATGCTACGATAAGTTGGCTAGTGTGTCTGGACTGTTAGAAGAATTAGGATGGGAATCGCTATCACAGCGTAGATTAAATTATAGGCTTAACCTCCTAAATAAATTTCAGGAAAATCATTTCACTGACGACGTAAAAAACATACTATTAACCCCCTCGTACTACGGCAGATTAGATCGCGCCAATAAAATTAGAGAGATAGATTGTAGAACCGATAGTTATAAAATGTCATTTTTTCCGCGTACCATTCGGGACCGTAACAGCTGTGATCGTCGTCATGAATAGTTCGAGTATTGACAATAGGGAGGCAGTAAATCTTTCTCATTATATTATCTACTCTCTTATTTATGCATGATGTAAATATTGATGTTCTTATTTATGCATGATATTTTGAATCTGTAGTAGTAGTCTATGTATCCCTTGCATGTTGGAACGATTGAAGATAGAATGTTTCTTGGGTATTAGATTTTCAATTGGCGCTTTGCATGTGTGGTACGCGGGTTTCATTGTAATTTCGGTGTTCTACCGTATCATTCATGCATGCCTGGTGTGGAAGCACCCCCTGCCACACATCCTTTGGGTGGCTTGAAGGGTATGACGTAGATGTAGATAAGTTGCTGTAAATTTATATGAACTGATACATTCTGAAAGTTTTTATTTGTTTTTCTGCTTCCTTGAATAACCGTGATGGTTCAAGTTTGAGTTCTGTATCCGGTCACACGAACTCTAAAAAGTTTTCTCGGGGCCATATATTGTTATCCCAGTAGTTTTTAAGGCATCAACTTGGCGACAATGTTTGATATGGACACCTGCATTGACATATTTGCGTTAGAATGTATGGAACGCTGCTACGCAAGATCATGAAGGCCGTTGGTTGGCTAGTATTTTAGGTATAATATATCGTTTCTGTCGGTCACTTACGTTTTAAGGTGCCTCTGGCTTGACTATGTGAGTTGAGACAAACACTAGTTTACGCATTTTAATTTATTCAATTTAAAACCTACTTTCGCTTATGAAATTGGGTACTATCGAAAATCAAAATTAAGGTGCAAAATATGCAGATTACCGATTCTACTCATATATATTTTGATGATCTCATTCGTCAAGCGATAGGTGCCGACTGCAATGCCACTTGCTTGGAACTACTATTACTTGGAACTACTTGAATTTGAACTTTAATGAGTTATTAGTTGATAACTTAAAAAAAAGGGTGGTAAGATGCCTATATTTTATTTTTATTCAAGTTCCTGGACTTTTCGTTTCTTATGGCCGCATTACACGGTACATTTTATTGCACTAACGAATCTATCAAAGATTGTTCAAGAAAATTAATGGAATTAGAGAAGATTCTATTTCCCGTTCAATCATTCGAATAATCATACAATTTGCCGCTTTACACGGTAAAATTATCCTCACGAAGGAATTGTTTGCGTAATAAAATGTGCTATGTTAAGCGGCCTTGAAAGTCAGTTTTTATGGAAAGCTTAAATGCGCTTTCCCGTTCAAATTCAAGTTTTTCTACTGTAATCTGAGCAATCTCCATAAGAGCCCGTGATAAAATCTACACTTTCATGGCAGAATTACAGCAGAATTAAAACTTGCCTTGTGTTAACCATATTTTGTTTACACCTCAGGTTATAAAACGCAATTCGAAGATTCAAGTTTTAAGAAAATCTGGAATAAGTGACCTTGAGACCAGAGTCACCTCAGTGGCATTTCACTGAGAAAAGATAAAAAAGGCTTTATAATCGCATAGGTTTTGATTTATTTTTTGGTTTCCCGACCGGTAAACCACTGAATAAATTTAAAAATTGATATCTCTTCTTTGGCGGCAGTCTAACGCGTGCACCTTCTTTATTTCAACATTACGTAGGTAGCAGTGAAAAAAGTGGCGTTTATTAAACTCTTTGAGATCCATACAACTGGAAACTGAAGTATGCATGACTAATTTTTGTGATTGACAGCTAATAAATGAAGAGAAGATCATTGCCCCTTCTTGACTTTCCGAAAATATTGTTCTCTGTTGTCTCTGACAGAGAATATTAATTGGCAAGAAGGGATACACTCGGGGATAAAGTTGCGCGCTCTTAAATTATGTGAGCATGCGATTAAATGGATCTACTGAGAAAAACTACGTCTATTAATTAATGAGTTGCAGTTAATGTTGTAATATCCATAATTACACTGCCTCATTAAGGAGATTTGACTTTTTCAGTTAACTGTGGCCAAGTCCTCTCGTTAACCAGATAAAAAGTGCATGGAATCATAAAATATCCATTGGATTGAGATGGCTTTAAGTTGAAAAGGCATGCATTTATCGAAATTTTATGTGCTTATCATTCAACAAAAGGGATTCCTAATTCACCTGATGGAGAGAGAAATTGAAAGTGTTGTGAATCCAAAATAATTGCTACATATACAGTGATATATTATGCACAATTTTTCCATATGATCCATTACAACCCCTCTTTAAATGCCTAATGCACAATGTGTTTTTGTATTATAATCACAAGCATTAGATTAAGAAAATAGACTGCAGAAACAATAGATTCATAATGTCATTTTTTTCACATTCAGTAAAGGAGCATTATAATTGCCACAGATCAATTCTATGAATGTTTGACCCTCACTAGGTATAGTAGGTTTTGGACTTGCGCTTAATATATCCGCATAATTTCTAACAACTCACCTCGCTTGAAATTTCCAGTATGATTTAGCCTTCAGCATGATTTAGTTTCTTGTAGGACTATTTATCAATGGCATTAATTATGATAATCAGTTGTTGTATCTTAACTTGTGCAGTGCAGGGTACCATGTTCGTCTAAGTTACATTCTCCTAGCTACTGGTCTGACCGCCTATTGTTATCCCGACTGCTATTTGGTTTGCACCCAGCGGCCGGGGGTTCGGTTCGGTTAGAACGTGCGCGGTTCGGATTTAAACTTTGATGAGTGCTACATGCTTAGTGTAAGATCACCCCGAGCTAGACAGTCTAGGGGTAGTTTGCACGGTGTTATGTAGATGTATTCACGAGCATGATGACAAAAGTCATGGCATTTTCGGAAAATTCTTCTCTCGCTGTAGCTGGGAAGCTATCAAAACTCGAGTTCTTACCTGAGCCAATACGTTCATGTTAGCGAGATGTAGTTCAAAGGTCCCCACAGTACATTGAGGCAAGACTAAAAGAGAATTATGCCTACTTTATTTATTTTTTAATTCCTCTTTTCAAGGATGTGTAAACAGGCTTTTAATAAGCAGTGCCAAGTAATTAAGTGCATGAATTCTACTTCTTATGAATAGTGTAGAAATAAACAAGGATAATAAACTTTACACCTTCAGGCGTGACTTAGTGGAGGTATTTTATATTCGAATCCATGTTGAAAATGAGTATTGTACTGTTCCACAGTTATATATTGTAATCGTAGGACGCGGCTCGCAGTTTACAGCATCTTCAGGCTTGTTACACGATGCTTGAAGCTCGTTACAATAAATAACTGTGGTAAAGTACAATACTTATTTTCAATATGGTTTCGAAACAAGGACAATATTGTGATCCACCCTCATTACTGTCAAAATACTTGTACATACATTACTGATAATTTCTACCACTTCTCATTATTTTTTCTTCATATGAATTGTCTGCGGCACCGAAAGAGGACCATTAATGAAAATATCTTTAATTGATGTCAACTTTTTTCCGGGTTGCGTCCGCGTATTTTGTTGGGTATCACAACAGTTTCGCCAGCTAACCTGCAGGCGTCCTCATGCTTCACCTGAGGACGACAACCGGATAGCTGACGAAACTGTTGTGATACCCAACAACATACGCGGATGCAACCCGGAAAAATGTTGACATCATCTGATTAAAGCCGTGGAAACCTGCGAAGAAACATCTTTAATTAACAAAATCACATTGATAGCTAATAGTCATATATATACTGATAATAAGGGAAAGTATGTATGTGTGAATTTTGTAATGAAAAATAATTACTGTGAATACATATTCAGAATAGAAGGCAAAGTAATTCACTGGGTCATACATTAATGAGCATGTTATACCAAGGAAACTGTGAACACGTTTTGCCCCACATTCTCCTGGTGCCTTTGAGCAACTCTCAGGGGGCTTGTCAGTTGAGCGACTCTGTAAAAAAACTATGACTGTATAATTAAAACATGCTAAGCCCTTGGCGAGAATATGTTTATTTTCAATTTACAAGAACGGTGTGAGGGAATTCAGTGACGTATTTTCGGTGGCATCACTGCTTTGTTCAATCAATAAAATTCTCTGCACCTTCCCTTCATCAGTTAACGGCTGTAAGATGGGTTGGCAGTGGCACCTTTCGACACTCCTGTGACCTCTACTAATCCCATCGGATTCATTACGTAAGCGTCATTCAATAACTGTTTCTCGTCATTCGGCCTTGGCCTCTCTCCACTGCCCTTCATTCGCTCAACCTTTTCTTCTACCGCGCCAAGGTACATGATTTGCAAAAAAAACTGTGAAGCGAGCCTTTAAAGAGCTACTCAGCCACGCAGCCTCTCGTAGTATTGCTTCCGTATCGATATTTCTATAGGATCACGACAGTTTTTTCATTGAACTACAGTGTGTGTGTTATGTATATACTATGTAATACACATACAAAGCATAAGCGGCACAGCATTGAAAAAACTAGGTTTTGTTAAGCGTATAATGGGAAGGTCATCGTATGGAAAAGTAAAAGAGAGATGCTACTTCGCTCTGGTTAGGCCACACCTCGAATACGTCGCGAGCATTTGAGTCCCTGGTCATAAAGAATTAACCAAAAAAATTAACAAAATGCAAATAAAAGCAGCACGCTTCGTTAAAAACTCATACGAACGAACATATAGTGTCTCACAACTGTTAGAGGGATTAACATGGGAGCCTCAGAGACTCGGAGACTACACGCTAGGTTTAGCTTGCTTGAAAATTTCAGAACTGGTGTGTTTCAGAGCGACACAGAGAATATTAACATGACGCCTCACTACATTTCTAGGTCTGACAGATGCATTAAAATAAGAGAGGTATATTGCCGAACAGATAGGTACGAAAACTCGTCTTTCCGCGCACAATATGCGACCACAATAAAATATGAGCTCCTCTAACTACACTCCCGTAATACATGTCACCATTTCACTTCCCAAAACCTTATCCCATACATCTTTACACAGCTGGTGTCCTAACACCCCTTGCCACACGCCCATGCGGCGGCTCGCGCGGTAGTATGACGATGAAGATGTAGACAGCCTCTCGCAGTATTGCTTCCGTATCGATATTTCTATAGGATCGATAACGTTTTTCCACCTGACAACTGTGTAAATGTGACATCAACGGGCGCTCTGATTTTTCTCTATATGTACCGAATTGGGAATATACATATGCTAGAGACGATAGCGAACTCGCTACATTCCTTGTATCGCTTCGTATGCTAGATGATATGGCAGGTAGGTGAACATAGAAGCAAAACACCTGGATTTTCCTGTGCCGATTACATCAATTTTCATTCATGAAAAATGAATAATTATTATTCATTATTGATACAATTGATTACAAGTCATTTTATTAATATCATTGATAATTCACTGTTGTATGTATTTAATTTTATGCATTTTATTGCACATACCTTTCAAAGTTAACACTATACATTTATTTCAAGAAAGTCATTCGCGATGAAATTACTATTTTTAGTGTGGACTTTCGGTTTTTTAGTTTGGTTTTAGTTTTTGACTACTTTCTATGACCTACCACACTTAGATGGTGTGACAGGTAGGTGAACGTTGACCCAAAAGACGTGGATTTCACCTTGCCAATTGCATCAGTTTTAATTCATGGAAAATGAATATTTGTTATTGATACAATTGATAATCAGTCATTTTATTAATATCATTGATAATTCACTGAAATATGGGTTTAATTTTATACATTTTATTGTGCATACCTTTCATAGTAAACTGCGTACAATTATTTTAAGAAACTCCATGCTGAAACTTAAAATAAACTTCCATAATGAAATGACTATCTTTTGAAAAATTTAGCATTTGATACTGCAATGGTGCTTTTGAATCGATATTTGGATTTTACTCTTTCCACCAGTCAGTTTTTAAGGCCCCCGCTCTTTCTATATCCAAGATTATGTGCACGGTCTATTTGCTTCACGTCATTAAATTCCTATTCCAAAATCTACGAATGTGTGATGAGTTTTTAACGGGTACAAGCGTTTTAAGTTTAATTGTGAATATTAAATCTAGTACTAACTGAAGCCTAGAACGGTTAAGTTCATTTGCAATCTACTCTTGAATTCAGATTAGCAAAAGCAATGGGTGTCGTAAAAAATCTCTCGCAGAGAGGTTGGTTGTTGACAATAATATTCCATTAAGTTTGAGGACACGAATATACTTCACCGTGGAGAATCAACTTTGTATCTTCGTGGTGCGCAGTAGGGATTGAACTTTCGACGAACATAGTCTTTGTCGCTCGTTTTGATAATTTTAGGACTTTTTAAAGGTTAATGAGTGTAAGCAGCTTAAGGTTGAAGCGCTAATCATGAGTCATTTAGGTTAAATTTTAATAACTTTTCAAGTAATTCGAAAAAAAAGTCTCGAATCAAACTCCATTGAAGGGCAACTATTAATGCGATGGAAACAACCATATATATATTGCAATATAATCGATGCAAGAATATATTTTCAAATTTTTGTCACAATAAAAGCATTTTCATGACTGGTGTATTGCACGGAATTCGAAATTTAGGCAAAACTCACATGTAAATACGTGTTTTTTTATTTGGCATGACTACTTGATATTTATAGTTACCATTGTATTGTTTATGAACGTATATTTCAGCGTATTGAATGAGAAGCAGTAACTTTGTGATTCCACATTTATTTATTGTACACGACCCGGGTTTCGACGTAGCACGTCATCATCAGGTACAATAAATAAATGTGGAATCACAAAGTTACTGCTTCTCATTCAATATGCTAAGCAAATTCCATAAAGTTACGCCTGAGACAACGGAGTATATTTTCGCGTTTTGGAGAGAATATGTTCGTATATCGGCCAAATATTTCGAAATATCTATATCTGCATCTACATAATACACCGCGAGCCGCCGCATGGGCGTGTGGCAGGGGGTGTTAGGCAACCAGCCGTGTAAAGGTGTAAGTTTTTTGGAGATGAAATGGTGACATGAAATATAGGAGTGTATTTAGTGAGCTTAATTTTTATTGTGGTCGCTTATTGTTCGCGGAAAGAACGAGTTGTTGTACCTATCTGTTCGGCAGTGTATCTCCCTTATTTTATCGCGTCTGTCAGACCTAGAGATGTAGTGAGGAGTCAAGATATTATTCTCTATGTCGCTCTGAAAAATATTAGTTCTGAATTTATCAAGCAACCTAAGCAAGGCCTAGCGTGTAGCCTCCGAGTCTCTAGGGGCTCCCACCTTAATCCCTCTAAAAGTTGTGAGACACTATATGTACTCTCGTGACAGTTTTTAACGAAGCGCGCTGCTTTCCTCTGTATTTTATTAATTTTTTTGGTTAAAGATATTTGACCAGGGTCCCAAATGTTCGCGGCGTATTCGAGGTGTGGCCTAACCAGAGGGAAGTAGCATCTCTCTGATTTTTTCATCCGAGGACTTTTCTATTATACGTTTAACAAAACCTAGTTTCTGTAATGCTGCGCTACATATTTTGTGTATGTGTAATCCCCACGATATATCAGATAGTATGGTAATTCCAAGATATTTTACTGTATCTGAAGACTTTATGTTTACTCCACCCACAGTGTAGGTATGGCATTTTTGTGATGACTTTCGCAGGAAGTGGACTGTGGTGCATTTGCTGATATTTTATTCTAACCCCTACTCCTGGCATCACGAATGAACGTTGTTAAGGTCCGATGACAGAGCTTCAAAGTCCGCGTCTTCGCTCATTTCACGGTAGATAACTGTATCGTCTACAAATGATCGTAATTTACTGCTAACTCTAGAACGTAGGTCAGTAATATAGATAATGAATAAAAGAGGGCAGATCACACTTCTCTGAGGAACACCGGATGTGACTTCGACCATATCAGAACTAAAACCATCAATAACTAAGTTTTGTTTTCGATCACTGAGGAAGCCACCTATCCAGTTCACTATTTCTCTATTAACTCCGCATGATTGTAATTTATATATGGGTTTTTTGTGAGGAACCTTGTCGAATGCCTTCTTGAAATCGAGGAATATCTCTTCGACTTGCTTAATCGATTCACCTGATTTTAGGATATCATGAAGGAAGAGCGCAAGCTGTGTTTCGCAGGACCTGCCTTTACGGAAGCCGTGCTGACTGCTATATAAGAAGTTACGATTATCCAGGAATGTCATAGTATTACTAACGACAATGTGTTCGAGAATCTTGCTTAAAAGTAATGTTAGCGATATTGGCCGCTAATTTCATGGGTCACTTTTATTTCCTTTTTTGAATATCGGAGTGACGTTGGCTGTTTTCCAGTCTTGGGGCACCTTGCCCTCGGGTAATGATTTGTTAAATAAAATTTCTAAGAATGGTGCAATCTGTGGCGCTAACTCCTTCAGCACGCGTGCAGGTATTCCTTCTGGACCTGGGGACTTGTTACTTTTGATCGAACGCAGTTGTTTAGTTATTCCATCACGTTGAATTGTTATGTCGGCCATCGGCTCGTTAAAGTCAGGAATGTCTAAATTGTGAATTGTGTCATCGTTAGTGGATACACTGTCGAAGTTGTGGTTTAATATATTGGCTTTGTCGATACTGTTGGCTACCACTTTGCCGTTTGTATCCAGTAAAGACTACTGTGGAAGACACGTCCTGGAACTCTCTCGCGTAAGATCAGATTAACTTGGGGTTTTCATCTAGCAATTCACCGAGGATTTTTTTCTTTAAGTTTCGGAGAGTTTTAGTCGTTTTTTTCGAGAAGTTCGGAGAGCATTATTTTCTTAGTTTTTGAGCGTTGAGCAACGTATATTTCTCTCGCCGCAGGCTCCGTAGTTTTTTTTTCTTAACTAAATGGAATTTTTATATAGATTGTGTAGTGGCCTTTGTCTCCTGAACTCCCGCCTTATTTCGTGGTTATACCAACGCGGTTGTTTACTCTCCCGTTTGAATTTGTATGGAATGTATTCAACGATTCCTTTACGTAGTATTTCCAAAAAATATCTCCTTGATACTTCGGTGCTCTCGTTCATCATTGTGGCTACGAATTTCGTGAGTGAAGATTCTAATGTCTCTCCGAATTTTACGTAATCGCATTTTTCAAATAAGTATACTACGTTTGGGTTTTACTGTGGAATCAAATGTTGTTTTCACAGTCGTAAAAATTGCTTTAAGATCACTTATGCCTTCGAGGATATCGACGTGTTTAATCATTGTAGGGTGACTAACAGCTTAAATGTGTAATATTTTATTACCGCTCGTAGGTTCGTTTACTATTTGAGTAAGAGAGTGGCGTGAAAGTAAATTAGGTAAGGCCTCGCCTATATCACGCTTCCTTGCACTTGGTTCAACACTATTGGTTTTCCAATTTATAGCTGGGAGGTTGAAATCCCCACCGATAATTATTATGCTTTTGTTATCTTTTGAGGTAAATGATGTTAATTAAGCATCTAATTTTTACTAAATGTCGATTTTTGAATCTGGTGGCCTGTAAAATGAGCATGAGTGTATATTTCTTATGTTTTGTTGCTTAATGGTACACCAAACGCTCTCTATTCCATTGCCGGCTTATATGCGTGCGGTACCATTCAAATACGATTTAACTGCTGTGAATACTCCTCCGCCAGTCCTATCGGGTCGATCATGTCTATAGATTTTATATCCTGTCGGAAAAACTTCGCTATCATTAATATCATCTGCAAGCCAGCTCTCTGTTCCAATTACTATATTTGCGTTTTCAAATATATGCTCAACTTCGGCACGTTTGTTCTTTACGATATGGAAATTTACGATTACTAAATTTATATTGCATTTGGCTTGATGAATGTCGGTTGGAGGTTTTTGGTAATTCTGTGTGCCATCTTTTTGATGTTCTCTGAAACCACTGAGAAACGTGTTTTTCTTTGAAGTTTCGCAGCTATCTTGAGAGCGCGTGTTGAAATTGTTTTCGCTATGGAAGTAACATTTATTTATTAGTGTTCCCCTAAGTTTTTTCGGCAATGAAGGCCTACGTTACACGGATTTACTCGGAGGCTTTTATCGGGACTTTTGAATCCCACTGGTTGACCTACTCTCTAGCCTAAAAAATACCTACAACGCTCAAAAATCCTATGAGCCTCCCATTCTGACGCCCGGGCGGAGTAATGCACCCCATAACGGTTGAGGGGAGCACGGCACGATATAGAGTTGTCTGGAGTCAGAGATCTAGAGTAGTTTGGCTTTGTCATAAGGCCGTAACTTGTCCACTGTGGGCGGATAATTATGTTCCCCATAGTGATCCTACATCCTACTTACGTATTCAGGATAAAGCCGAAAAAGGGAGGAGTGTCCACACACCCTTATCTTCGCTCTTGCCTAATACCCTTTTAACGAACCCTGATTTTCCGCTAGCTTGACCAGTAATTTCCCCAAACGTGAAAGCCCCCGTGAGAAGTAGTGAGTCATCCTGGCGAATTTGTAACAGTGGGGCAAAGAAGCCCACTGAAACGTACGTGTGGGAGATCCCCGGCGGTGTGTAAATCTATGTGATAGTCGAAGACTGACCTATGACCCGTCTCTTGACAGTAATTATTTACTGAATGAGCGTAACATATTAGGCGATGCCTAAATGGGGAAATTCATCTGGGGGCACCGCGAGTGAAGCCAATTTCGCCAACCACCTGAGAGGTCGTTCTTAATGACTCACTTTTCTTCTTTTTCCTTACCTGTCTAGAGACTAGATTCTGTTAAATGTAGTTTGAGCGATATAGTTCCAAAGTCATAGTGGAGACCATCTTCTAATAATACGTTTTAGTTTCTGCAGCTGTAGGAAGCATGAATAAAATATTGAATTATTAGTGGCACAATAATGTCCTTTAATGCGATTGAAATTCTACTTATTAAATAATTATAACCACATAAGTCTGTAACTTGACTCATTTTTTTCTCCCGGCACGTTTAGAACTCATTCACTACGGAAGGTTTCTTGTGATCCTGAATAAATTGCGGCGGTGACAATATTATTTATTGTCAGAAATAGTTTAGGAAACATGGGTAAAGGTTTCTAGGGTCTTCCACCGGGTGAGCAGGTCCATGGGGCACAACGTTTCGGAGAACGACTTGTCCTCCATCATCAGGGGGGAGGGGTTCGGAAGCTGAGAAGCTTCGGAGGACAAGTCGTTCTCCGAAACGTTGGGCCCCATGGACCTGCTCACCCGCTGGAAGACCCGAGAAACCTTTATCCATCAGATACGCCGGGAAAATCTGAGATCCTTTAGGAAACATATTTACTACACACTGTTATTTTTTGACGAGATCTAGGTGTTAGAAATTCCTTTAAATTATTAAATCTAAAAATTATTTAATAATGTCTCTCTGGAGTGCATACACCCACTATTTCCCTTGTGAAATGGATGGTATTTTTCGTCAAATATCACGGAAGGTAGTTAGGTAAGGGGCTGAATATTTTGGTATTTTTTGAAGGGTGAGATGTTTTTCTTTCGAATAACACCATATTCATTGATTTCTAGGTGAAATGATATTTCGCTCAAACTACCTTAAATCCCTCGGAGTTAAACTTACTAATGATCTCTCGTGGAGCAAACATGTTCGGGAACTATCTGGTCAAGCTAATCGTTAATTGAGATTTAATATTATCATGACTCCTCACTAATCTCTAGGTCTGACAGATGCTATAAAATAAGAGAGATACACTGCCGAACAGATAGGTACAAAAACTCGTTCTTTCCGCGCACACTAAGCGACTACAATAAAAACTGGGCTCCTCTAAATACACTCCCATAATACATGTCACCATTTCACCTCCCAAAATCTTACATCTTTACACGGCTGGTGACCTAACACTCCCTGCCACAAACCCATGCGTCTGCTGGTAGGGTATTATGTGGATGTAGATTTAGAGTAGTAACATGTAAAAGATATATGCGAAAAAACCGCATGCTACAGATTTGGTTTCTTGGCAACTTAATGTTATTTTAACACATAGCCATAGGGCTCTTGGCATATATTTAGTAATAATTCGAGCACGTAAGCACATATTTTCTTCTCAATGAGAAAATGTACGTTAATAATTATTATGCTGGTCCATAATAAATATAAGTTATCTAGCTGAATAAAAAACACGTATCCATGTATAATTTTAGCTACATTTTGAATTCCGCAGAAAGCACGAGTACAAAACCTACTCTACCTAGAGAGGGTCAAAGTTTCATGGAACCGATATATTGTATTTTTACTATTATTATTATTAATATTGGATTTATTATGCTTACTTAATAAACGTGGAAAAAATGAAAGTCTGATTCTAACATTTCTGTTATGTATTGCCTTAATTTTAAGCCTGTGATCGTTTCTACCATAATATTTTGCCTTTAGAGCTCATATTTTGAACGTCCGACAAAAAATAGTCTTCGTCAAACTTTCGTAAAAGATTTAATTTATACTTTCCCTTCGATCAGATAGAGCTTCCCATCCTAATTCCGTCAGCAATTCAGAGATACTGCTAAGTTTATCGTAATATCAAATGAGGGTCGACCCTTCCATGGGGCCTCGAGAGCAGGTAACACTTTGTGCGGCCCCAGCAAACGGATTTAAGCCCATTTTTGACTGATCTTGTTGTTCTCCGTTGTATTAGATCTATATCTGAAACTAGGTCTACTTCTTAAGAGTCCCATACACTAGCGGCTTACTCCAAGATGTCTCATGAGAGAAAGAAAACATGGCTCCTTTACTTTCTCGTCTCATTTTCCTGGTATTCTTTTAAATAGTCCCAATTTGCAATTTTCTTTTTTTCTTGAAATAGATATTAGGTTTGTTTTTCTCAGAAACTTTTTCCCGCACCTAGTCCTTTGGTGACGAGGTCCAGCTATCTCTTCGTCTCTCATGGCCGGTTGCAAGAACATTTAGGTATGGAATCAATAGTTAGGAGATCAATGAAGGTATAGATCTCATAAATATGTTCGGGTTGGAGGAACATATCTACTAGTTACTTATTTACCAGTAGTTAATAGCATCGAATTATTCATGTAATCTTACACCGCTGGATAAAATTTATGAAAGCTGCTAATGTAGGTAATAACTATACGGTAAGAGTGAGCAAACTGGCCATTTGTCTCAAGAATTCTTTTATCAAGTAATTAAGTCTCCAAGCGGTTCATTGCGCAACCGCCAACTTGGCTACCTATGGAACTCAAAACTCCATGCCATAAGTTATGAAACCAGTAAATTCATCGAATGTTTCTGCGACACTTATTGAATGGTATCCATATCTTATGGGTCCCATATCTTTATGGAATACATTTGTGTCGTTCCCGCAAGCGGCCATTATCTGGTCTCCCTGGCAGACGGTGACCCTCTGGAATTCCGCGTAACATAACCGTAGGAATTCTTGAGTCATCCATTGTTTCCATATGGTCTCTCCAAAAGCATTTCACTATCTGCGCCAACTGACAATACCTTCCACGTTGCAAGTTTTACGGATCTCTTCAATCCTGCCCCGTAGTGTTTTTCCTACCATTTGTCGCAGTGTCATCATCTCAGTGGTTCTGGTCTTCATCGTTCATGTGGTCTCTGCTCTGGTTTAGAATCCGTCGAATTCGAAGTCGTGATGGGGCGGATGCATGTTTTATAAATTCTGAATTTGTTGCGATCTGCCTGTCCGCAAATTTCCCGTGTTTCCCTCAGGAAAATACATGTGGGACGCCTAAACCCATAACTGCTATCGTCGGGTCTTTTTTGACCCGACGATAGGACGACCGGTCGAAAAGGCAGCCCGCCTTTTTTTGGGTTTGTTCTTTTTTTGTAGTCGTCAAACGGCCGCTCGCAGCAACCTTGGCTACAATGTAATCCTACGGTGGAGGAGAGAGTAGGACAGTTGAACTTGAGACAGTGCGGGTGACGGTTGTTGTTTACGAGCAATTTGAAAAATCGGGTCAAAAATGACCTGAGGATAGTGTGTACGATGTATGCCAAAAACCACGATAGTCGGTAAGGGTAAACCCACACTGCCACAGCCAAAGACAAATAATTCCGACAAAGCGTTGGAGAAAAAAAGAAACAAAATAAAAACTCAATGAAGAATGAGAGACAAACTGACTGAAGAATGAGAAACAAAACTGACACATTTTCTCAACACAGCAGCTTTAAGGAAACAACATTGGAAGGAGAAATTGATTTTATTGAGGAAAACGGCATATGAAAGAAAATAAATGGAGAGAATGACTTAGGAAGACTAAGAATGGAATTTATATCAAACTAATCATGAGGGTTTGGAAGTAAATAATGATCTACATTTACATATTACTCTGTGAGCCACCTCAAGGGTGTTTGGCTGGGGATGATTTATCACTAACAGGCAATGTAGTGCAAAAATTAACTTTATCGACACGCAGTGCACTATACGTTTGCTACCAATGCTAAAGAAACTATTGAATGAATCTACACGTAGAACTACGTGAACGAGACACAAGAGTGATGCAGAGATCATGCGAAGTCTGATGTTGGTACTTAGTGGCAGATTTAAAACACAAGCATTAGGGAGAAAATGAACTAATCAGCTACTCTACATCTACATCTACGTAATACCCTGCGAGCCACCACGAGGGTGTGTGGCAGGGGGTGAAGATCACCAAACATGCACTATTGCCATGCAAGTAGGATATTTAAGGGAGGCATGCTAGAGAACAGGGTCACATGCAGCTAGGTGGTTAGTATCTACATAATAAGAAAGGGATTATTGGTTGTTATTACATGCATCATGCACTACAGACTCTACCTTTCGACTAACGTACTTTATAGTCTCATTGGCTGCCATTATGGTCTCTTATCGCTCTAGGGGACAACGACGTTTTAAACCTGTCTATTCCGCAGTCTATTTTCAAAATTTCATTCTCATGATCTGATATACCGGAGTGTATTCTTAAGGTATAAATACTTCGTTGGAAAATAATTGGGCTCTGAATTTACATAAAAGAGTGAGTCTAATTTTCAATCGACGATCTGAAAGCGATTCCAATTCCAGTTTTTGTAAGAGGCCAGTTACACTAAAGAGACTCTCATAACGCCCTGTCACATATCTTGCAGCTCTTCTCTGTACGCCTTCCTATTCGGTTTTTTTAGCCTCATGAAGATCCCAAATTCTGGCAGCATATTTCATGTGGGGTCTAACAAAGGAGTAGTAGCTGATTTCTCTTACTTGAACGTCGCACCAATTACTCTTTTAACAATTTACGAAAACTTGGTCTGTTATTTTCCGATGATATGATGTAGAAGTGAATCGGTTGGCAAAGAGGAGAGTGGAATATAAAATTGAACAGAACCAGTCTTTGGATTGTTTACTACTGACGATGATTATGATTCTATTTAGTCCACAATATCGCTCTTACTCCCACGGCAATGAATAAAGCGTGCAAAATAATGATTGCGAGCTCTCGGCAGTCCACCGTTACGATCATCCGTCAAGGTAATATTCTTGCTCGTCCCCTAGGTCACCTTTGTCGAGCCTCCACACCTTTCAATCGCTTCAGAAGGCGCAAGGCGAGATTCTCCTACGATTGCGTCAACTGCTCTCTGTCCCACGTCCTTGATAGCCGTGTCTTCCTCTCCCTTCCTCATATGTACTACGTCCGCAAAAGCGCCTTTTTCTTCGAATCCAGAGTAGCACTGTGATTCCCGGGATGGGAGATGGACGGGACATCATCTTCGTTATCAGCAGTCTTCAGTAGGATGATATATTTTCTGCAGCATTCCACTCCCCTCTCAGCTAAATGCGCCTTTGCAAATGGAAGGCGACAGTCACAGTCATCAGTCTTGTAACATACGGTCACGATAACAATTGCAGTAATCTTGTCGCTCGGCAGGGTCGTTCGATGCGATTTAACCGTATCTCTATCGATATTTTGGTTTTCGCAACCGTTTATACCACTCGGCCGCCATACTGTGCAGTTACCACCGTTGCATACCCAAGAAAATCTGCGAATATACAGCGCCAGCCATCATTTCGAACACAAAGGCACTGAAAAAATCATCAAAAACGTCAAACATCATATGCTATGTAAAATAACAAAAATAGCGCACTTGTTTACGGTATTGAAGAACCTTGTCAACTCAGAGCTCAGTAGCGCCATGCGTTGGCGAGCTAGGAAAAGCTTGTCTCAAATATTTACTGAAAAAAACTATCACTAAAGAATCTTTCCGAGGATCGAAAGAGTACCACCACCATTGTACCACCATTTCATTAGAGATGAGAGTTTCTGGAGGTGGATATCGCGGTGGTTTGTAAAATATATCCTGTACTAAGTTCGAAGAAAAATACTTATATATTGGCGAAATAAAATCAATATATGAAAGAAACAACGAAATTGTACCTTTACACCCTGTGTTTGTCGCGGATTGAATTTTATTAAATTGAAAGCTAAATGGTGTTAAATGTGACAATGCGAGAAGCATGGAAAAAGTGTTTTTCCATTTAATATTCTTGCCATTTTCTCGGAAAACTGTTATTAAAAGGCAAAAACTGCCGTAAATAAGTAAGCAAAAAAGAAATAAACCATCTCACCGCCTGATATTTTTTGTTAGTGGACAATTACTACGATAATTGAAGTCACAATCCGATTCTTCCATAAAAATGGCGCGGCAATTGGTGTTCATAAAGAATATACTCGCGTAAATATCTGCGTAAGTAGTGTTTTAATAGTGGTTTTCAACAGTTAACGAGATGCTTTAGAAATGCAGTGCGGGAAATTCGGAATGAAGATAAATCATAAGAAAACAAAAGTAATGAGATTCTTTGGGACAAAGAAAGCAAGGCTGGTCATTAAAGTTGAAAGACAAATCTGAGCAAGTGAGAGCATTTTAATTACTTTGGTAGCACGCTGGAAGAAAACTGGCCGAGTAGCAAAGATATACGGAAGAGAATAGCATTAGCTTATGAGGCGTTTAGTAATAGCAGGGAGCTGATGACAGGGACCTAGGGAAAGAATGTGAAGAAGAGACTGGTGAAGAGCTTGATATAGCGTTGACGAGAATAGGCTATAGTCATTTGGGATGTGGGTGTGGAGAAGGATGGAGAATATTAGGTGAACGAAAATGGAGCCGAACGAGGAAGTACAAAGAATGGCGGGCTAGGAAAGGAAACTTACAAATGAAATCCCGGATAAGCAGTTCAGGTGGATGGAGGATGTAATACGGGGCGATGGGTTGCAGAAGAGTGTGATAGAGGGAAGGATGTCGGGCTAGCGGGGAAGGAGAAGAAGAAAGAGAATAGGTTTCATGGACGGGATGAAGAAGGGTAGATCTTATGCAGAAGCAAAGAAGGAAATACGTGAGGTAATGAGGCTCCTGAAAGTGCAGAAAACTGGAAGTAGATTCTCTGACGTTCAACGAAACCAACTTTTGCCAGTAGAATATTAAAAGAAACAGTTCACCAGGTAACCATTTAAAAAGTAAGTTGGAAATTGGTATTTGTTTTGACTCGCGCAGTCGCGGTGGATCCTCCTTAACGGTACATACAAATGATCACAGTTGTCGATCACCTCATCAAGTAACCTGTCGAACAACAAAGGACTCCTTTTTTCTTTTCTCTACTATTGCCTCGCTTTCATTTCCTTTCGCTCTTCTTAAGAAGACATAATCGTAGGCGTAGGCGTTTTCTTTGGAAGATAGGAATAAGTGTTACTGCACCGACGGAAGCGTCTCTCCGCCGCCAATCTTCTGGACAAGTGAATTCACGTTTTGCCGTGGGTGATTGGGTGTCGCAGCTTTGAGATACCAGTCGAGTCAGTTGAAGTGCAGTATCGTACGATACGCGCAAAGAGTACCCAGCAAACCCCCTCAAGGGATAAAAATTTCACCAAAGATGTATTATATTTTACCAAGTTTTAGCAACTTTATTGATATTGATGTATTCCTATTGGGTAAACATAAAAATTCATGCATAGAAATCGCTTCGTTCTGATTCAGGGAATTTTACCCGCGCTGTTGTTATAATGTAACTTTACGTAAAATGGAACCATCGAATCGACAACGCGGAGATCACTTGAAATGACATTAATAGAAATTTCACAATTTATCATCGCAAAGTAACCATTAAAGTTATTTGTAATCGGCTCAGAGTTGATTCTTCCGCATTCCTTATTTCTAGATTGTAGTCATATAAAAATCAAAATCGTAGCCATATAAACAAACAAAAAAAAACAAAATCGTAGCCATATAAAAAGCTTCATACCAAGACTTATAACACTATACGACCTACCGAACGGAACTTGTATTGGACCGGATTTTTACATCATGGTGTGAAGTGGTTTCCGTGGTGTAGTGGTTATCACGTGCAACTCACATGCGCAAGGTCTCCGTTTCGATCCCGGGCGGTAACATTATTTTTCTTCTCTGCTCAGTAAGAATACACATTTCACTCTGTCATTTGGAGATTTTAATCATCCAATTTTATTCTATAATGCACCGCATACAGAATCACATGATAGTTCCCGTTTATTGTCTTAGTAAACCGTGAGATGACTTGCGTTGCCGGTGTGGTACTCGCATTTTAAAGAATTTATATTGAAAATTTTACGTTTTTAATATCGGACTCTGCTTGACAATTGGATATTAGTTATAAACAATTATGATAATAATAGATGATATGTTTTTACATTTCCATTTCCAATGGAGATTAGCATCCAGTATGATTTAATGAAATATCTTGATTCTTACCCACGCAACGTAAAGCTAATTCATCATGTAGATAATAATCAATATTTGTTTTTATTTATAGTCACAGTAAAACGGCTAACTTTCTTCCTGGAGTATACTCTGAGCTTTCACGCTAGATTTTCTTCAGCCCGCGCTATGTTGGTCAACGATTACCTGCATTGTCTTGTATATCATGAGACATAGTAACATTAAATATTCAGGTTTATAACTCCCCAGAGAAAAGTGTCGAATATGCTCTATGTGTGTGATAGTTTAAGTTGGGACTTGTCTAAGAGTCCCGGAAATAATGAAATGTACGGAATCAGTCCTCAGCAGTATTTCTTCATCTACATCTACTTATTATCCTGCAAGCCACCTCTAGGGTGTTTGACAGGGGGTGACTTATCATCAACATGAGCTACGCTGAATAGATTTACTTTCACCAACATGCACCACATAATGGATTTGCTACAAATGCTACAGAAACCACTAAATTAATCTATAATGTAACTATGTAAACGTGGTACAAGAGTCATGCAGAAAACATGAAAAACATGGTGTTAGCGCTACTCGGCAGATTTATGAACATGCATTTAGATATGAATAAATCAGCTACACTACCTGTCAACTAACCTTCTTCAAAGTCTTAACTCAGCCATTATGGTCTCATATCAATCGCGGGAAAAATGTCATTTTAAACAGTTCTATTCTACGATCTATTCCCCTTATTTTATTCTCATCATCTGATTTACCGTAGTTTGTTGGGAGTTCGTGAGATATTGATTACTTCGTCGGAGAATAAATTGGTTTTGAATTCTCATAAAAGATTGAGTCAAATTTTCAATCGATGGTCTGAAAGCGATTCCCATCCAAGATGTTGTAAGAGGTGAGTAATATTAACGGCACTATCATGACGGCCTTTCATGTCTCTTGCTAATCTTCTCTGCACGCGTTCTAACTCTGTTTTCTACCCTAACTCATGAGGATCCCTAACACTGGCAGCGTATTCTAAGTGGGGTCTTACAAGGGAGTTTATTTTACTTTATCGTCGCACTTTCCAAGTACTCTTTTAACAAATTCCAATTTACGATTAGCTTGACCAGTTATTTCACGAATGTTTTCTCCACGAGAGATTTTGTTTAGCTACAAGCTATCTTATACAGATTCTACAGTAGGTATCTAATTGGATATTTTGTACGTAATAACTGTACTGAGGGGAGTTTTTTCTTTTCCAGAAGTTCATTACAACACATTTTTTCAAATTTAATTCTAGCTGCCACGTCGCACCACGCTTGAATTGCCTTGAAGTCCTACGTTAACGCTTCATGATCATTATCGCTACGGATAATAATACACATTTGTCCATTAAGAAGCTGAAAGTGGAGTTTTCACGAGCCTGGTGAGTGTAATCCGGTGTTAAAAAAATAATATTGTGGATATCGTGTTGGTAAGGAGGCATAGATAATGGATTCCCACTACTAGGGCCCATTTTCGAATCCATGCACCTGTCTTCAAAGGTGCAGATGACCTTAGTGTTCGGTCGCCAACCCAAAAAGAGATAAATTACCCCAAAAATGAAAAGGATTTACATTGGAATTTCAATCCCTACTTGGATGTTAGGTGGAGAGCTCAGAGCACTCCGCTGGTCGTATGGGACATCGGGCGTCGGAACATGGGGCAAACAAGACTTATAAGAAAATGATATAGGCTGCATATTGGAGATTTCACCGCGTGGTTGTTTTTGGTGACAACAGTTTCGCTTGCCTTCCAGTAGGCGTCTTCAGGTGGAAGTGATGATGCTAGAGAGTTGACGGCTCCTCCACAGCTCATGGGAGAGGCTATTCAAACAAATGGACCAATCACGACAACGGAAAAAATTGGTTTCAAGAAAAGGTCGCCAGGCCTATATAAAGCCGTCCATTCTCCGGCATCATCACTTCGACCTGAAGACACCTAATGGAACACAGGCAAAATTTTTGTCACCAAAAACAACAACGCAGTGAAAACCCCAAAATGCAGCCTATATCATCGGAGCACCGCGGAAGCCTTCCAACCAACTCCCAAGAAAAACTTGACCGTTGCGGGCGAAGTTTACGTTGATAAGTAAAAAATATCACAGCAAATGAACGACCATAGCATGGCAATTTACTTAGGATTGATTATGATGATGTCCATTTTTTTCTAAAATATTTTATAAAGAAGATACTAATGTCATAGAAGATGATGGTTAGGTATGGGTGTCAAGCCTTTTTCAAAGTCCTCTGGGCGCACTCGATCCTGCGAGCAAGCTTGAGAGAAGGTCACCTTCTCTTACTAAATTCTTTATCCACTGTGAGGGGACACTATTTACTGTGTCACTTCTTCCTGTCTTCATCTCCCGCAAGACTTTCTCTATTTCGCTGGGCAGGGTCAGATACTACTTTGTTTGCTTCCATTTACGATGCAACGTGAATTTTTTGCAAACCACATGTGTCATTTTTCCTTTCAACTTTATGCCAAACGCGATATGAATACCGAAAAATATCTTCTGCGTAACTTCCATCTTTTTGGTTACCCTGGTACTGCGCGAATCCGGGTATTTTTTGATTTCCACGGTACCGAAAACAGCTCTTCCGGCCTTTTTCGTCGGTGTTAGAAGAGACAAGTCTTCGAGTTTTGCTACTTCTGTACCTTGTGATTCCATGCTCAATTATTCATTTCCACAATCCCGAAAACAGATCTGCTGGCCTTTTACATCGGTGTTAAAGCAAGTCACAACAGCAATCATATTTTGGTACTCCTGTACCGCGTGATACCTGGCCCAAATTATTAATTTCCACGGTACCGAAAACAGTTCTTCCTTGCTTTTACATCGGTGATATTAGAAGTCACAACAGCCGTCATGTTTTGCTATACCTGTGCTGCATGATACCATTCCTCAATTATTCATTTCCACTATCCCGAAAACAGTTCTGCTGGTCTTTTATATCGGGCATTTCAATGAGTTACAACGGACAATCACACTTCTGAGTCATGAAAAATCCAGGGCTCGAACACGCGACCCTTGGATTAGCAGGAGGGCACTACCCCGTCGCCACTGGCGCCAACAATCTCGCGCTTCCTCATCCTCTTTGCATGGCCTTCGCTTGTGGTGGCCACCTTAACCACTACATCCTCGCCGAAAGGATACATTCCGTGGCGAATTGGTCACCGTGACGTGAGTTGGCGACATCCGGGACCCGGAGTCGTCGTTCTTCCGCACGCTTCGTCGGGCGCTCCACGGAAGCGTCGCGTCGATACAACACGTAGTTCAAAGACTCCGATAATTGTAGGCAGAGAGGCGATCGGGTGATTTGGGGGAGGTGACAGCTTCAGGGTGACTCACTCATTATCGATATGTAGTCGCGCCCCGCCCAGAGAGTGGCCATAAGGGCGTGTAGGCGGGAGGATTAGGGCAGCCGGAAGGGAGCGTAACGGGGGAAAGGGATCATCAGAGGGAAGGAACGAAAGATTAGGGTCGGATTAGACAGATTGGCGTCTGGTTCTGATTCACCGTTGTGAAAACGACGCGCCGTGGGCCCAGAGTAGCCATAGGGGAGAGGTCAAACTAGGGGAGATCATCATCATGAAAAGACATCAATTGTAAGATTGGTTTTGCAGAAACTGTCCACTTCACTCTCCTCTCTGCCGATCGCTTCATTCCTTTATGATTAATTAAGCATCGGGGGACTGAGCTTTGCTAGGTACACTGACTGTACTAATAATTATAAAACTATAAAAATCATTTATTTAATTTAATATCATAACCTTTTCTATATTATATCTACTATATAAATATGAATGTTTGTTCGTTCGTTTTATATGCGTTCTAATTCCATCCATCAGATTACGATGAAACTGGTGAGTTTTGTGCGCACGCCCGCGAAGGTTTCTGAATTATTAAATCCATTGTACGATAGGTGGAGCGCGAGTCGTTTCAACAAATGAGTGTTGGTACGCGAGCTTCTCAAACAGGCGAGGAACGGCTAGGGAGCAACGAAGCAGATCGTTTACGAGTTGCTCAAACACGTGCATCAGAATCATATCAGTGAGATATAATTTGCGTTAAAATGCACGTAATTTATTTGGACGTAGACTAAGATTTGATGCAGTGGTCCCTTTGTTTGCTGTTTTTTTAATTCTTGAATTCGATTTTCGTATGCACTTCGCTTTTTCCTAAAATTGGATTTTTAAGCTCGATATCTAAAATGTTCGTATGTAACTTAAATGTAAAATAAGTGTTAAAATATCGTAAATGAAGAAGTTCACTTCCTGCGAAAGTCATCACACAAAAGCCATACTTACACCGTGAGTGGGGTAATCATAAAATCTTCAAATACAGTAAAATATCTTGGAATTACCTTAACTTCAGATATATCGTGGGGAACACACATACAAAACATATGCGGCCCAGAATTAAAGACACTAGGTTTTGTTAGGCGTATAATAGGAAGGTCATCGTATGGAAAAGTAAAAGAGAGAATCTACTTCGCTCTGGTTCGGCCACACCTCGAATACGCCGCAAGGATTTGGGACCCTGGTCATAAAGAATTAACCAAAAATTAACAAAAGACAAATAAAAGCAGCACGCTTCGTTAAAAACTCCTACGAACGAACATATAGTGTCACACAACTGTTAGAGGGATTAAGGTGGGAGCCCCTCGAGACTCGGAGGCTGCACGCTAGGCTTAGCCTGCTTGAGATATTCCGAACTGGTGTGTTTCAGAGCGACACAGAGAATATTAACATGACGCCTCACTACATTTCTAGGTCTGACAGATGCGTTAAAATAAAAGAGATATTCTGCCGAACAGACAGGTACAAAAACTCGTTCTTTCCGCGCACAGTAAGCGACCACAATAAAAACTGAGCTCCTCCAAATACACTCCCATAGGACATGTCACCTCCAAATATTTTACATCTTTACACAGCTGGTGACCTACCACCCCCTGCCACACGCCCATGTGGCGGCTCGCGGGATAGTAGGTAGATGTAGATGTAGAAATGTTTGCCCCACTTCAACAATAGAATATTTTTTTTGCTTGGAAGCCTGAAGCAGCATGGGCATGGAATGGAATGGAAACTCATGCTATCATTTGTGTGTTTCGAATTCCTGTGTAGGTTTGAGGAATTAATTGGACTATGTCTGAAATTCGTTTGTGTCTGCTTTGTATATGTGTGCCTACTTAGAAAGAAAAAGATGCATTGCAACGCATCCCGGGCACAGCTAGTCAAGAAAAAAAATTACCATTAATAATGACTGAAATTGGTTTTTCTCGAAAGTAATAATTTGCGAGAGTTACAGTCCTAAAACCCATAAATACTCACTCTCAGAATAATAGGTTCCGTAGTTTTCGAGAAAATGTTTGCGTGCCCATACGCTCATTCCTAAGATGAAACGTTAAACGCACGGGCCGAATTTCCCGTTGATAGCCATTGCTGAGGCTGCCAGGGAAATATGCTGTTGTTGAAATCCGATAAAAAGTTGCAATTTTGGTAATTGAAAACGTCATTTTTAAGCAAAAACGAAGTGTATAACAAAATCCATTGAAATAATTAAATGCTTCATTCTTTTTGCCATTCGATAATGAAAATTTTAAACAATTGCAGGTAATTTAAAATAACAGAAAAGAAACTGCTGCATTGAATCCGAGTGAAATGGGGGCCCATTTTGGGGGCCTTCGGCCCTTTGCAGCCCTCAGGCCTTTCGTCCAATGGATTCTTCGTACCCGATATATACCCGTCGTACATGTACCCGATATATTCTCGTCGGTGCACCGACTTTCAGGAGAATCGGTTCGTGAGTTTTCGAGAAAATATTTACATTCTTAGATAAATATAAACATACAAATATACAAGAATTGCTCGTTTAACAGTACGATGGAGAACCCAAAAGTAACCGGACGGAATTTGCTGCTCGCGTCGCATATGTAGTTCGGAATTCTCCCACTAGGTGAGTGTTTTATAACCCCTCCTGAGTCGGTATCCCAAGCCAAAGCGTATAGAAGAGAGGGACTCTTTTCTATACACCTTGTCCCAAGCAATGTCGCCTGGTTCTGATGTAGCGAGCCCCTGAGGCAGTTTTCGTGCTCTGAGTTTATCGACATCGTCGATGTTTTTGAAATGGCTGATTTTCGAGAACAGCGTGCGGCGTTGAAAGTTAGTTTTCTGCTCGGTACAAGTGCATTGGACGCGGTTGATATGATGTCTACAGCTTATATAGAACACGCTTTGAAAAGATTTCAAGTGTAAGAGTGGTTTTCTTGATTCGAACGCGGCGACATGTCGATAGAGGTCAGTCAATGCCTTGACCGGCATTCCACGTCCAGAACTGATGAAAACAGTCATTGCATTGCTCATCGCTTGGCACTGTTCACTCCAAGTACGTTCCTGAGCACCAAACGGTGAACCGAGCCCTCTTCTGGAGTGTTTTGTGGCGGTTGTGCGAGAATGTTCGGTTGTAACGGCCCGATTTGTGAAGGAGTAGGGACTGGTTCTTCCACCATGACAGCGCTTTAGCTCACGCAGCCATTTCTGTGCGTGATTTTTTGGCGAAATTCCGCATAAAATCGCTTCCTAACCCACCCTACTCACCGGATCTCGCACTTTTTGATTTCTTTTTGTTCTCCCGGATGAAAATGGAGCTGAAAGGGAAACGTTTTGCTGACATTCCGGAGGTGAAATGAGAATCGAAGGTGGCGCTGCAAGGCATCGGTAAGGACGAGTACAAAAGGTGCTTTGCGCAGTGGAATAAACGTTTGAACCAATGCATTAGTGTTAATGGAGAGTACTTCGAAGGTGACTAACGTTCCCTTCTCGAAAGAATGAATACTGTGATAAAAAAGAAATGGTGTCCGGTTATTTTTGGGTTCTCCCTCGTATAAGATAAAATATGAAGTGTTTCATGATTTGCCTGATGTCGTCGTGAATTTCGCCCGATAAACAATTCACCAAGCTCAAAATACGCGCTAGTTGACTCTCTCTTGAATAACCAATGAAAAGTGACCTGCGACGAATAAGTATCATCTTTGTCTATAATTGTACGGTAATAATACGACACAGCAGTCTAGAGAAAATAATTACATATATTGATGTTCCACACTCCTTAACTTATTAGCAATAAACAACTACTTATCAATTCGTTGCTGTCGAGTAATATAATCATTGATAACTGGAAATTGGAACTGTAAGTTACTATAAATATTATTAATGTCAACAACCGGTATGTTACCATGAAGTTTCGTTATAATATTACGTTGTAACGTCAGTAGTTGTGGTTCAATAAAGATAAAACCAAATAAATATGATATCTTGAAATGTTAGGTTTATTAATAACTACCATTTAGAGCTCATTCCTCAAGAAATACGGCGAAATAAAGGATTATATCTTATGATGGTAGGCTTACCCGAATACTCGCGTTCGCTTGGGATCTTTTAAGGTACTTAGGGACATTAAACTACTTTACAGCACATATTCATCCAAAAACATGGCACTAACTTTTAAATTGGAAATATTGCCAGGTGCACGCCCCAAATGTATTGTAATCATCAAAATACGAGTAATATATGGTCTTGATTAGGCCCGCCATTTTTTTGGACTAGTACAAGTGTTCGGTTAGGTATATATGAGTAACCCATCCGCCTTGTGAAAGTAGTCACGTGACTTGTAACTTGTAGACTTGTAGCTCTAAGAAACAGCCCCCTGATTTTATTTACATTTCAGCTTATAAAATGTACTTCAAAGATGTTGTATACAAGTTTTCAGAAAATCAGGGATAAGTGACTCTGTGGCCCGAGCCACGTCAATACAAATGCTTTCTGTAGTACTGGTAGTATACTTTACATGCACTACACCAATAGAGGGCACAGGAACTTTGACCAACGTGCACTACACCTTTGGCGTACAAGTTATTCTCCCATAATGTTCATTTTCACGGAACTTCCTCATTCTCATATTGGGAGTAAGCAAGATAACGTATCGATGCACAATCAATGATTCAGCGGATCACCAAAAGATTGATACATCGTCATGTGGATCACCAAAAGCCACCAAGTTCTACCTGTCAATCTACTGCGTATTAATTTTGTCATTTGCATTAATTACTGACAAAGAATTCCGACGAAGAGCCGGAGAGAAAAGAAGCATGATACGTGAATGGAGAGATAAATTTACTGGACAAATGTTGCGACAATTTAAACAGTAAAATAAATGATACATACATATCAATCACGCTGTTCCCTTCCGGGGTAGGCACAGTCACAAAATTTCCCTCATAAATACAACTCTGCTTCAATAATTTCCACCATACTGACCTATCCTTGCAAACCTCTTTTGCCTCATTTACCCCCATACACTGCTTCATACACGCCCTCCTTTTATTAGGAACTCCTAATATTCCTCCTCCCAAGAATTTCCTCAACAACATTCAACCTCAACTTCCTCTGCCTACCTCTACCTCTCGCACCATTCATTTCACTCCTATACATCCGTTTCGTTATTTGACTCTCATCCATTCTCTCAACATGGCCAAACCAACGAAGCACATTCCTTTCAAATATGTCCATTACTGGAGTATCTTAACCACATTCATTTATAACCCACTAATTCCTGACCCAATCCATCCAAAATTAATGATTTCTTTCTAAATATGTAATAGCACCTTTGTAGTAAACTATAAAGGGTGTTTCTGGAGGAAAGTTCGAAACTTCTGGAGGGGATAGGGGAGGTGATTTTCAGAATTTTTTATCAAAGCAACATGGGATCGCAACTCCTTAGTTACCGAGCTATGGCAGCGTTAACATTTTTTCAGAAGTATTCTGTCATCACAATGATAACACCGAATTTCAATGACTAGTATCGATTGAGGAGTCTTGAAACTTTTCACAGTGGTGCGTAAGATCTGTATTGTTCTTGTTCTGCTATCATCAATGCTAACGGTATCGAATTTTCAAGATGGCTCTAGAATATTTGTCGAAATTTAATTTCTCAAAAACAAATAATGTACGATTGTGTTCTTAATTTCAGAGATATCAAAAAATGTGTAAGAATAAAACTTTTAGTAAATTTATTTTTCAATTCAATGCAGTAAAAATTACATCTTTATCTTTTAAAATACGGAAGATATGTTAACTTAACTGATGTTGATACAACGAGTTAACAAATGTTCTTATGGATAAGAGCTTTAATTTGCGTAGAAAACCTCGGCAATTAGTGACACTAATTATAACTTGCCTTTGAGAAAAAGACCCAAGGAGAATATGCAACCAAGTTCATGGTCTGGTTGCTGAGAGTTACAAATTTAACAGTCACAAAGACAAAAATTACTCGTCGGTGGGGTTAACAATATGGGTGGACAGTTTCTCCCAATTTCAGAATCATTGTTAGACACGTTCAATACTTTGACATAATGCTTCAATTATATCATCATCATAATGAAGAATCAATAACTTTAGTTTTGAAATTTAAAGAAATACCTTCACTCTGATTACATCAGTTGCTCAAAATGCCCACTACCAACGTTGGCATTCAAGCACGTCTCAGCAGAGAATTCATTGCATTTGTTTTTGCAACATTTGTTGGTCATTACTTACTTTGCAGCAGTGATTATTATTTCCATAAGTTAATGCGCGCAATTGACCTCATACGCGTACACTAGAGCCTTCATGTGGCCCCAAACAAAGTAGTCAAGCGGGTTTAAATCTGGAGACAATAAATAAATTACGTCTTCTAATCTTTGTTTTCCTCATTCTTATGAAGAAACTTCTTATTGAATTGAACTTTAACAGAGCAGTTGTTTGTACCTTTATTTTTCATGCTCCAAGGGTGCTCCACGGAGCAAATAAATTTATCTTGTCTTAATCCTTCCCATACTGCTTTTTGGAGACAGTTTTGCCAGAGAAGTTTTGTGAATAAAAATGTATATGTATTGTTTCTTTCCTGGAATAGCCTTTAAGCCTGTTTTGGCTGCACTTTACCATTTCATCCTTGTTCTTCCGACCCTTCTTCTGTTCTACGGCTTATACACCTAAGCGTGTTTTGGATATCTTTCCTTATGTCGTGTTTTTTATTAATAGCATTAATAACACTTAGCAGTAGTTGTATATTTAAAATAAAATATTTATAGGTTATAAAATGATAGCATTTCCCCTTTCGCGCTATGCTATCTCTGCAATGTGAAGCCGTATAGTATTTTTTGTCTTGGGAAATGTCTGAGGATTTCCCAGTGAATAATCATCACGAAGAGTTTTCGAATTGCCTGCAAGGTGATGATTCTGAGCCGCACCGACGAACGGTACACCAAAGGCTCCAATATTACTACGTACATTGTAGTAAGATTACGGGCTTAATAAATTCATCTTAAGATTTTTAGATTAATATAGCGATTGCCTCTTCTGGAAACTAGTCCTTTGTTGCCGTTTTGAATGTGAATGGGTTGAATTTATTGATTTCTGTTTGAGGCTTTCGCAGCGCTGGATTGCAGTTCTCTCCATTGTTTTCGGGTTAGCTGCGTCAAGTTTTAGTCAGATGACGCTTCGTGGTCTATGCTGGCCACATCTTCAGATCAGGTCTTGAGTGCTGACAGATGTCAAGTCAAGTCCAAGTCAAAATATGTTTATTTCCACACCGAAACAAATACAAGTATAACAAATAACAAAAACAATGGTGTGGACCCCGTTCTAGGCTGTCGCCTCTTCAGGGAAGTCACTGGAATACTTTAACAGGTGCGGGAAGATATTGGCCCGGCATTCGCCCTAGGACGGTGGGAAACCCGCTAAAACCACCGCCAGGCCACAAACTTAACAATATAAAACAAAACAACACAAAGAAATAACAAATCTTAGAAATTTAAAAGTCAACACTGAATAAGTCTCTGCATAAATAATATATATATATATGTCTCTGGTAATAAAGAAATCACTGGGAATCCGTTAATAACGTGGTTAAACTATGAAATATTTCAACATGGAATATATGTCTCTGTTAACAATAAATAGATAATAAATAGTCAATATCACTGGGAATCACTGGGGGGAGGGAGGAATAAATATGGGTATCACTGGGGAGGTGGGGGGGAGTCACTTGGGGCAAGGGTTGCTGGGGGGGCCACTGTGTCGGACGCCGATTCTTCTTCTCTCTTCTTCTTTCTCTTCTTTCCTTTTTTCTTGGGGCGGAGAGGAAAACCTGGTGTGATGGTAAGCTGCGCGGGTGCGGGAACCGTGGGTCTGATTGTATGAGGTGGTAGCGCGACTTCCGGGTGATATAGATGGAGGTGGTCCGAGATGAATCTTGGCGTGGAATACAGCTTTTTCTTAGGTTTTCTGGGCAGTGGACCACCTGCTGTACCAATTATGGAATCCAGAAGCGCCCTGTTGTTCTCCGCTATCCTCCTTGTCCCGTCGCAGCGTAGGCGGCACAACCTGTGAAGCAGAGGTTCATTATTAGTGAGGTCATATACGGTGCGGGAACGGGTCAATGGGTGCAGGTCGAAGGTCTGCCTGAGGATCCTTCGCTCAAGGGTGGCGTACGACTTTAAAGTTTGTCGTAGCGGGAGAATGGCCAGCGCGGCGTACTCCATGACTGGCCGTATGAACGACCTGTATAGGAGCAGGCCGCACCTCGCCGAGACTCCCCGCCCCCTTGCGCGGACCGCCCTGATCAGGTTACTACGCCTACTACACCTTGCGACCACGTTCCTCACGTGCTTCCTGAAAGTAAAATGTCTATCGATTAGTGCCCCAAGATACGTCGCCGTGTCTGTGTCCTGGATCCATTGGTCCCATAGTCGTAGCCTGCAACCATCTGGTTTACTTCCTAGGGGTTTGGCGATGAGTAGCTGCGACTTGCTTGCGTTGGGTCGCATCCTCCATGTGGTGAACCATTTTTCCAATCTCTTTGCCATCTTCTGTAGATTGTTTGTGGCAGTCCGGGCGGAATTCCCTGCGCACCATATCGCGGTATCGTCTGCATATTGGCATAGAGTGACCGCGCCTCTTGCCCTACCATCAGTTGGCATATCATGGCAGTACAGGGTGAACAGCAGGGGGGATAGTACGGTGCCCTGGGGGACACCTGCTTGGAGGGGGAAGAGCGCAGAGTGGTTTGAGGCCACTCTTACCCTTGCGTTTCTGTCCCTGATGAAGCAGTTTATGATGCGCAGTAGGTTTGCACCCACCCCTGGGAGCTTTGCCATTTTACACATCAGCCCATCATGCCATACACTGTCGAAGGCTCGTTCGATATCCAGGAACAGTGCTGCGGCATATCTGTTTCTGTTTATGGCTTCCGTGGCGGTGCTTGTCAGGAGTGCCAGAGGGTCGGTGGTGCATCTACGTGGTCGAAAGCCATATTGGTGTTGGGGCAGGACACCATTGGCCTCGAACACGGTGCTCATCCGTCTTGTTAGGATTCTTTCGAACCACTTGCCGATGGTGCTAGTGAGGCTGATGGGCCGGTAGTTCTCCGCTTTCTTCTTGTCCTTTCCTGGCTTAGGTATCATTACCATTGTAATCCTTTTCCAGGAATCAGGGTAGTATCCAATACATAGTATGGCATTGAAGATAGACATCAGGAGTGGGGCGCAGGCAGGGGCCTTTTTGACATGAAGGGTGGTTATACCGTCGTCGCCCGGTGCCTTGTTCTTCCACGGTCTGCTTTCCTCCATTTCCTCTGCGGAGATTGGTTGGAGTACCGGGTCGTCCTCTATCCTGGCTGGTGTCTGCAATGGTCTTAAAAGTATTTCAGCAGTCTGCACTGCCCTCGTGCACCTGTCTCTTTTGACTTCGTCAAAGAGGGGATCTTCGGCGGGCGTGTAAATTTCCGACAGGACTCTCCGGAATTCCTCAGCTTTTGCTGTAGCATCAGCGATCGGAACCCCGGTAATGTCAGTTAACGGGCATGTTTTAGCCTTGTGTTGTCCTGTCAGTATTTTGAATTTTCTCCAGAATGCGCCGCCGTCCCTGTAATCGAGTGTTCTGCAGGCATTTTCCCAACTTTTTTCCTTCTGCAGAATGACCTTCCTTCTGATGAGGGCATTCATTCTATTCCATTCAGTCTTTAGGTCGGGGTCTTTTGTTCTAACCCAATCCCGGTATATCGACCTCTTTTGTTTAATCATATCCACCACATCCCTGGGTAGTGGTGGCCTCTTCGGGTCGATTGTTTTCGTCGGGATGCAGCCCGCAGCCTCTTTAAAGGCGTCCTCCATTGCCTTTAGGGCACTGTCCACCTGGTCCGTTGTTTCTATGCCTTCAATGTGCTTCGTCCTTTCAGCGATTGTGTTGTTGAATGTGTCCCAGTCTGCCTTCTTGTAGTCGGGCCGGGTGACAGAGATGCAAGGGAGAGGATCCACGAGGTAGAGGGGGAAGGAAAAGGGCAGGTGATCGGAAGTAAGGCAATCGTCCACCGTCACGTCACCCGAGAGTGCCATGAGGTTTCCGGTTACCAGGGCATGGTCGGGGTATGAACACCCATTGCCCACGAAGGTGGGCGACGGGATATCCAGGCGGGTTAGGGAGTGCTGCAGAAGGTAGGTTTGCAGAATCCTCCCCTTAGCATTCGTCGCCTGGTCCCTGAAGGAGGTGTTTCTTGCGTTCAGGTCTCCTATAATTATGGCTGTTGGACAGGACGCTATTATGTGGTCCAGGAGTTTCACAGGGAGTTCCACGTTGGGCCTGGAATAAATAACACATATTAAAATTTTTCTCCTCTTTAAGTGGACCCGGGCGAGAACTGCTTCATTCCCCGGGGTGAGGCAGTCTTGTGGGATGTCTTCCCTGACGGCGGCTATGTCATTGCGGATTAGCAGTGTGGTGCCTCCCGACGTGTTGCCAAGCCTCGCGGTGCTGAATTCCTGAAATCCAGAAATATTGACACTTGAGTTGGGACGCAGATAGGTCTCCACCAGCCCCATGATGGCGACCTTCCTTGTCCTTATGTGCTCTTTCAGGAGGGGCCTCTTTTGGCCCAGGCCACCGCGAATATTTATAAAAGAAACCCTCGACTTATCGTTCGCCATTGAAGAGGTCAGAGAAGAGCGATGGGAAAGCCGGTGGGGAGTACAGCGGGGTGACTGTCATCCCCAGTACGGTCTTTGCCGCATCGTCGATGGCTCGACCTACTGCCTGGCGCTGATCTTGGTGGATGTTGGTCAGCACCATCGTCAGCAGGTGGAGGAGCTCCTTCCTCGTCACTGGCTTCGCGTCCACGGGGAGGGCGGGGATGGCCTGCAAAACAGACGGGTCGGGGTGAATTGGGGCGGCCGCGGCGAGCGAGGGCGGGGCGCGTGGACGTCGGGGACAACTCCCATCGCCCGCCCTGTGCTCGCCGCCGCAGTCCGGGCAGCGCGCCTGACGGACCGTGCCTTCCCCCTCCCGGCGTGGACCGGAAGGGCGTCCGCGACGAGCCCGCTCGTCACTCCGCCGAGACTGCTTGGCCTGGGAAGGGGGGGAGGGGGGCTTGGATGCTTCGCATCGGTAACTTCTCCCGTAGAAGCATATCCCGCGCCGCATCAGGTCCCTGCATCGGTCCTCTGCATGGAGCTCCGTGACGACTCGCATCACGGTGCTCGGCCTCTTCGTCCGCCTGGCCCTTATCCTCCAGATGACGAGGACGGGAACACCTAGGTCCTGCAGGCCGTCTCTGATGTCCTTCTCCGGCGTCGCAAAGTCCACCCCTTTAACGACGAAGGAGAAGGTGTTCTGAATAAATGACTCGGACCTAGGGACTTTATGATGTTTAGGGGCGGAGCGGGGACCCAGCGGATAAGAGACCCGTATGGGCTCTCCTACTAGGTGGGCCAAGCGTTTCTCTCCACCGTGTAGGAGTTCCAGGCCCTTTCCGCAGAGCTGGACTCTCACAGTCCTCTCGACGGAGCGCACGTCCATACGCGCGGAAGACAGGCTGGGGAAGGCCTGCTTCCAGCACGAGTGGAACTGGCGCTGCGTGGTATTCGGGGGTAGGTTGGCGATAGACACCCACGAGAGGACCTGCCCGGGAGGGTTGGGAGGGCGTGTGTCGGGGGGAGAGGGCCCTGACTTCATGGACCCAGCACGACGGCCGGTGGGGGTTGTCCACTCGCCAGGGGTGCTCGCTAGTGCGGGCGGGGCTCCCTTCGCAGGCCGGATGGGTTGTGGGAAGGGCAGGGAGAGGAGTGGGAGGAAAGGTCCATGGGTGAGGGGAGGAGGAGGTCCGACGATGAACGGGTTCACCGACATGAGGGGCGGGATCTGGGATGGTGGCCTGCTAGGGGGTGAGATGGTGGGGGGTGCCGGCCCGATCGGCTTGAATAGGGACGTCCGGCCATTGGGATTTGAGTGGCCGTTGTTTGATGTGGTCGGCGTGCTTGTTGCGGCCGCCGGTCTCGGGCCACCGACGGTCGGGTCTGTAGGGACGGGGGACTCGAAATCCGGCGACGCCACGGATCGAGCGGGATGAGGAATTTGGAAAGGGGGGAAAGAAGTTAGGGCCCTGACTTCCTCATCCGGGGAAAGAACGGGTGAGTTCCTCAGAGGGGCCTTAGCTCCGGGACTCATCGTAGGGCAGGACGCTGGGCGTGGGGAGGGGTGACCCACGACTACCCTGGGCGCCCTCGGTGTGGAGGCGTCCGAGTCGGTGCTCGGGGATGCGGGCCATTGGGGGGAGGGGACTTGCAGTTGGGGGTGTCCGGGTTGGACAACTGCACGGGGCGAGGTCCTCAGGGCCCTGGAGCGCAACCGGTCCGTCCACACCTCCGTGCGTACGCCGGTGAGCATCAGGTGGGCCATCGCCGCATCTGGCCCCCAGCCGGGCCAGTGAGGCTTGACCCGGTGCTGACAGATGGAAATGGCCCTGTATATATACCATCCTTAGGTGGGCCTACCAGTGGCGCGACCAATCAGCTTCGAGGACCCCGATTTTGGCGCGCTTTTGCGTATGAGTCTTTTCCAAGCGGTGTTCAGTCTATGCCCATCATCTCTATTGAAATTGTCTGCTACTTTTTCAATTTCAATAGCCTCCCGGATGATGCGAGGGAAATAATGCTTTTCGTTGGCTAGGACTTTTGCTTTATCAATCATAATCTGATGCCCGGGATTAGTGAACGCATGTTCTGCCACTGCTGATTGTTCGCAATGCTTATTTTTGAGAGCCCTGCGGTGTTCGTTTAGTCGGACGGAGATGGCTCTCTTAGTTTGCCCGACGTATATCTGGCCGCAGCTGCAGGGAATCTCGTACACTCCTTCATATTGCAAGTCAGGGATTCTGTCTTTACAGTTAGGAAGACGTTGGCCAATCTTCTCCATAGCACTATATCTCGGTGTTATGTCGTGTCTATTTAGAACTCTCCCGATCTTTTCCGTGGTGCCGGCGATGAAAGGGAGAGTTGCAAATCCTCTTGGTTTTGGAGTCGCCGCAATCTCCTTCTCTTCCTTCATTTTCTTCATAGTGGTCCTGATAAGGGCCTTGGAGTAGCCGTTCTTCACGAGGGCTGCTGTCAGGTGTTGTTCCTCCATTTCTCTTGATTTCTCATCGCATATTGTTGCAGCCCGATGGAGAAGTGTTCTCACAAGAGACTTCTTAATTTGGGGGTGGTGATGTGAGGAGGAGTGCAAATATCTATCAGTGTGTGTCTTCTTTCGATAGACACCATGGCTTAGAGAGCCGTCCTCGTTTCTTGTCACTTCTACGTCCAGGAAGGGTAGGCGTTCATCTTGTTCGGTTTCCATGGTGAATTTGATTGTTGGGTGCTGATAATTCAGGTGCTGGTGAAATAGTTTGAGAGATTCCCTGCCGTGCGGCCAGATGACAAAGGTGTCATCTACGTATCTCAGCCAGAGACGTGGTTTCTCAGCAGATGACGCGATGGCTCTTCTTTCAAAATCCTCCATGAATATGTTGGCCACTACTGGTGCTAATCTGTCGGTAGTAGTCATCGTTCCACCGAAAGTATGAATTCCTAAGACAGAATTCAATAATCTCGGTGAAGTCCTCTGGAAGTCCTTCTTCGGTAAACGTTTTGATGATTTTCATGGCATCATCCACAGGTAAATTGGTAAATAAAGACTCCACATCAAAACTAACCATCAAATCTTCGGGCCCCAGTCGGATGGTTTTGATGATTTCGGTGAAGTGATAGGAATTCCTTACGTAGGTCTCCGTTTGTCCGGTGAATGGATGGAGGGCTTTAGCCATGTACTTGGCAATGGCGTAAGTAGGTGAGTCAATTGTGCTCACAATGGGCCGTAGTGGGATTCCTTCCTTGTGAATTTTGGGTAGGCTGTAGAGTCTAGGTGGTTTGGGTGCCGAAGAGAAAAGTTAGCGTTGCTCTTCAGTGGTGAGAGACGAACGCTTAATCAATTCCCTTATGCGCCGCTCAATTGTTGGCGTTGGATCCTTCTCTATGCGCTTGTAGGTGTTCTCGGGCAGGAGATGAAGAATCTTCTCCTCGTACTCATGTCTGGGCAGAAGAACGGTGGCATTCCCTTTGTCTGCAGAGAGTATAAGGATACTCTTGTTCTTTCTTAAGTTTCTCAGGGCTTCTCTTTCTATTCTAGTGATGTTGGTCGGAGGAGGCTTGGCTTTTGAATTGAATTTATTGAATTTAAAATTCACCCAACTTATAAATATAATAAAATGGAGAAAAATAGCATATAAAAATGTTTGAAATTGCTTTTGTCGGCCCCGGTGGCGGCGTGGTAAAGTCCTCGCATGCTAACCCGAGGGTCGCGGGTTCGAGTCCCGCCTGGATAGAATATTATCTGCCCAGGACATGGCTGTTTGTCTCGTCCGTTGTTACTGTTATTCACACGACGTAAATTGGCACATTGTGTGCTGTATTCGGGATAGTGAAGATAAATAAATAAATAAAATAAATACATACAAAAAGGAGTGAATCTGGCCAAAAAATACATTATACAAATACATAATCATGATTTACTATTTTACATTTTCAGTGCTAAACAATTTATTATACGCTTTTCTGTGAAAATTTTTCCTGTTCTCATATAAATTCTAGTAATGACCCACAGTATTAAATGTAGCACACATTCCATTCATGGGAGCATTTTTACAATAGTTACTATTAATATTCATTATGTACAATAACCTCATGCATTTACGTATGTTATTTGGAATAAGCATATTTAGTTTGCATAATAATTTAGAGCTCTCTCCTTCATTAATTACATCATGTAGGAACAATAAATCATTTAATATTCTTCTATCACTAATCTTATGAAAATTAAACATTGACATAATTCTTCAAACGTAACATGATTTTCAATGTTATATTCATTTGTCCCGCGTGTTGCTTATACAGTGTGCATGTGACTGAGAGATGAAGTGAAATGACGTTAGCTCCTGACGATATCATAACAGCAGTGCAACTGCTACGAATCTTTTTAAATTAGACCAGGAGATGTGGAGCAGCTTACCCGGTGTAATACCCGAGAGACCTTCATCCAACAGGTACGACGGGAAAATTTAAGATCTTTCGTCCCCATCATCATCCGCTCCTAATAATTGCTAAACGCTTCCTTGTTTGACGCTATTCTCGTCCTTATTTTTTCACTTGGAAAATTAAGCATTTTAATTACCTGGGAAGTACGCTAGTAGGAAATGGGGCATAATGTTAAAAAATGTAATGATCCATCCAAATCAATTGATTGTAGCTTTACGTTGTGGAACTACGAAAAGGAATAACCCATAATAAAAACGGTTTACATTTCCACTATGTTTTAATGCTGTTTACCGGTTTTACGTCTATAGCGTTATTTTTTAGACAAACAGCTGTTTGTCTTGAAAATGACGCGCTAGGCGTCGAAACCGGTAGACAGTATTAAGGCAGTAGAACTGTACTCCATTTTTATTACGAGTTATCCATTTTGGGATTTGCGAAACACTGGTGAATTTGACCTTAAACACAAGGTGATAACTATATACATATGTATATATTGCTGGACTATCCGCTTTGACGTGTTTTCAGCCGTAAAAATTATCGGTTTTGGAACACCTGCGCCATCCAGATATAATGAATAGGTTGTCAGACTGGCAAAATAATTTTTGGCATCCCCGCAACAAGTGCTTTATCGTATATAAAACCTCAGATCCATCGTGACTGATGGCCTGAATGGGGATCAATTACGTTACTGATTATTAATACGTGCATAATCAATTTTCTCACGTTGATTGATTGTTAGTGCCTTGGGCCGTTGGATAAGATTCACTTTCATTCTCACGCCCTTGAAAAACACACACCATCGTAAGGGTATTGACCCATACTTTATGTTAAATAACCGAATACTGTTTCGGTTGAATAAGTAAGGGCAGATGAAGGCCGTTCCTAAGGCTTTTGTGGGACGGCAAAAATCTTTAATGTATAAAAACAGGTTTTTAACATGATCACCATTGCGTGTTCCACTAGCTGATGCTGTGGTTTTGGAAAGACCTTTGGACATTTTTTCATTGTCTTTTTCATTTCTTGTCCTCCATCGGGTCTGTTTTTAAGGAGATGCTTCCGTGGCTGAGTGAGCCATAAAAAATTCTAAAATCCAAATTTTTGTTTCTGTTGTGTAAAATTCACAGTGGAAAAAGCATTCGCTTGGACTGGGAATCAAACCCAGATCCCTCGATTTTGCTCCGAGTGCTCTAACCACGAGGTTAATGGTGTTGACTAGAGATGAAGTAACTGCGCGGCTAGTTCCGTGGTACTTTGAAATTTTGTTTCTGTGTTCAAAATATCCTCCTTTCGCAGATGAAATGAGTTTCCCATAGAATTCCTAAAAATTATATTCTATGGGAATTCTATGGGAAACTCATTATGGGAAGGAAATTCTACGTCTGATATCCCCACGCTAAAGCAATATAAAAGCGTAATACTACCTAGGTGCCTAAGCTGTTCCACCAACTCAATTTCATGCCGTGCCACCGTCGAAGGATCACCCTTTTGGATCGTAATTTTATTTTTACATTTAATATTTGGAGCGAGTATATGTAATATCATTGTCTTGAAACAAGATCCCATCCAGAGACTCACACGCTCTGCGCGGTACTGCCGTCGGGATTGGCTCAGCATGCTTTTCCTCATAGCCTAGAAATTTAATGGCTCACTTTTTTACTGTGGATTTGTTGTTTATATTTTATTGTTCATTTATATTTATCACTAGCGAAAGGTACCCGTTGAAATTCAGCGGGGATGATGCATTCAAGAAACTTGAATAAATTTCTATTTATTCCGATGAACTCATTTTCCTCCTTAACTGGTGTTTCGTGGAGACGAAGAGGATGAGAATTCTTGAGGAAACTTGATTATTAACATTCGGTAACCTGCGGATGGGAAATTAGATAATAAAAATGACGGAGTAGCTCTCTAAATATTGATAATAATTAGGGTATTTATTTTTCACTGGATAGACACAGGAAGAGACTTCACAATTACAGAGTCATTCACTCTATTCTGGGACCCATGGTCAATAAGGGTCACACCCGCGTATGTGAGCGGTCAAGGATCCAATCATCCTTAACCAAGAATAATCCACGAGTCTCTTCTACTGTGTTTGGGATCAAAATCTAGCAATATTTAAAAAAGTCCTATTTTCTGACCACAACCATTATCATATAGGTATATCAATGGTATAGGAGTTCGAAACCAGGAAATTTTAGGCTAATGACTTTCGTCAAATGGGGTTTTCTATTTCTATTGGTAGTTTGGCATAGTATTAAGATATAATTTCAATGATATAAATTCCTTTACGCCGGATCAGCTCCTCATTTGTTGATCATTGCTAGCGAATGGTAGGTACCCATTAAAATCCAACGGGGAGAGAGAGAAAGACGTAAAATGATAAAATTCATTGAATTCTTCGCATTTACTCATATGGTTTGTAATCAACTGTTGTTCCGTGGAGACAACGAAGAAGAGTTTTAGAGGCACACTGAATATAATCATGCGGGAAAAGGGCTTAACCAAAAGTCTCCATAATTTTACATGGTAGTAACCAAAAAAGAAAATGACATGAGTTCTTTAACGCCATATCCTCGTTTATCAACCCTACGCTTCTCAAGCACCTGAAACAAACCAAAACGGCGCAGCGTGGGGAATGCTATTGTTTTCCCCCTAAATGAAATAATCTATTTGAATACCATTATAAGTAGAGGATCACAATTCAGCCAAAAATTATGCAATGATACTTCTTTATTGATAATTTTCTGACGCCAATCATGGGAATTTAGGTATATAAATGGTATAGGGCGTTCTAATAGTGAAACTTAGGCTAATGACCTCATCAAATAGGGTTTTCTACATCCCTTGATAATTTGGTACGGTACAAACACAGAAGTTCAATGACATAAGTTCTTTTACGCCGGATCAGCTCCTCATTTATCGATCATTGCAGACGATATTTACCCATTGAAATCCAACGGGGAGTGAGATAAAGACACCAACTACCAAAATTATTTGAATAAATCTATTTGTTTTCCCTCTTATGGTTTGCAACCAACTGCAGTTTCGTGGAGAAGAGTTTTGAGGCATCCTGAACGTAAAAATGCGGAACCTCATGGTGGAAAAGGATTTTAGCACAAGTGTTGATAATTTTACATATTAGTAACCTAAAAAGTAAATGACGTGAGTCCTTTATCGCCATATATGCTCCTCATTTATTGACTGTACGCTTCTCAAGCACCTGAAAGAAACCAAAACGGCGAGGCTTGGGAAATTCTGTTGATTATTTCTTCTACACAAAATAATTTAGCTATTTGAGTACCATTACCAGTATTTAGTAGATGACAGTTAAGTCAAAAATCATACGTTAATACTTATTTATTGATAGTTAAGTCGTTATGATACCTCGGATTTTTCCGGCCGTTTTGCGCGTTCCGGCGGACGTGTCCGCGTTCATTCAAAGCTCAACTATGGGAATACTATCAAAGATAGAGGCCTGCAGTTTTCTGAAATTGATAATAGAGGTAAGACTCTATATTATGATTGAAGAGAAATATTGTTAACTCCCCTGATTTGAGAGAAAAAACACTCAAACTTAGCCTTACCATTGCTCCCAGGTAAGCTAGAAATCGAAAATTCGGCGTCAAGGAAATTGTAGCCACGTTCTTTACCTACTTAGTTAATTACAATGTATGTGCTTTGATTTATTTTTGAAGCCGTCAGCTTTAAAACCGTGGGCCCTTGGAGGCCTAAAATCATGCCCAAAGTCCCCGTTCATGCATGAAAAATCCTTAGTTACCAAGTAAATAAGCTATTGTTGAAATTGGAGAAAAATGTGTTTTTTTGGCGTTAAAAGTGCAATTATCAAGTGAAATATAATCGTAGATGAAAATCGATTGAAGGAATAAGAAACTTCATTCTTTTTTCCACATAATTGCGAAAATTACAACCGAATACCTCAAGTAAAAGTTATTTAACGAAGCAAATAAAGAAACCTCTGCATCTATTCCTGTGATAATTTAATGATATAACCATTTTGGAGCCCTAAAGGCCCTTGTTATATAGCCTATGTGAGAACCAGATATATCAAGTATCTTTCTACCAAATTTTGTTTCTATCGATTCAGTGGTTTATGAGTGATTGAGTAACAGACAGACAGACACCACTATATTTTTATATATTAGTAAGATTATTCCATTGTTACATTAGTTACATTCCCCTCCGAGTCCTCGGCAAGCCTCGGGTTTCACTGCTGTCATAATGGCCGAGGACTCGAGAGGGGTTGGGCAGTTATCGCAGCCACGTCCGACGCCCATCGGGAGTGTGGCTACGCTGCGGTTGAGTCGTGCGGACGGAGTAGACGGAGGGACCCAAGTAATACGGCCTTCTGCATGTGAGCTGCAAGTGACTCCTCCTGTGCCACGCAGGACGGAATGCACTTGATGTTCTCCTGCAGCGAGCCCTTAACTCCACTAATTCAACTGAGTTCGGTGTTATTCATCTATCTTTATTTTATTTATTAATTTATCTTCTTTTTTTTTCAATTTATTTCATTTATTTATTTTATTTATTTCCATACATTTTTGTTTAAGTTTTCAATTATGTATACATCACCCTTTTTCATTTAGATTTCATGCAATGTTCTTATTGGAGCTACCTTAGCTAAATCTACGTGTTGGTTTTCGCATGTTTTTTACTCTCTCTCTCTATGTGAGGGTATGTATTCCTGCAGTGGGGTTTTTTTCTGTCAAGGATATCACCGCCTTATTTCCTTACGTTTTACCGCAAATGTACGAGGGCTGTGAAAAAAAACGGGAAAATTTGTAAAATAATTTTTTTAGATTTCTTACTACTTATTGGTCCTTATATCCTTATGAATACTTTCCTTATCTAGAGATACACCTTTTCCAGGGGTGTTCCACTCCAAAATACAGTCCTGGAGGGCTTCTTAGGGTATCACCTCCATTTCCTGTGCTAAATTATCTTAATTTTCGTTAATGGCGTCAAAACGACGTCTTATAAGCACTGATTTTAATGACGGAAATATAAAAAAGTCACACGGAAGTATGCCAGGCGAGTGGGGAGGCTAAATAAAATAGCTATTTTAATTTTTGCACGATTCTCGCTAATTTGCCAGGATTATTGGCAGGCGCGTTATCGTGGTCGAGGAAGGTCGTTCTGTTCGGATACAATCAAAGGAGAAACTAATTAATCTACAACCCGACACATGTTCAATTTTTCTGTCAAATTTTCATAATATTACCCAATCAGGATTTATAACTTACCAGCAAGTTCCCTGGCAGTCTGACGACGTTAAGCGCGCAATACATCCTAAACTTTCTGAGTAATACTGCCATCAGTTGGCATCGTAGGCCTTCCTAGTTGAGGATCTCTTGAACTGATTGAAAACCAATTTTGAATCGGGGAAAACATTAGTAACTTCGTGCGACTAAGAGGAATGCCTTTGTAAGCCTTCTCTAAAATTTTGGAGGTTTCCGTGAAAGATTTACAAAATTGCATGCAAAATTTTATGTTGCAACGATGATCCCCGAAACTTGGGAATTGATAAAAATCGCCATGGTGATTAAAGCAGCTTCCACTTACAGAGGTATATGACGGAATCTCGACAAGATTTAAAAACGGAAAATTATGGCTACTCGTGATTAAGTGAAGAATTCAGCGCTGCCAACCAGACGTTGTTAGTACAATCCGTTATCGCGCAATAAAAATATTCCCGTTAATTTTTGAACAGCCCACGTATATATCTTTCAATATATAGGCTTATTTCATGAATGTATCTAGAGGCCACTTCACACGGTACAATTTATTGTACAAACGAATGTATGAACTCTTGCATGAGGCAAATTGTACCGTGTAAAGCGGCAAATTGTATGATTGTCTGAATGACTTAACGGGAAATAGAGCCTGCTCTATTTCCATTCAGTCTCTTGTACATCTTATGATGCATTCGTTTGTGCAATAATATGTACCTTGTAAAGCGGCCTGAACAAGAGGTTAGATGGAAGAAGCGACTGTCTCAGTTTCGCCCAAATAAAGACGCATTATTATTATCACTACCACGTGGACTCCGGAGGGGATTTGACGGTGTACTTTTATACTCTTTTCATAAAATGGACAAAAAGTTATTTATTCGTAACTTAAAGCTGCTCTCATCTTTGGGAATAATGAATCACTAAAGAGATGATGACAGAAATCCTCGCACATTTTAAAAAAAAATATGGCGATGAGCTTTTTCTCGAGTTGGTAGATTTGACATCACTTACGTTATGGCACTTGCATTATATCTACATGTAAATTAAACGAACTGAAATTTATAGGGGGCTAACTCCTTAGCTGTTAAGCATAATTTGAGAGGTTGATATTGGTGGAACACTGAAAAATTAAATTACGCTATTAGAGGTTTCCTAATATAAATATAAGGGGCCTCTCTTATTCAAGCAAAGTTTTGTCGTTTCGATTAGCCCCTTGCTAAAAATTTTCACCGAAAACCTTTATCTGTGAGCGCGCCATTTTACATATTCGTTTTGTGATGGACCACTTCCGCTTGATAGTACGACAATCTTCCGTGTGTCATTTCCTTTCTCACGAATTCTTAAGCAGCAAGTGATAAACTGGAAACTAACACGTGAAGAAAATCAGCGAAATGAATGGGAAAAGGCCAATACAAAATAATCTAATAAAGACCATAATTATGGCTATAATCACAAAAACTGCCGCAAATATTATATGGCCATTCTACATTTTATTTTGAGCTCCACCCTGAGGTCTTCTACATCTACGTATTTACCTGCTAGCCGCTGCACTGGCGTGTGGCAGAGGGTGTTAGGACACAAGCTGTGTAAAGATGTAAGGGATAAGGTTTTGGGAGGTGAAATGGTGACGTGTATTATGGGAGTGTATTTAGAGGAGCTCAGCTTTTATTGTGGTCGCTTATTATGAGCGGAAAGAACGAGTTTTTGTACCTGTCGGTTCGCTAATGTATTTTTCTTATTTTATTGCGTCTGTGAGACCTAGAGATGTTGTGTGGCGTCGTGATAATATTCTCTGTGTCGTTCTGTAACATACCAGTTCTGAATCTTCTACATCAAGACCTGTCTCAAAACCTTCTTTATCAGGTCTAAAGGAATGATTTTTTTGGTAAAGGGGATACTATAACTCTATGCGAAAGGTTAAAAATCAGATCTTTTGGATGAATTATTTCATACTTTTCCGGCGAATCATACTGGTAACACATCGGGCTACCCACCGTTATACGACCTACGTTTTGACCGACGCGACGTATGGAATTGAGACTTTTACTTCGTCATCAGGGTTGACCATCGATTATGCTGGTGTGGGGAGTTAAAATCCGTGATACGTTCGAACTATGCATCAAATAAGAGAGTAGTTCTGGTTTGAGTAGTAGGCTTTACCCCGTGGACTGTAGGGCTTAGCACTCGAATGCATGTAACTCTGGCATTATATGTGCGGTACCTGTGAGGACAACTTGCTCCCTTAAGCTTCCATGAGATTCGCAGTGGAAGAGGACGCCTGGGTAGCTAATTGGTTACAGCACTCAGCGTGGAATCGAGATATCTGGGTTCGATTCCTAGTCCAGGCGGATGATTTTTCCACTGTGAATTTCACACAATTTTCCGAATCCCAAGGATCCCGGACAAGTATTTTTTCTGCCGAGGAATTTCGCAGTTATGTGTATTACGGGTGACTTCGTAGAGTTAATCCGTGGAAAGTCCCGGTATTCTCCAAACTGATAATTCATCCCCTGCCTCACACCCTTGTTGCGGCTTGAAGGGCCTTGTATAGATAAAGAGATTGAACTAAAGGAGATAGTGTCATTGCTTTGTATTTCCCCTACTATCTATTTTTTCATCGTCAAGGTCCTCACACTTCTCCTCCCGCTACATAGCTCTCCTATTCCCTCTTCATAGCGCTCTTAAGTTCTTTTTTGGTGGAACAAATGAAGAAACCAAAATTTACGTGAAGACTTCAAATGCTAAAACTGGAACTAATTAATGAAACAGTCGCATTATCACGGGAGTAAGATCCCCTGGTGTACAGGAAGCAATAAAGAAGCGCGGAGGAACGCAGGGGAAGAAGGCAGAAGTGTCTGATGACAGCTTGCAACGTAACCTTGAAAGCAATGGGGCAGGACTTCATTCGAGCTTTCCCATTGTCCATGCTCCAAAATGGCGGTGAAGATTGGACGATAAATGTGGCAGAAATAAGGAGAATGGGGGGAGTTTGGATGTTAATCGGAGAACGACGATGATCAGAGGCGCGGAGAGAATAAAAAATTAAGACGTTCTAGGGGAAAGCTGAGAGGAAAATATGTTCAATAAAAACTGTGCGGAATAAAGACAAAGGCCCGTGGAAACTTCTGAGGTCAAACGACTTTTCAAATGACAGTTGTTGGAGGAATACTGAGTTGGCAGAACGGTCAAGGAAAACCAAATGGGATGAACATCTTGCAAATTATACCAGGCAAACTATAAGGGGTGTAGAAATGAAGATTTATGAAGTAACCAGACTACTCGAAAGTAATAAATAATGTTATCATTTACAATTTTATCTGCACACCTCTCATCTCTTCAGCGTTCAAATCTTCGCCTTGTTTTTGGAAATCCGTCACTACTCGCCTTATTTTGGAATGTTGTTACAAGAAGCATGTTTGCAACCACAATTTATATTTCTTGGAGCAGTATCCTAAAACACTAGTGAAATTAATTGCCTAATTACTCACCGAACAAAATTTTCCGATATATTAAATATTAGACTGTTGCTCGCGTTTGCAATTTCCGGGATATGTTGTTCACTTTAGTATAAACGATGAATGAGGTGCTATTCTACCTAGTGATGTCAGTAAACAGGGAATACAGATTTCTTACCATAGTATTTTTGGGAAGTTCGGCTAGATTTTAGGCTGACGCAAAATTTCACGCTTCGAAATACTTAGCCGCGTAATCATTCGCTAAATTTCAAGTTTCAGGTTCGTTTTTCCTCTAATAAATAACTTAATAGTTCACAACCCTTTGAATTGGTGGATCATGCCGTCACGAACAATTGGTTACCAAGGTATTCTTTTCTACATAAATTCAAAATAAATACAAAATATAAAAATGGATTTTTGTTTGTGTCGTCTTCTATGCGTTTCAATACTATTCATCAGATTACGATGAAACTTTGGTGAGTTTTTGTGCGCGCGCCCGCGAAGGTTTCTGAATTATTAAATACATTGTACAATAGGTGGAGCGCGAGTCGTTTCAACAAATGAGTATTGGCACGCGAGCTTCTCGAACAGGCGAGGAACGACAAGATAGCAACGATGCAGATCGTTTACGAGTTGCTCAATCACGTCCATCAGAATTGTATCAGTGAGACATAATATCGCGTGCATCAGAATCATATCAGTGAGACATAATTTGTGTCAAAAGGTATGTAATTTATTTATATGTGGAATAAGATTTGGTGGTGTGGTCTCTTTGATTGCTTTTTTTAAATTCTTGCATTCGATTTTCGTATACGCTTTGCTTTTTCCTAAAATTGGATTTTCAAGCTCGAAAATCTTAAACTCATTACTTCTACGATAGAATATTTTATTTACTAGGAAACTGCAACATAGGCATAGAATGGAAACTCATGACATCATTTGTGCGTTAGGAATCCCTGTGTATGTATGAGGCAGTAATTGGAATTGGTCTCAAATTCGTTTAGATTCGTGTAGATTTAGAAAATATTTGAACCCAGAAAAGATTTAAACGGTAGATATGTAGTTTACTGCTCTAGTTTACATTCCGCAAACTGCTATTACAGCCGTCTCAGGTGACCTGCTGCGCTCATTTATACCTTCTTTCAAAGCTTCCGCATTTAATATATATCACGTTTTTTACCAAATTCCTAGTACTTTTCTGGTTATTTCACTTCAAAAATCAACATTCTCCCGTTGCGTTTTACGCCATATTTCCATCTTTCCAACTGCACAGGGACATCAGAAACACCACAGGGACACCTGAAACACCTGTAACGTTTGATATTTAATGATTGATGTTTATGTTGTTGTTTAGGGGTTGTTGATGAGAGGAGAGAGGGGATTGTTGGAACAGAGAAGAAAAGGGAAGTTGGCTCGAAGTAGTGAGGCAACAAGAAACTGTATCTTTAAGAAAATAAAGAGGATTTGGAACAAAACAAACGTCTGACGTTACACACCTCAGGGACACCTACTTATTTCACCTCTTACTTACTCACATAATCACCAATCTGCTCGAGGGATTTTTTTCTAGAAAATACGCGATCCTACATGGCTGCAGCTGCTACATTTACGTATATAATTACCAATAAGCTCGAGGGATTTTTTTCTAGAAAATACACGATCCTACATGATAGCAGCTGCTACATTTACGCATACAATCACCAATCAGCTCGAGGGATTTTTTTTCTAGAAAATACGCGATCCTACATGACTACTGCTGCTCTATGTAAGATGGGAAGGTTACTCGATCACTGCGCCATCTCCTGAAAATCTGATAATACTACCCAAAATAACCGCCGAAATCATCACCTCTTACCTTCAACTTTCGCTCGAAACCGTATTTTATAACTTTTCTCAAATTTTTATTCACTTTAAACAATGCGGATTCATGCACTATCTTCCCTAAAAATTTCACCGAAAAAAATCCATTTCTAGGGGTTGAAAAAAATTTGTTCCGAATGGTGTGCAAACTACATATTTACCGTTTTAAATTATTGCCTATCATTTATTTCATTGTGCAATTGAGTCTGTTTTGTATACGTGTGACTACTCAGAAAATGAGGCATTACAACGCATGCCGGGCACAACTAGTACTAAATGTGTACTGGAAATTATTGTTTGGTGAATAATTTGGCGTCAAGACTTTTCTTGTCCATTTTTATTTAAATCGTTCCTTTATCATTTTTTTAAACCACGTATTCGTTACTCAAACTCGAAAGACGGGATATTACCATTTCCAAACTACCAACGTTTTTAGAATGTGTGTCATAAAATCCTCAGATTGCAGGCAAAAGATAAACACCGGATGCATTCGCAAGTTTTTAGCGTGGAAGTAAGCTGTTCAACCGGTTTTTGTTTATTCGTTGTGGTTACCTCCGTGAGGCCTGACTTATGTTTGTTATTCTCTTGCTTAAGTTCATGGGAAATCCAAGAGATCCTCTTGAACCGTCTTATATTTAATGGGATAGTGTAATCTCCTAATTTAGCACAATAAATACATTATGAGCAAGTGCAGATCTACTACTCGTGTGTTCCATACCTCTGATGAGGTAATTGTTCACAACTACTTCACTGTTAATAAAGTTGCTGCATTTAGCGTATTTGAAACCGGATAGACTTTTTTTCTCAACCGAAGGGTTATTATCTTGTAAAGCTCTCTCATTGCCATTCAATGCCGGACTTGAAATCGGTAAAAAGCCCTGAAATAAAGCACTATTGAATTATTAACCACTATTGATATATTATATGATGGAGTTTTTTTTTAAATTGTACCGTGATAATGGCACTAGGTGCTGAAACCATGGCCCGTAATTATTAAAAATTCTGAGTGGAATGTTACCATTGTCTTTCATTTTAACGGATCCAGATATTCGTGACCACTTTAATCCCGCGATAAATCAAAGCATTAATTTCAACATTCGTTTTTTGCCTTTATCCAGAAAAATTAGCTTTTTCAGATAGGATGATTACGTCTCAGTTATCAAAAGAACCCAAGCATATGCACATACGCTCTATATTCTATTAGCATTAAACAGGGAAAAATTTCCCGACGACCCTTGTCAGCATGGACATAACATCGAATCAGACTTAAATCGATACGACGCATACCGAGGACTAACTGCATTTAGATACAGGTTGCTCCGACAAATTTTCGTTTTCGATATTTCGATCCATTAAAGTATATTCTTGAAGCCGATGCTACGGTACAATTGGAATTATTTTCATAATCCTGGTTTCGATGCCAATTTTATCTTGTCCATTTTCCAAAATGCAGTTTATAACTAAGATTGTTTTTTTTCGTAACGATTAGGGCCTTATTAGGACCTCCGATGATATTGCATTTGAGGAGAGTCTATCATGCCTCCATTTCCCTATTCTTTCATTTCATGATAACAGAGAAATATAAGAGTCCAACATGACAATTTTAAGAATATAACAAGTAATAAATTGATATTATCAAAATATATCTGCCGAAGTATCGGTTTATTTAATCCATCGGAATATCATTGTGTCTTATATTCCCTAGTCCAAAAACTCTTGGTACACTTCCCTTTGGCATGTCTTGGAGTACAAATTAGATTAAAACGCACGATAAATATGAAACAAAGGGGTCATTTGCCAGAACAGAAATGTGTCTAATTATTTCTCCATGAACAGCTATGAACGATATCATTATCTCGTTAATGGTCCGTTTAGAGGCCAATGTTTTTTTTAATGTACCCAAGAAATCCTGGAATTGAGCAGCCCAGCATTGCGGATATGCTTACGGGCCATACATTTTTCACTCTTACGAAATGCGCCATTATCTTGGCACAGGAAATGTGGAACGCTGGCCACTTACCATTTAATCGCCTGCTGTACGCTTGAGCGTCTCAAATAGCAGGAAACATTCGCCAAATGAACGAAGCGAGGTGAAAAAGACTCAGCCCGCGTGAGAAAAGTTTCCGTCTAATTCAAAAAGGTGATTTGGAAATCCTTGATGGTTTGATTAGCAGCGTTTATGAGCCTAATTCAATTATACGGTCCGGTCATCAGCCGATAGTTGAGTGTCAGCTGTTAAGCTTTTTCGTTTATCGTCGGAAATAATTGTGAGTTGCACGTTAAAAGGAAATATTGCGCCTTTGTTAATGAATGGTACCGATACCGTTTTGCACCGGACGTACTTAACGCGGAAAACATTGCGCATGTCCCATTCGATCTTAGATTCACTCGATGTTTTGAACCGAAGTGATTCTTCAAGATCTTTTTGAAGTGGCTTTTAAACGCCGAGAATTTCGAGTAAAATGGGTAAGCTGTCGCAGGTGCAGGTCAAAAGCAGTCAGGACAACAGTGCTCAGTCAGAACAGAAACTAGGAGAGTAGAAGAACATGATACGTAGAAGGACATTCTACCATGCAGTTCACTACTCAAGATACAACTACTTAGTATTATTAATGCGACATATAAATTGCATTGTAAGGTACTAAAACATGCAAGTGTATATCATGCCGGAGATTGCAATCGAGGTCAGTAGCTAATAATTATGTGAAAATACTTGGCCCTACTGCAAAAAGCAATTTTACCTAGTCAAAGTATCCCAGAACAGATAAATTGCGACTGTAAAAGTCCCTCATTGTACGTGGAAGAAATTTGATTTTAAGTGTGTCGGTTCTGCAGTCTATTTCCTTAATCCTAATGCCTGTGATCGTTCCTACCGTAATAGTTTGGCTCTAGCAAAATATGTTGAAAGTCCGGCAAAAAACTAGTCTACGTCAAACTTCCTTAAAAGATTTAATCTATATTTTTCCATTTGATCAGTTAGAGGTTCTCACTCTAATTCCCTAAACAATTTAGTAACATTGCTATGTTTATTGTAACAATTTTTAACAAATCTTGCTGCCCTCCGCTGTATTCGATCTCTATCTGGAACTAGTCCTGCTAGAACTAGTCGTAAGGGTCCCATATACTAGCGGCGTACTCCAATGTGAGGTTATTAGATGTAACCTCTCTAACACCGAATCTCTATCGGCTACAATCATCTGTGCTTCTCTGTCGTTATAATCCGAGCTTCTTCCCTGTATTAGAGCATGATGCATGCGCATATTGTGACGAATCTCCTACTTACTTCCAAGCTTGCGTTACTAGGGAAGAGCAAACAACAACTATTACTATTAGGGCAATCTACCGGTTAAGGTAAGTAACAATGGGTGTGAATACAGTTCCTGTAGATTTTTCAAAGGGCGTGGTCCAATCTTCTTACAAAATTTCACGTTTAATCATGGCATACGTCATACCTTCTTCATCCCGTCAATGCAACATTTTCTATTCCTTCCGCGCTTACCCAGCGTCCTTCCCTCGATCACGGCCCTCAGCGTTCCCTCGCGCCTCATTGTCTTGTCCAACAATCTTCTCCGCCTTCGTCTAAATCTCTTTTGGCTGCCAAGGAGACGTCAAAGTAGGTTGTTCGGCTGGTAGTGTAGCTGATTAGTTGATTTGATCCAAATGCTTGTTTCTTAATTTGCATCGTAGTACTAGCGTGACGTTTCGCGTGATCCCTGCATGACTATTGTATCTCGTTTACGTAGTTGCAACACACGTTAATAAAATAGTTTCCGAGGCAATGATAGCATACCTATTGCGCAGTGCATGTTGGTGAAAGTTACTTGTACATTATAGCACAAGTTGGCGATAACTAGCCCAGGTAGTGAAGTTGATTAGTTGATGTACTCCCAAATGACTGTATCTAAATCTGTCATGTAGTACTAAAATGACGTTTTGCATGATCCATGCGTGACTCTTGTATCTCATATACTTAGTAGTAATATACATTCATACAGATAATTTCTGTGCAGTGCATTCCTACAGTGTAGTGAATATTGATGAAATTGACGAAAGAAAGAAAGATTGATTACTAGTACATCAGAGTGTATGTTGACGATAACTCAACCCCTGCCAATCACCCTCGAGGTGGCTTGCAGGATAATTTGTTGATGTTGGTGTAATTTCCTTCAGGAATTTCCTCTCCTCAACTACCCTACCAAGTACGTCCGGGCTCATCTCCTTTCTTTTTTACAGTAGTTGCTTACGAATTCTTCTTGTGGTAGGATGCCTTCTTTGTGCTACTCTTCTCGCAATATCGTCCTTGCTTCCATCATCTCAGAAAACATGAAACACACTGCATGTAAGTTCATTTTAATGTAAACTTATAATGATTCTGTCAACCAAAACGTCTAAGGAATGTCCTCTAAAACGCCACCGTACCAAACACTTGCACGTTCATCCACGTCCACTACACACCTGAAGATGACGCCGCTCCGTCGAAACTAGTCGTGTCTTAAAATAATTTGGTGGAATCAAAAATCTACATATTGCCATGAAAATCATCTCAATTGTGTTTGGCATGGGGAAGGAGTAAGAGAGCACAAGGAAATAAGGCTAAATAAGAAGATTTTGTTAGCGACTGTTTTGAAAAGAAAGGTTTTTTTTGTCATTATTCATAATGAACTTCCACAAAGTTGAGTATGAAACCATTGAGATCACACACTTCCACGTTCATCTTCCTTTCTTTTTTACCACAATTGCTAATTAAATCTTCTTTTGATAGCCTTATTTGCTTGTACTTTCTCGTTCTTGCCCCCTGTCAAACACCATTGATGTGACTTTCATATGTAGCTATATGTGTACTACTGTTCTCCTCATATCGTTCTTGCTTCTAACATCACAGAAAACATGAAGCACATCGCATGTATGTTGATTTTTATGCAAACTAAAAATGATTCTGTCCTCCAATCAGTCTGAGGAATGTCCTCTCCTCCACCACTCTACCAAACTCTTCCACGTTCATCTTCCTTTCTTTTTCAAAACAGTTGCCAATAAAATCCTCTTTAGATGGCCTTATTTTCTAGTACTTTCTTGCTCTTGCCCATTTCCAAACACCATTTAGATGGTTTGCCGGGTAAAATGTAGATATACTACTCTTCTATCTACATCGTTCTTGCTTCTAACGTCACAGAAAACTTGAAACACATCGCAGGTTAGTTGATTTTTTGTAAACAAAAAATGATTCTGTCCACTAAATAGTCTAAGGAATGTTCTCTCCTCCACCACCATGCCAAACACTTCCACGTTCATATTCCTTTATTTTTTACAAAAGTTGCAAATAAACCCTTCTTTAGATGCCTTATTTGCTTGTACCCTCTTGCTCTTTCCACCACCAAACACAATTGATGCGGCTTTCATTGCAATATGTAGCTGTAGATGCACTACTGTTCTCCCTGTACCATCCTTGCTTCTATCCTAACAGAAAACATGAAACACGTCGCTCACTTATTGACTTTTATATAAACTTTAAGTGATTCTGTCCACCAAATAGTCTAGTCATGAGCTCGAGATTCTCTTCAGAGAATCGCATGGTTCTGGGACTAAGTTCAACACGGCTCCACTTTTTCATGAGACCTTGGAAGTATCTTTCTTGTTCAATGGGCAGCTTAACAGACTAAGTTCACGGTTATATGAACTTTGGACAAGGAAGGTTGTTTTACAGAAAACAGTGATGTGGGGGAAACTTCAAACAGTATTTTAGGGCTTCTTGAAAGTGTGGGGACGTTCACTTTCGTAAACTTTCAAGGAGGTATCTCACTGACGGACTCAAGGGCTTGGGCGTTTAGGACAACAGGTGATTGGAGTGATCTTTGCACAGAAATGCGTGAAATCTGGCGTACGTGTTCTAAAAGCTGATATCTATGTATAACGATAGTAATGCGGACTGAGCATCATACTTCAGTTGTGCGAGAAGTCGTACGCATTGAAATATCGTTCGCCGATTTTCTTTTTAACTGAAATGCGAAGGATGTTGGTAATAGCTACGCCATTTGACTTGTGATGTACCTGGGTAGAACGCAGCTATTAAGGCGGGTTTACACTAGGAAGTTGACTTCTGTGGAAGTAGCGATTGTAGCGATATCTCGAATCGTATCGCCACTCGCAGGGAATCGTTCTGCTTACGTATAACTTCCGGCTTTTCCCAAACATACGGATGACGGAAGTAAATAATGAATATGGTAATATCGAAAGTATCCCAAATTTAGCAATAATAGCGTAGTCCCAATGGCATTCGTTGGTTTAACAAATTTGAATGAATAACAATAATGATGCACTATTACGTCGATTCAAGTGCGTCAAATGAGACAATAATATTATAATCTAATAAATGATAAGTCATGAAGCTTACCTTAGGGGTTCTTTATCGTTTAAAATATTTTCAAGTACAATTAAAAATGTACAAAAAATACAAGTACAAAAAAAATGAACAATGAATCCTCCTCCTACTGAGTCATTCGTTGTTTACATTTTAAATCTCCGTTTGCTGTCATATGACCAAGATCCCACCGGATGCTAAGCGATTTTATAGCATAATCGAATAGAAACCAGTCTCTTTTCCTTGCAGGTTGCAACCGCGGTCGATTACTACCACTATCGACCCTCAATACTGCCATGGAAGTGCGTGCTTACACATCGAAGTGTCGTTTGTAAGCGACTTCCAAGGCTACAGTCATTGAAGTGACTTCCATGAGTAAACCTTTAGAAACGCAGGTAAAATAATCATGAGAGGTGAATTAGCTATCTAGAATGTAAGAAATGAAGACGTGGTATATGGGAACGCGTATATCTACATAATATTCTGCAAGCCACCTCAAGGGTGTTTGGCAGGGGGTGAGTGATCATCAACATGCATCCAAAAGTCCTGGTAACTTTTATTAATATTAACTTTATTGTAGCTATGCTACCAACGGCACAAAACTATTAGTATTTATGTTAATTACTACTAAGTAAATGAGATACAGGAGTCATACTGGGATCACGCGAGACGTGATGTTACCACCACGTGGTATATTAAGACACGCATTTGAGAGCATATCAATTAATGTGTCACTACCTGGGTTAGTTATCACCAGCATTAACTATAATGTGCAAGTAACTTCCACCAACATGCTCTATGCTATAGTTATGCTATCAATGCTTCACAAACAATTAATTTAATGTGTGTTGCAACTACGAAAATGAGAACCTGAGTCATGTAGGGAAAATGCAAAATGTGATGTTTACTCCGTGGCGAATTAAGGAACAAGCATTACAGAGCAAATCAAATTACCAGCTACACTACCTGTCGACTAACCTACTTCATAGTCTCATCGGCAGAAATTGGCGCACCTCAGGTTTGTTAATGTAGTTTGCGTGAAATAGCATTTCACCTAGAAATGAATGAATATGGTCTCATTGAAAAGCTAATGTATATTTTCCTTCCAAAAATACGAAAATATTAGCCTCTCACCGAACTACTTTCCGAGATTTGACAGCCATTTAGCATGGTAAATGGTACGTGTGTGCTCTCCAGAGAGACGCTATTTTAAAAGTGAGGAATTTCTAGCACCAAGATTACGTTGGAAGATTAATAATAATAATAATGTTTATTACGTTAATATTAATTTTAAGATTGTGTAGTTTGTTTATTTTCTAAATTATTTTTGAAAAAAATAATATTGCAGCCGCAGCATTTTTTTTAGATCACAAAAAAACCTACCGTCTTGAAGGAGCTTAAGAAATACCGCGTGAATTGAATGAGTCAAGTTAGACTTACCTGTGTGATTATTTTTATTTTCTTATCCAGATTTTCAGTCGTATAAAAGTATATAATTGCACCTTTAATAATGGAATATTTATTTTATAGTTCCTACCGCATATGGTATTAAAACGTAGTGTTATTCCAAAAAGGTCTCCATTATGACTAGGGAACGATCTCGCCCAAACTTCCTTAACCACTTATATGCTCTTGTGCAGGATTCGTATGTCGTATACTCTTCACACGGATGTGCATGTCACAATTACGGCGTATTTCAGTTTTTAGGGCTTCAAGGTAAATGGCTGCCATAAGCGGTGGAATCTGTCTGAAGACCATTTCATTCCCAACAGTTTATCTTGCGCCATATCACCTGAATGCTCACGTCAGCGGAAACGCTCTTAAATAATTCATGGCGACTGGTTTTTGGAGGAGTTCAAGCAAACCTTTAGTGTTTTTAGGCTCTTTTTCTTAAGAGTTGGTGTCGTATATTCCGTCTGTTGAAATTCCGACTCGCTACGGCACTGAAATCACCCGACCATTCAGCCCTCTTCGCGAAATTTCTCTCCGCAGTATTTTTGACTACCAAAAAACGGAAACTACGAAACAAAGAATGGAAAGAATTAAAAGGGCTAGGAAGGAACACCATGCGTTGTATACGCTGAGGAAAATTATGACGTTTGTTTAAATGTGGAATTATGAAGAAATCAGGCGGTTGTCTAAGAAGAGAATGAAATCTACATCTGCATACTACCCTCGAGCCGCCGCATGGGCGTGTGTCAAGGAATGTTAGGAATCAAGCGATTGTCTGTGAAGATGTAATGATTAAAGCTAGGGCAGGTGAAATGGTGATGTATATTATGGGAGTGTATTTAGTGGATCGTAGTTTCTATTGTGGTCGCTTATTGTTCGCGGAATGAACGAGTGTTTGTACCAATCTGTTTAGCTATGTATCTCTCTAATTTTATCGCTTCTGTCAGGGCTAGAGATGTAGTGAGGCGTCATGGTAATATTCTGTGTGTCGCTCTGAAACACACCAGTTCTGAATTTCTCAAGCAAACTAATTCTAGCGTGTAGCCTCCGAGTCTCTAGGGGCTCCCACCGTAATCACAATAAAAGTATTGAGACCCTGTATGTTCGCTCGTAGCAGTTTTTAACGAAGCGTGCTGCTTTTCTTTGTACGAATTGAGAGCTGCAGTTGATAAATCTTGGGCTTCATGGCCGTTGACAATGTACGAGTATATTTAAAGTGGTTGGAGTGATTATCGTCTGTGTATAGATTTTCATTAAACTTTGCTTAAGCGTTCTCATCAGTTATATCTATAGATAAAAGTGAAAAAATTGCATTTTTAACCTCCTCAGTCTCGAGACATATCCAGCATTATTTTTGGAAAATTCTTCACTCTTACATTTTGCGTCGTAAGCCATGTTTGCAGAGCTAATATGTCTGCCACGCGACAGGCAATTTCTGTGATCAAGCTTCGTGATGATGCTGCCACTTATCAGCAAGTGGCGTTGCCAATATTTTGCGTTGCTGAGCGGAAAAAATTCAATCGTCTGTGTATTGTATACAATACGACAGGACCGAGGAGGTTAATGATTTGGTTTCTTTGCAATTATGGTATTTTGAGCGAAATATCATTTCACTTAGAAATCAGTGAAATTGGTCTCATTTAATGCAAAATATCTCACCATTTCAAAAATACCAAAATATTCAGTCCCTTACCGGACTACTTTCCGAGATTTTTTAACGAAAAAGACCAGCCCTTTTACGTATGTACTCCAGAGAGGGCTCATTAAAAAAGTGAGGAATTTCTAACACCTAGATCTCGTCAAAAAATCACCAGTATGTAGTTTGTATGCTTACTTAGCTGTTTTTGAAAATAAATCATAATGTCACCATAAAAATTTTCTCATCATCATAAACAAGCCTTCCGTTGTGAGGGAGTTTTAAACGTGCCGCGGAAAAAAATTAGTCATGTTAAAAACTATAGTTTTATATACATGTAAAAAGTAAATATTTTTATTTAACTACTTAGAATTTCAGCCGTATATAAGTTTATTATTTAACAATCAATATATCAATGTTTACTTCTTACTTCCTACAGCTGCTGAAATTAAAACGTAAAATTCGAATATGGTCTACGATAAAAATATTAGCTGCTTGTAGTTTGAATGTATTCTCGACTATTTTGAAGATAAATCATATTGTCACTGCAGTAATTGTTTTCAGAATCGCAAAGAACTTTCCTTTATGAAGGAGTTTTAAACGTACCGCTTAAAAAAATTAGTCAATTGATAGACTTCAGTAGATATTTTTATTTAGTTACTTATAATTTCAGCCGTATAAATGTGAATGATTGCACCATTGTCAATGCAATATTTAATTCATGCTTCCTACAGCACTGGATTTAAAATGTATCATTCGCATATGGTCTCTATTATGACTAAGGAACTATTTCGCTCAAAATACCTCAAATACTATTTTAACTTGTTGCCTCATGGCATTTCGTTTATATTTCGAAATAATTCGAGAAGATATGTACATATTTTCGCCTAAACGTGTAAAAAAATACCTATAACATCAATATATTGGTTCCTATTAAATGTAAGGGTATCATGCCAAGTAAAAAACACGTGCTTATGTATGGTTTTTGCTTAAATTTCGAATTCCGCGCCGTAAACCCAAGCCATAGCAAAAATTTGAGAGTATTATTTTTGCATCAGTTATTCGGCAAAATGAATGGTTGTCCTACGTAGAAATCGATGTACTTAATGCACTTATAATCATTGTATGAGTGGAACTGTACTAAACCTGTGCGTCGCCGCCGCCGATGGATTATGTACGGCGCGCCGCCGGTATTCCGTGTCGGCGGCGCGGCGTGGCGCCGTCATAGGTGGTCATTTACCGACCATTGCCCCCAATGCGTCGGAACTATTCTTATATTCATTTATTACTGCGGAATCCTCATAATAATGAAAAACTTAATAACTAATGCAAAAAGAGAGCAGCTCTTCTAGCCATTTGTGATGTGCTGTTGAAAATAGTCTCTCAATTAAATCTGTGCGATAGGAATTAACAAAGTTACCATTTTATTTTGAGCCAGCAACCTCACGTCCACGCTACCTCGGCATGGGTTTTGCTCTGCTCAAGCCTTTAGTGCCCCATGAGTACGTTATCCTCAGTCTCCCGTCCTAATCAACATTGTGAAATAGGAGACTCAAATAATTATATAACAGGCCGTATAATCGAACAAGGTGACGGATATCCTTAGTGCTCCATTTCTTTATACTATGCGTATTTAGGACGGGTGATATCCAGATTTCCCTGCCCCACTCACCTGCCTAAGAAACTTCTCGTTAGTCTCCGTCTATTACGCTTTTTCTGTTCTCCCTCCATCGCTACATCTCAAAGACTTCCATCTCATTACAAGATGGCCGCCAATTCGGATCAGTGTGCTACGTGCTCCGCTAAATTTGACGATAAAAGTATAATTATACGTTGTGAGTTCGATTGCCTTGCACAGTTTCATTATCAATGTTTGAACCTCACCAAGGCAAGCTTAAATACCCTAAATTCTAATCGTGACATCATTTATCGCTGTAATGAGTGTCGGCTGTTGCCTTCCCGCCAATTTCGTGATGTAAACACTGCGTTAGATAACTTTCATGTCGAACAAGTGGAGCTCTGTGCAACGGTAAATGACTTGATGTGTAAGATTTCACAGTCTAATGACCTTATAATTGCTCAAAGCGATCAGTTAGAGCAGCTTAAGTCTGAAATACGAGCTTTGAAAATGAGTGATTCCATTAATTCTCGAAAGTGTGCAAAAACTGTCCAGTTCGCCGTTAATGATTCGGTCAACCTTAATAGTGACAATGGTGACGGCAGCAAATCAAGTCATTCTTTTTCCTCTATGGTGAGAGTGAACTATCCTTCTAATTCCATCCGAAACTCAACTTCTTCTGGTCAGATTCAAGGGCCGACGATGTCTTCGTCTTCCCAGCCATCGGTGTCAACGCCTCATGTTGGCCCTCATGAAATGCCTTCGACTAAACAGAATGAGATCAAATCTAGCTCAACTGACGTGAATGACAATACGGCTGTCTCCCTCCTCCCAGCTTCGGATCCAAGTTCTATTTTGAATGTGGAGAAGGTGCAACATATTGAGAAAGACGGGTTTGTGGAACACTATTCCCGCAAGAATCGCAGAAGGTATGTGAGAGGTAGAGCTGTGAGCAACTGTCCCCTGGTAGCTTGTGCCAAGAAAGCGTACATTCATATATGGAACTTGGATCCTTCGACCAAAGTGGACGAAGTGTATAAGCGCCTGAAATCTAAATTCAGTTCCGAAATTGTTATAGAGGCCCTGAAACCCCGAGGTCCATACACGTCCTTTAAAATTTCGGTTGACGAGAGTGATTTTGAAAAAGTATCCAACCCTAATGTATGGCCTGTCAATGCAGTCATTAATAGGTTCGTTGTTCGAAGGAATAAATTCAATCTTGCTAAAGGTGAGTCTGCGAGTGATGTGAACATCAATGACGCTTCAACCCGCCTCAATGAGGAGGCAGTAGGTAAATGTAACTCATCATCTGCCACATCTTTCCCTTCGGCGAGTGAAGACGTAAACTTTTCAAAATCCAGCTGACTACATGGATCTCTAGCAGTTCTACACCTAAACATTCAGTGCGTCAGAAATAAGCTGTCGGAACTCGAACTATTGGTTGACGAGTGTGATCCAGATGTAGTCTGCCTATGTGAACACTGGTTATACCAAGAAGAAATCCAAGTCTTCACTCTACCAGGTTTTAATGTTGTCAGCTCCTACTGTAGAGAGTTGACTAAAAACGGGGGAGTAATGATATTAGTGAAGAACAGTCTGTCTGCTAATTGTTATCCTGTACAATGTAATAATTTGTCAGAAGAGGGTGTGTTTGAATGCTTGACAGTGAATGTTATCATTAATAACATATCTTTTGTGCTTTGCTCAATTTACAGGGCTCCAGCAAGCCAATTCTCAGTGTTTGTACACAAATTTGACCTTTTGCTGGACACTTTGTCCAGATCTTACCCTTGCCTCCCTCTAATTATAACGGGTGATTTTAATGTGGACATGCTAACAAAGAGTAATAATAGCAATATCTTCATAAACCTACTGGAAGCCTACAATCTCAACTGCCATCTTCAAGATCCTACACGTATTACTAACCATTCTTCTACTCTTCTGGATAATGTTATTTCTAATTTGAATATTAATCTTGTTCAGACATCCATTGTTGCTAGCCATATTTCAGACCATTTACCTGTTCTAGCCATATTTCCTGTTATCTCAAAAATAGCCCATAATGAATTCTACAGGCGCTCCTTTTCTGAAGCCAATAGATCTCATTTTGCTGATCTACTATCATGTGAAGTTTGGTCTGAGGTATTTGTGTATGAAAATTTTAATGATAGTTTTAATTATTTCTATGACAAATATTTATACCTGTTTGACATAGCCTTCCCTAAGAAACAATTTAAAACTCCACAGCAGGGTCGCCGAAAATTATGGGTCACTGATGAAATACAACAGATGTCATCTCTCCTTAAAAAAATGTCTAGTACTAGTAAAAGTGATGTTAATGAGCATATGAAATACAATTTTCTTAGGCTAAAAAAGAAGTACCGCCAAATCATCAACCAAGCAAAAAGATCCTATAATGACAATAGAGTTAGACATGCCAACAACAAATCTAAAGTAATATGGAATATTATCAATGCAGCCAAGACAGAGTATAAGTCTTCCGCGCCACCAACAATAATGACGCCAGAGGGGAACATAATTACTAACTATTCACAGCTTGCCTCTGACTTTTTAGAGTTATTTTCGCAACAAGAAGTTTCTTCAACCAATGCTGCACCTATTAATAATTGTTCTATTCTCTCCCCAGCCATTACTAACAGTTTATTTCTTTTTCCTTGTACAGAGTCTGAACTAAAAATTATTGTCCAATTTTTTTGTTCAAAATATAGTGCTGGAGTGGATGAAGTTCCTGGCATTGTGATAAAATGTTCTTTTGATCAAATAAAACAACCCCTTCTGCACTTAGTCAATGAGTCCCTCAAATTAGGGATTTTCCCTTCTCAACTGAAAACAGCCAGGATTATTCCTCTTTATAAAAACAAGGGAAATAAGCATGACATGAATTCATACCGACCTATATCCTTACTCAATCAGTTCAGCAAAATATTTGAAAAAGTTTTCTACAATAGGCTTATGCTTTATCTCGAGAGACACCAATTACTCTCACATTTCAAAATGGCTTCAGAAAGGGAAGATCAACCTCCTCTGCAATTTTCCACATGGTTGACCATGTTCTAACTGCTCTAGATCAGAAAAAAGAATCACTAGGGCTCTTTTTTTGATTTTTCTAAAGCTTTCGATAATGTAAACCACCAAACACTCCTCTCAAAATTCCAAGGTTTTGGAATTAGAGGCATTTCTTATAACTGGCTTGAGTCATATATACTTAATCGTAAACAATTAGTAGATATTGTTGTTGGTGGGACTAAATATTCATCTCCTCATAAAATGTCTATGAGTGGAGTTCCGCAGGGTTCTGTCCTTGGGCCAATTCTTTTTTTAATATACATCAATGACCTTGCAGATATGATCAGTTCTATCCCTGGCACCAAACCAATTCTATATGCTGATGATACTAACGTGATTCTTCATGCTCCCTCTATCACTGATTTAACATCCTGTTGTAATGCAGTAGTGCAAAAACTACTCCATTGGTGTCAGGAAAACTATCTAAACCTGAATTCGGAAAAATCACAATTAATTTACTTTTCCAATAAAAATAAAAGAAAAGTTGACCTACACCTACACATTGAACTAATTGGCAGCTGGATCTCACAGACATCCTCGGCAAAATTCCTGGGAACTGTTATTGACAACCACTTCTCTTGGGCAGAGCATATTAGAATGCTGGGTAAACAACTCAACTCCATCTGTCACCTAGTCAGGAATATTCGATCCACAGTGTCACTGGATGTTTTACTCAACATTTATTATGGGGAATTTTACCCCCACATTATGTATAGTATTTTGTTCTGGGGTACCTCTACCCATGCAGAAACTATATTTAAAATTCAAAAAAGGGTTATACGATTAATTGCCTTCGAACACATAAGAGCACCTTGTAGACCCCTTTTTAAGAGACTTAACCTGCTTCCTGTACCCTGTCTATATATTCTAAATTGCATATTAAAAGTAATTTATCAGTCAATGTAAAAAACTCTTCTGTTCATGCATATGGCACTAGGCGTTGTAATAATTTACACAGAAGATTTGTACGTACCCACGCAACAGCAATGGGTCCAAATCCCATGGGATTGGTGCTATACAATAAGCTGAGTGAGGAACTCAAAGGTATAAAAAAGTTGCCTATCTTCAAAATGAAATTAAAGTAACATTTGCAGGCCTCACTATTTTACTCTATCAATGAATTTACTGAAGGATAAAAATGTAAGCTTGTGTGTATTACCTGTTCCTGTGTTTTTTAACTACTTTTTTGTTTTTTGTATGATTACATGTCTCAATGCTCAACTTACATATATGACTTAGATAATGACGTGTCCTATATTATATTATGTGTATATCGTATGTATAATCTCTGGACAAATAAATATTATTATTATTATTTAGGATGGGTGATATCCAGATTTCCCTGCCCCACTCACCTGTCTAAGAAACTTCTCGTTAGTCTCCGTCTATTACGCTTTTTCTGTTCTCCCTCCATCGCTACATCTCAAAGACTTCCATTTCTTCCTTCTTCCCTTCCAAGGTTCCATGCCTTCCAGGCAGTCAATGCAATGTAAATGTGTCTGACAACGGGAATGAGTTTAGCCATTTGGTTTAAATACATGCTGTGGAGGCTCGAATACTAGCTACATTCAATATAAAAACAGTAGTGTGTATTTACACAATAATCCTTTTGCACTTTAATCGTAGGTAAGCGAAATTCAAGGAAGTAAATCAACAATGCAATCATAGTGTATGTAGGAGGATGGTGAGTGCATTCACCACTTCGCATCAGGATGGGAGAAGGAATGAGCGTCATGAAATTGCATACGAGGTTTTTATTTCCTTTGGCATAGATGATTATCTCCCATGCGTAATCTTACATGAAATGCCATTTACATAATGCAAATGGTATCTGAATCGATTCCGATTCTTCACGTAAACAAACACTAAAGTGACATGAAGAGAAACCAGAATCACCTACACTTGTAAACTTAATGGTTGAAGGCGTAACTTTGTGGAATGACTGTACTGACATGACTAAAAAGAGAGCTCTTAGTATTTTCCACTCTTAAAACTTTAATTCCCGACCCAGGTTTCGACTGCCTTGCAATCATTTTCAAGGTACGTTATACATGGTATGCGAGTTAATATATAGGTCTGGGGAGGAGGATGGGGGAAGAAGTGGTTTGTTGACGTCAGAGACGTGCGTCACGGTCAGTGGGAGGTGGTGGGGGGAAAGGTATGGATAATAGGGGAGAGTGGGAGGGAAAAACACATTCATTTAAGAGATTCTCACTTATGTTCTTGGCAGCACTCAACATTTCGAAATGTTCTAAGTAGTCCAATTTGGCTCCTTTCTTCTCAACATGTGGCACTTCCGGCAAAAAGTCACTTAAATGGTTCTCTTCGATTAAATGTTTAGCAAAGGCTGGTGAGATATCTCCTTTTACCCAACACGCTCTATGTTCTCGAGCCCTTACTGAGATGGCTCGACCAGTCTTAATGGCGTCTATGGCGGATCAGTCTTAATGGGTAATAAAAGGGGAGCCTTATGAATTTTTCTCTGCGGATGAAGCAAGTCCTGTAGTACAGGTAATGGATCTTTATTAAAAAGATAATAAGCGTGATTGGAGGAACGGTTAAAAAAAAGTCTCTGCGGCAATCTGAGAGGGAGAAAAGTTGTCTCGGTCCCAATGCAAAGAGACTGTGGGTACGATTTTTGTTTGAACGATTGGAGGGGTGTAGGTCTCTTTAGAAGCACAAAGGGAGAAGAAAGGCTCGGCGCGCCGCCTGCCGCCGACCCATTTTCAGCCGGCGTCCGCCGCCGATATTTTATCCATCGGCGCCCAGGTCTACACTGTACATATCACTACCGACAACTTCCTGGGAGGGTGTGTTAGAACTTGTAAAACAATTTTCGTGTGCTAGTTAAGTGAGTTATGGTCCAAGATTTTTTTTCGAGTTATTCAAAAAGTAATTAAAATGTGCACTTGACGACTCACGATTCGCGTCCCAACCACCTTAAGCTAGTACTAATAGCAATTAGTCGCGTAATAAATAAGCATTGAGATAAGTAAGATTAATAAAATAAGTAAGATAAGTGAATTAGTTTTTAGATCGAAGTTAACACTATAAAGTCCCCACTGTCATTTAAACCCTCCTCATTGGATATATGAAATTAAAAAAAAACAGGAATAAGTACTTTTGGCGTGAAGAAAATATTAAGGCAGCACAGGCTGTGATTGAAAACATTTGACTCTACATTGAAGTCGACCTGGAATCACAATTCGATAGTTCAATGAAAGATGTGAAATTAAATGTTCCCTCGAACGTAAATTTTTAAACGTCCTAAAATGAAATGTGAAATATTTCCGAATCGTTGTGTCATATTCACCAAGAATCCAAGACATACATATCTGTGTGGACATAAATGCCCCGAAGAAAATATTTATTCTGAATGGGGCTCCTTATTTTTTCACGTCGGCAGCTTTGCCGCTGTCGGTCGTTGATCGCAATTTAAAAAGTTTCATTCAAATTCTACAGTTTCATCCTTGACTTTTTAAAAATTTTCCACGGTGCTTTGAAATTGACATGAACTTTGTAAATTTTTCGCAGATTTTTTGTTGGACGACCGGATTTGTGGAATAGTCCACATTTTCAGGTCTCAACGACAATTATTTTGAATATTATTATACTATGAATAAAATTTATGCGTACAATTCACTAAATTATTGTCAATTTCTAAGCATGAGAGTTACTTTCATTTCGTGGTATCAGTTTGAATATTGGTTACATACAATTGTTAAAGTTTTGTGAACGAATGATAATGTTTTGTATCTTCGCGCGGGATTCACAGCTGTCTTCTTACAATTAGTGAAGTGTAACTAACATGGAGGATTATGGCTAAACACTAATTTATAAATGGTATTATGACAATTTAACGACGAAAAGTATGGTTGGTTGAACTTAGACCTTGCCTTACATTACCTCCTTGGCCATTGAAACCTCAGCAGATTTTTGGCCTCACCTACAATGCCTCTCCATTCTATCTTCTGCTCTTTGAAGTGTAGCCCCAAGTCTATCTATGTCCTTTTCAACTTGGTCTCTCCACCTCATTCTTAGTCTACCAGGTGGTCTTCTGCCTTCAGGGTTTCTCAGGTATCAAGTCTTGATTATTGCAGTTTCCTCCTTTCTCCACATGTCCTGCCCATCTTAACCTTCGGCTCTTAGCCATTGCTACTATATCTGGGCATGTATATGTGTCTCTTAACTCTGTTCTTCGTAATTCTCCATCCGTCTAGGTCTTGAACTGGGCCAAAGATTTTCCGCAATACTTTATTTTCAAAAACATAATATGCATATGGTATTATGGCAATTTAACGACGAAAAGTATGGGTGGTGGAACTAAGACCTAGATTAATAAATATTGTTTAGCAAATACATCTGTCATGAAAGGTCAGCGAAGACGCAGCTATGAAGGGAATAGAGCTAGGACCTAAATGTACCTGAAGCTAGTACCTGAGGATGTCGCCGCTGCTACGAAACTAGTTGTACCGTAAAATAAATTGGTGGAATATTACAAAGTTTTTCATTTTTCATTTACGATAAAATGATCTTCCACAAAGTTAAGCCTGAGACGATAGAGATGAGCCAGGACTGTTCAAAGACTTCTAATCTGTAGGCAGTACACCAACTGAATTAACCTATAGATCTCCGAAATACCGCATAACCTAGCCAAGTAAACGTATTTTGGTTTTTCGTAACCGTATTCGTTTCCACAGCCCGTCCAAAGATTCATATCGGAAGCTCTCGACAAAAATGTTCGACACAGAATTCATTATTCGCAAGACAAGGGCGCTGTACAATTCTCGAATATTTCCCTGAAATACACTCGTGACACTTTGTTTTGGTTAGGTCGGAGAGAGCATTGATGACTTTACTGTCAAACTTGCATTTGCTCATCGCGCTGCTTTTGATAACATAGCCTCGAGCATCTACTGTCCCGCTTAAAGGTCAACGGTCGTATTACCTCATACGGAGGAAAAAAATGAATCTTTAGCGAGAAGTCTTTAGAGAGACTCACTCACGACCAGTGTTCGTAGAATTTGAAATCCCTGAAAATGAAATGAGATATGAATATACATCCTCTTATTACCCTGCAAGCCACCAACTCGGTGTTTGGCAGGGGGTGACTTATCACCAACATGAACTAGAGTGAAGAAATTTACTTTCACCAATAAGCACTACACTATCGGTATCCTACAAATGCTACAAAACTTACTAAACTAATCTATAATGTAACTATGTAATCGTGTCACAATTGTCATGCAGGGAACATGCAAAACATGGTGCTAACACTAATTTGCAGATATAGAAACATGCATAATGGGGCATATGAAATTATCAGCTACACTATCTGTCAACTAGCCTAATACAAAGCCTAAACGCAGCCTTTATGGTCTCTTATCGATCGTGGGAAAAGGAGAATTTTAAAGCTTTCTATTCTACAATCTATTTCCCTTATTTTATTCTTATGCTCTGATCTAAATTACTATGTTGGAGCTATAAATCTGCTTGTTAGTTTTTTCCCGATTACTAGGATACAAAAGTTCTCCATACCACTTATATAAAGGTTAATTACAAATTTAGACAATATTTTTTTCAGCATTCCTTCTTGATTTTGTCCATGCATCTGCGTTTGTTCATCCTCATGTTGCGGTCTCTTCCATAAAAAAGCAAAAAAAATAATTATGAAAATAATTAAATAAGTCCGATTTAAGTAAAAACCTGAACTTCGAAGTACTGTTTTCTTATATGTAAAATTAACTGTTACGAGTAAATTTAGGCTTAGTGCTGCTTCGTATATTTTTTAAAGTTCATGTTTAACTCCTGTGGTTAAAATATTATACAAAAAAGCAATGAAGTGATGAGTTACTTAGTTTTCCACAAGAGATTTCTTACGTTCTTACGACCTGGGGTTCATCGCTGCGCCTCATCATCATGAGTTACTCCCAAGTTACTGCCAAGTTACTGCCAATACCATTTACTCTATTCAAAAAAGCGTTAAACCGTAGCTTTTACCTCATAACGAAAGCCAGTAATGATACTGTCTCCAACCTCGATTGCTTTTAGGCAAGATTTGATATCTTAATTTTTTAACGAACTCTACGAAGGGCATAATCATCTTCAGGCGTTTACATACATTTATGAATTTTACCTAATTTAGAAGTACAAACTAAGAAATTTGTTATTCTAGGTAAACCGTAGAAGTTTCCCTTGCAACATTCATCACAGGATAACGGCCGTGTGCTACGACACAAATCGGAAGTTTTCTATTTAAGGTAGATTTAGCGAGATAGTTCCCTAGTCATAATGAGGACCATATTCGAATTATACATTTTAATTGCAGCAGCTGTAGGAAGAACGAATTAAATCATCATCGCAGGTCGTTCAATCCTAAGATTGGTTGACTGCAGTCTTTCACCCCTACCTATCTAATGCTAGCTCCCTTTCCTTCCCGTAACACTTCCTATGTACTTTCCTCTTTATTTGGTCCATAAAATTATTCATGGGTCTTCCTCTGGGGACCTTTCCCTCTATTTTACCTTTAATTATCTTCCTCGCAAACCCATTGTATCTCAGGGTGTGTCCAATCCATCTAAATAGTTCTTCTTTTGGGTGTAGTATTCCATGTATCCTCATCTATTCTACTGTAATCTTCATAATTTCTTATTTTGTCCGTCCATTTTATCTTCAGCACCCTCCTCCAGAACCTGTTTTGAAGGCTTCTATTCTTTTCTGGTCAGCTTTTCCAATGGTCCATGCTTCCGATCCGTAGAGTGTTAGGCTCCACACGAATGTTTTCACATACTTTTTCATGGTTTGTAGTCCTATCTTCTTTGAGTCTTTTTTACCATGAACGCCTTCTTCACGCTATTCTCCGTTAAATGTCCGTTGTAATGAACTATTGCCTTATTAATGGTGCAAAAATATTCGTATCAATTACTGCAATTCGATGTAATTAATTAAAGATATCAATATGAGTTTATAACTTGACTCGTATTTTTCACGCGGTAGTAATTTCCTTCAAAACTCTCGGTTTTTTGTCTTGAAAATTTACTGCGGTGCCAATATAATTTATTTTCCAAAATAGTTGAGAAAACGTACCAACTATGCACTTTTAAGTTATTGATAAGATGTAAGTGCTATAAATTCCTCATTTTTTAAATGAGGTCTCTCTGGAGTGCATACCGATACCATTTCTTATGTAAAAGAAATCGTATTTTTCGTCAGAAATCTCGAAAAGAAATTCGGTGAGGGGCTGATATTTTAGTTTTTTAGGAAAAGTGAAATATTTTTCTTTAGAATGAGGCCAATTTCATTGATTTATAGATGAAATATAATTTCGCAAAACTACCTTAAACCTAAATGCTCGCCTTATATTATCGATTGCCAAAGCTGAAAAAGTACATGAGGTGGATCAAATAAAAAAAGTCAAAGAGAGATGCTACTTCCCTCTGGTTAGGCCACACCTCGAATACGCATTTGTGACCCTGGTCATAAAGATTTAACCAAAAATATTGATACAATACAAAGGAAAGCAGCGCGCTTCGTTAAAAACTCCTACGAGCGTACACATAGTGTCTCACAACGTTTTGAGGGATTAAGGTGGGAGCCCCTAGAGACTCGGAGGCTACACGCTGGGATTAGGTTGCTTGAGAAATTCCGAACTGATATTTTTCAGAGCGACACAGAGAATTTTATCATGACTCCTCACTACATCTCTAGGTGTGACAGATGCGATAAAATAAGAGAGATACACTGCCGAACTGAGAGGTGCAAAAATCCGTTCTTTCCGCGTACATAAAGCGACCACAATAAAAATTGAGCTCCACTAAATATACTCCTATAGTACATGTCACCATTTCACCTCCCAAAAACTTACATCTTTACACTGCTGGTGAACTAACACCCCCTGCCGCACGCTCATGCGGCTCTTCGCAGGGTATTATGTAGAATATCTTGTGTATGTTATACAAGTTTTTTAAGCGTATTATTCGGGCGGAAATTGGGATTAAAAAAGTTAGTGAAGAGATGCCGTCATACTGCCATTTAGACAGAGTATTTCAGTGTTAAAATTCATCATTTGTAAAACAAATATCTTCGTTTAATGGCCTATGACTTTGTAATATTTTCACACCCTTTGATCGTAAAAATCATTCTTCATAATATACTAGCCGTACCAGGTATACATATGTTGCAATGCCTCTTTTTCTTTCTAAGTAGGCACACATATACAAAGCAGACACATTTGCATGCACGCAATAGATGGAAGGCAATTGTTTTTTGTATATTCACTGCACCAAATCTTATTCTACGTTCAAATAAATTAGATATCTTTTTAAACAAATTATGTCTCGCTGCTACGATTCTGATGCACGTGAAGGAGCAACTCGGAAACGATCTGCTTCGTTGCTCCCTAGCCGTTCCTCGCCTGTTTGAGATGCTCGCGCACCAACACTCATTTGTTGAAACGACTCGCGCCCCATCTATTGTACGATGGATTTAATAATTTAGAAACCTTCGCGGGCGCGCGCACAAAAACTCACCTAAGTTTCATCGCAATCAGATGAATGGTATTGGAACGCATAGAAGACGAACAAACAAACATTCATTTTTATACATTAGATGATAAAATCAGGGTAGGTTATGTGATATGCCGAAAATTAAGATTCAGCCTTAAAATCCCACCTTATCAATATTCCCAAAATCGTACTTCTGGCTTGCAAGGTTAAAAAAGCAGAACGTTATCGAGGTATTTCTGCTTGAAATGAAGACTATCTCGCAGGCGCAATTCCTGGGAATGGTGGTGTTGGGAAATAGCTTGTGTGTCCTCCTTAGGGAAATCCAATTAACTTGTGATGGAATTCCCAGCATACCGCCATCATGAAAAGAATGGTATCTTCGACATTTCAACGCCGCGGGACATTTCCTCCCATCCCGCATTCGAAACGAACGTTATTAATGGGTAGTTAAGTGCAACTTGATTATCCGAAGTAGTGAGGATTACAGATAACTATAAAACTTGGTTAATTGTTATAGTCACAATGTGGACGCATTCTGAGAACAAACAGTCTCCTTAATAAGTTAGAAAAATACTCACGTAAAGGGAGAATATATCGAGAAAGAACAAGATTGGATCACATACAGGATATTATGGTAGAAAAAATTTTCAAATAATTTTTTATGGGGATAAAGAGGCCGATCACTTGAAAAGAAAAAGGGTGTTGAAATAAACATTAAAGAAAAATGCCTTGAAATAATCGTAACTTGAGACATCGTGGGGAACACTTATTCGAAACATACGAGGCGCTGCAATGAAGTAAAGGATTTGTCAAGCGTGTAATAGGAAGGTCCTCGGATGAAAAGGTGAGATGTGCAACTTCGCCCTGGTTAGGCCACACCTCGAATACGACGCGAGCATTTGGGATCATGGACATAGGGATTGAGCCCAAAAATTAAATGAAATACAAACGAAAGCTGCGCGCTTCGTTAATAACTGCTGCGAACAAACACATGGTGTTACACGGCTTTTAGGTGCATTACGTTTGAAGCTGCTAGATATCCGTAGTTTACACGTTAGACTTAGTATGCTTGAGTTATTTAGAACAGGTGTTTTTAGAGCGCGTCAGAAAATATCAATTTGACGCCATTATACGTCTCTAGGTCTGACAGATGCGATAAAATATGAGAAAGACATTGTCGAAGGAATAGGTACAAAAATTCGTTATTTCCACGCGGTATTAGCGAACATAATAAAAACTGTACTCCACTCTTAACACTGCCATAATACACTTCATCATTTCACTTCCGAAAAACATAGCCTTTACATATACGGCTGGTGTCCTAACACCCCCTGTCACACACCCATGCGGCGGCTGGCAGGGCAGTATGTAGATGTAGATTACGATGTACCCGTGCAAGATACCCGCTGGACGTGTGGTATGGTCTTCCGGTACATGTAATACACATTTTGTGTCTATATATTCTTCGTCTTCCGTATTATGCGTACCTGATGGTGACGTGCCACGTCGAAACCCGGGTCGTCTTAAATAAAATTTATGTGGAATTATAAAGTTACTTCATTTACAATGTTGAGTTAATTTCACGAAGTCACGCCCGAAACAACTGAGTTTATGTTATTTATAGTAAAATGTGCGAGAAAAATAACACAAGGAAATTTTTTTTGTTCATATCTAATGGGGAATATCCTTTTCTATACGTGTCCAGAATATGAATAAAGTGACATTTATATCCTTTCTCGAAGGAACCACATCAAGCGCTATCCGATGAAGCAGTCAGGAGAACAAAGCACGGATAAACCGCTTACGATTAGGAATACAATAAAAACGAAGCTAGTGGCTATACTCCCCTCTTTTTTTAGGCACAGACCGGTTTCAACGCGTGAATGGCATTTCCAAGGCTCAAATCGTGTAATTTCAGAAGTATTTGAGTAACTTAAAAATGGCATTGATGTATTGAAGCCGGCTGGTGCCTTAAGAAAAAGTCAGGAGCGTTAGTATTTTTCCCGTTTTTATCATGGAGCAGTACCGCAAAATGAAGGCTTGTACAATAAGTCGTAGGTTTGCTATGCTAACGAACATGTTTCCCGGGTAAAGGTTGTAAAGTAACAAACCCACGCCATATTGAGTTGGAATGCCGGACAGTTTTAGTAGGTCAGCAATAATGGACGACTCGGGCCGTAGCCGGCGAAATCAACTCGAGTTCGGGGCATAATCAATTGAAAGCCGAGGGGAAGTATTGTTTAAAGGAGAAGGAAAGCACCCTCTCTTGCGGATGAAGAGGAGGACTTACGGAAGAAGCTATTTTACACTTGTCAGGCCTCATTTAGAATATGCCGCTAGTATATGGGATCCGTACGAGGAAGGTATGATAAAAGAATTAGAGCGCGTGCAAAGGAGATCTGTTAGGTTTGTTAAAGGCCGTTATGATAATTGTATAAGTGTTACGAGCTTAATAGAAGAACTAGGATGGGAATTACTATCAGAACGCAGGTTAAAATTTAGGTTAAACCTTTTAAGTAAATTCGAAACAGAGTTGTTTACAGATGACGTTAGATATATATTGAGAACCCCTGAGTCTTATGCTAGGTTTGATCATATTAACAAGGTTAGAGAGATAGATTGTCGCACCGATAGATTTAAAATGTCATTTTTCCCTCGTACTATAAGAGAGAACAATAGGCAGCGTAGCAAAGGGATAGGTAGGTGAAATATAGTTAGAGTAGTCTGTAGTGCATGGTGCATGTAATAACAACCAATAATCCCTTTCTTATTATATAGATACTAACCATGTGACCCTATTATCTAGCATGCCTTCATTAAATATCCTACTTGCATGTCAATAGTGCATGTTTGGTGATCTTCACACCCTCGTGGTGGCTCGCAGGGTATTACGTCGATGTAGATCAGTGGTTCCCAACGGGGGCGCTACCGCCCCCCGGTGGGCGCTGAGAAGTCTGAGGGGGGCGTTCTGTGCCCAAGTCATATTGAGGGGGCGTTGAGGTCCAGCCGCCGCCCCCTTGAGCAGTTGGCGTATTTAATGGCCACTGACGGCATTACTGACATCTTTGTTTCGATTCTTCAACTTTTGACGCTACAGCCTTTTGGTGCCAGGTGTCAGAAACATTGTTATAAATGCTTTCTCAGCTCTCGCCGCGGAAACCTTCGAGCGAACATTACATTGTAAAATTATAAAAGCAAAGAAGGCATCCTCTCTGGCCAGAAGCAATTCATAACAAATAGGCTATCGGATAAAAGGTACCTCGAGGCCCGAAATCTTCCACCCAATGCGAAACAAAGTAGCTACAGATAGAAATAGTAGCATTCTGAAGCTAGCAGCGAAGGCAATCTGGGAGGGGCACATACAGTCATTATTTTTCAACCCGCAGAGACCGAGTTTTAGAAATCAAGACCTGTCAGATCGTCCTCTGCGCATCTGCCACGAGCTTGTACTCGAGAAGTTGTGTGAGAATTAAATTCATCAGACATCCATCGCCCGTTGTCGTCGTAATACTGGTACCAAACAGTTTCGGAATTTCCTCAGTGCAAGTGTAAATTGGCGCAATAATTATTATCACATAGGTAAGCACGTATTTATTACTATCATTTTTAATTCAATTAAAATAGTAAAATCGTACATATAGAATGAATATACACAATCTATGTAAATTTTCACTGACTTCTTTTTAACAGTACAACGCGTTTCGACGTTAGATCCTCAGGTACCCTTATTCTCATGTACACCTTACCGTCGAATCGCGTTGTACTATTAGAATAAAGTCTGCGAAGAGACAAACAGGAAGGGGCGCATATAGTCATTATTTTTCCAACCGCAGTGACCGGGTTTTAGAAAACGGACATATCCGGCACCAGATCGTCCTCTGCGCATCTGCCACGAGCTTGTATGTGAGAAGTTGTGTGAGGATTAAATTCATCAGCCATCCATCGCCCGTCGTCTTTGTAGTACTGATACCTGATAGTTTCGGAATTTCCTCAGTGCAAGTGCAAATTGGCGCAATAATTGTTATCACATTGGTAAGAATGTATTTATTATTATCATTTTTAATTCAATTAAAATAGCTTACATCATAGCTTTTAGCATACATGAAATTTTATTTTAATAAAAGCGACATGTTTTGGACATAGACATCTCTGTCAGCAGGCATGCAAAAGTAGAAAGAAAAGGAAAAAATATATCTTTTGTCACTAAATTTACAAATTATAAGTTTATCGGTCGCATAATAAAATAGCAGTATTTAGAAATATTACCACTGATTGTGAGAAAAAAATATTTCTCAAACTGGGACTCGGACTCAATTTTATTCATCATCGTTTTAATTTAAAAGTCTTCCAAATATCAGTGAACTATTTCGAATTTGGTTAACTTTGATACAGTGTGATAACATCATCGGCTTTTACTCATAGTTTGGTTAATGAAGTTTGACAATAATTGACGCAGAGAATATAAAATAATAAGAACAAAACTTTTTATGATTTCTGCTCTGACGCGCCCAATCATCACTAAAGTGCAATCCGTAATAATTGACAAGTTACTCGGGGTATTCATTTAAAAACAGTTCCTATGCATGAAATATCAACTTTATTACATTATCAGTGAGAAAAATTATAGCTTGACAGATTATCTAGCATAAGTTCTCGTTATCTTACAATACCGTTCCTCCAACTTAAAGGATAGATATGTGTGTGTTTTCAGACCTCTCTGAATAGTGAAATTGCTAATTTTTTTAGTGAACTTTCGTGCAGATATTATTAAATGTCCAATAATTATTGCACAAATTACTGAAACCAAATCCAAAGTACTACAAAGGAGTGAACTATCCTGTCTTGCGGTCCCTACTTGTCGTATCCAACTTTAGTTTGAAAAAATGTAATTACCATTTACCATAAAACATAAGCATAACTTTCAATTGAATTAATTTATGCCTATAATTAAAAATATAACATAATCAGATAGCTAGTAGCAATGAAAATACGATACGTTCAAGAATGATAGGGTTAGAAAATAGAATGCGGAATTAGACAGACATTACGAGCTCACATTAGCTAGGAACGCTACCTAATCGCTCAGGAATATGATAGCATCCCAGTCTCATAGTTTTCATTTCTGCACACCATGTAGCGAGTCGGTGTTTTCCTCGCGTAGATTATTAGTCGGTGTTTTCCTCGAGTAGATAGATTCTACTGCACCTATGAGAACAGTTCACACGTAAAGTCTACGCGCGTAAGCCCTTAGCTCTGCCTGAAACGCGTCAATAGAAAAGCTTCTGGGACCTAAGGAAGCGGTCGTATTCGTGCCAGTTCTCGGTTCCTTCGTTATAGTAAGTAAACACCTCCGAGTTTAAAGTTGGCGTTAACCACGTGGATGGTACCGTAAAGCGCATGAATAAGACTGTTTGGTCACATGGTCTGTACGGCAGTTCTTCATGATATATAGTTAATTTTAAGCCCCAGAAAACCAGAGGAAAAAGGATGTCAAGGTAGCTTAACTGATTAAAATACTTGGCACGATATCGGGGGGTCCGGGTTCGTGTCCCGGTCTGGACAAATGATATTTCTTTTGTGGTATTCTTTCAAAATAAGCAGTTATGGTTAAATTTCTGCTATTTCGCGGTTCATTTAATTTTTCAAAATTGTTGGCAAATTAATTATTCACCTTGCTTTGATTTTTAAATAAGTAAATACAGAAATTTTTATCTCCAAAACATATTTTCTTATTATTACAATATTTCCGTACATATCTATCTCGTAATAATCATATTATTGTGTTATTTCTACAGATAGATCCATGTCGGAACCAAAGAAAAAATGTAGACAATACAATGTCGAATATTTAAAATATGGTTTCATTCAATCACCCACAAACAAGACATAACCAATGTGCCTAATTTGCCACAAGGTGTTTTCCAATGAAGCTATGAAATCTTCGCGATTTGAAGAGCACTTGAGCAAATTACATCCTGAGAAAAAATATAAAAATATACCTTACTTTCAAATGCTCAGAGATCAACATTCGAGACGTCCTACTTTGGGTGATATGTTTTCGGCCGCATCAAAAGAAGAAAATGATGGATTACGTGCGTCATATAATATTTCCTTACTCATTGCTAAATCGGGAAAACCACACACAATTGGCGAAGAATTGATAATTCCAGCTTTGAGTGAAGTTCTGCGTACCGTGCTGCATAAGCCACCGTCTGATATAATTAAAAAAATTCCGTTGAGTAATAATACAGTGCAGAGGCGAATAGATGAAATGTCCGAGAATGTGGAGAGTTCTCTATCTGATTTTTTGAAGACTACCGAGATTTCATTACAGCTTGATGAATCTACTTTGCCAAAAAACGAGTCTTTACTTCTGGTGTACGTTCGCTTCATAAAAGATGAAAGCATTTGTCAAGAATTATTATTCGCAAGAACATTAGAAACGGACACTAAAGGAAAATCTTTTTTTGGCGTTTTGGAACACTATGATGAAGAAAAAGGAATTCCTCTGAATAATATCTTGTCTGTTGCTACCGATGGTGCTCCGGCAATGGTTGGACGTCACCGTGGTTTTATTTCATATTTGAAAAGAGCGGTACCAAATGTAGTCGCCGTGCATTGTGTAATTCACCGACAACATTTGGTAGAAAAACACCTTAGTGATCGCCTTCACAGCTCGCTACAGTATGTAATTACTGCAGTTAACAGGATCAGAAGCAATGCTGTCAATGATAGGTTATTTAGAAAGCTTTGTGATGAAAACGATGAAGACTTTAATCGGTTACTATTGCACACAGAAGTTCGTTGGCTGTCAAAAGTTACTTGTCTAAAACGATTTTTTGAACTCTTTGAAGCAGTTACTAAGTTTTTTGAAAGCAAAGATGATTTATTAAGAGTGAATTTATTGAAATGTAAGAGCGATATTGCTAACTTGACAGATTTATACAACAAATTTAATGAAACAAACCTACAACTGCAAGGGAATGATTTGAATTTGATCAAAGCCAAGGCAATTATCTCTGCGTTTGTGTCAAAACTTGCTTTGTACAAACAAAATTTGGGTAGAACACAATTTCATCAGTTTCCAAATCTTTCTTCAATGGAAACTAATGATAACGACATTCTCGCTTACTGCCAGCATTTGGAAGCACGAAAAGAAGACTTTACAATTAGATTTGAGGATTTACTCAATATGGTCATTCCAGATTGGGTCATAGAACCATCCTCTAACTTAGAAATCAAAGAATTATCACTGCAGGAGGAGTTTATTGAATTGTCAACAAATGAAGAGTTGAAATTTAAATTAAAAAATGGGTATCAAGAATTTTGGCTTCAACGTCAAATTCCAATATTATATCCAGCCTTATGGGCTGCAGTAAAGAAATTTTTCATTGCTTTTCCGTCCTCATATTTAGCAGAAAGAGGGTTTAGCATGGTGACCAATCTATTAACTAAGAAAAGAAACAGGTTGTCAATAGTGGAACGCGGTGACTTAAGGTTATTAATGACAAAAATGGCACCAAATATTGATAAATTAGTTTCATTGCATCAAGCTCAGCTGTCTCATTAATAATATTATATTAATTATTAATAACATATTTTAATCGTTCTGTAAACAATACTTCAATATTTCACTATCTTAAGATTAAAGAAAATTAAAAATTTGTTCTTGTTTTTCAATATATAGCATGTACAATGTAGTTAACCTAAGGGGGGCGCTATCAAATTATTGACTGAAAAAGTGGGCGCTGACTCAAAAAAGGTTGGGAACCTATGATGTAGATGAAGTGGACGGACGTAAGACTCTCTCGTGCGTTAGACGGAGTATTAAAATTATGTTTGTGTGTTGAGGAAAAAGTGGCTGGAGGCAGTGTTTTACACTGTCACTGACAGTCTAAAATATCACTTACAGTGTAAACCAAAACATACCACAAATCATAAATGTTACATTTGGGCGATAACGTGATGACCGCGTTATTAAATGTTCCATAAAAATGCATATCCCTTCTTTTTTGTTACAAGGCACTGATACTGATTAGTATGTAATACGTATACTACAGGTTTATCGATATATATTTTGTAATTTTGTATTTTTGATCGATGGTATTATTCCTTCGTTACAGGTCTTTGCAACGCAAAAAAGTCTGCCATTAATGTGCTTTTATATTGTATTCACTGGAAGCATAGCATAGGATGTTCAACGCTTGTGATGATTTATCAGTGCTTTTATTGGCAAAGTGATGGCATTAATTATCCTTTATTGCATTAAAAATTTGAATATAAGATCGATAACGTACATGCTACCAAGCGTGCAGCCTCAGCAGTGGAATTTCCATACACATTTCATCACTCAGATACGATTTTAATCACGCGAGACGGGCGAAACGTAATATCTTGAGATAATAAAAATAAAACAGCGTTGAGTGGTCTTCCTCCGTTCATATCTCTCTTCTCTTAAGGTAGCTGGAGCGGTAATCGTGGGTCATTGGGTGCAACTTTTCATAATTTTCCGTCTGAGAGGGAAGCATTCTTGGACGACATTTAATTTTATTTCTTCCGATCATGCCGGAAAACTCACCATGCCTGCTGCAATGGAAGTGATGCAAGAATTCTATTTTACATTTTTTGGGTTAATTAAAGCTTGTTATGACTCGAGTTTCCAGCGCTGTATTTGAAATAGAGGCTAATATTCCACATAAATGTGTTTTGTGTTCGAATATTTGTCTCCGCGTGACAACTTAATTTTTGTTAACAACCGTTGTAATAATGTAAAATTTATTGTTTCAATTTCGTAAAAAAATTGTGCTAATTATATCAAATTATTTGATAGTTTAATAAAAGTGCAAATTGATAACAGCACGTAGATAGATTTGTCTCGTGTGCCATAAGTATACGCGATAAGATAACATATAATTGTCAAAAAAATACACATCGGTACCACGCAAATGTTTCATATTCGTTTGTAGATGTCATTAATGACAACTCGTATGCCAACGTCGTTCAATATCGATTGTATTCTTCCTTCGATACAGGTATTCGCAACGCAAACAAGTCCGCCATGAATATTTTATTCAGAAATTATGTTATAAACACAAGCACCCTGAGCGGGGCAGCCAACATGGCCGGTTTTTGACTAGGGGCGTCCTAGTATACGGCAAGAGCGTTCAATATCGATTGTATTCTTCCTTCAATACAGGTCTTCGCAACGCAAACAAGTCCGCCATTTTTCTTGCTTATTTTAGTCTATTCTCTATAAGCATAGAATAGGATGTTCAACGCTTTTGATGATTTGTCAGTGCATTTGTGTTCGAAATGATGGCTTGCACCGCATATTTGCAGATTTTCTTGGGTGTCCAATGGTGGTAAATACTCAGTAAGCACATCAATGGCGGTCGTGTGGCGGAAACTCAAGAGTAAATATACTTACTCTTGAGGGTGGAGATGGTTGCCAAGGCCCATATCGATAGAACTACGAATATATCGAATTGAACGACCCTGCTCGTTTGCAACATTTCTCGCACATCAGTACGTAAACACAATGCGCCCCAATACCATCTTACCACGTGTTCACCGGCGAAGCGTAGATGAGTGTCACGTGCCTTCGCCTCTTTCACGGAGTTCCCGAGACCCCGAGGCCATCGCCTTTCTCGTCTCCCTCCGCCGACTCACGAGCCCGTCGTCCCCAATGAACCCACGAGGGACGTGCGCTTGGATTCCCCGAGCACGTGGAGCGGAAGTCACACCGACTGGCAGGTGGACCGCGGAAGGGAGGAGTGAGCGAAGAACGTTATTTAAAAGGGAAAGGAAAGATATAGAGAGAGAAATAATTTACCCATGTCTACTTTGTTTTGCACTTTCTGCGTGATGAGACATCGCATTCATTCATTATTGCGTTTGGAGAGGTTCAATATAACAGGTTTCCCGCTAACGATAAGAGACCATAATAGCTATCAGTGAGACTTTTATCCTGGTATGTGGATATGTCACTTTTATTAAATACCGGATATGGCACTTTCAGGTTATGAGGTACAGGGTAATTTCACACGAGGCATTCAACACTCGTCCCAGTTCAACGTGAATCATCTCACGATTCCACGGCCCCCAGGCGATGATCAAAAGCAGTCAGGAGAAAAATACCCTGACAGACCCCAAGTGAGCGCTACGTTGACGCAATACAGAGATATAGAACAATCTTTAACATAAAACTATTACTTATATTACTCATACTTGTCAGGCCGTGAAATTTCAACATCATGCACTGCGCCACTAGGCACCAATTAACTTATGAATATTATATTATAATTTCTACCGTGGAACAATTCCAGAAAATGAAGCCTTTTACGATCAATTATAGGAGTGCTATGTTAATGGAATTGCTAACATGTCACGTGAGTGAAAATTCTAATGCTGATTAGTAACACTCTTATGCACTTATGCTACAGGTTGATCGATAAATTACTTGATATTTCGATGAGTGAGTGAGTGAGTGATGAATGATCATTGATCGACACATGAGTACTAATGTACTCGTATTTAGCTAGTTTTATGTACTTGCTACTATTAATGTACTTGCGGGTATTTATTCAGGTAAGTTATATTCCGTTCCTTTAAAAATGGAAGTAGAGGAAGCAGAATTTACTCGTGGTTGGGGGAGCCCCAATTATCCGAACAGTACAAATCCCAAAGTCCGATTAACCAGAAATGGAAAAAATTAATGTACCATAATATACGAAAATCTAAACTTATGGAAACTATGATACAGGATGGTGATTCAACCCTCCACCGACTCCCATAGTTATTCACAGGTATGCAAACATCAACATCGCGACGCGTCGGCTCCGTTTACTCCGCTCGAAAACCTTCAAAAGTACTCTCCTTCCTGGCGCTGTACCTACAAATTTTGGTTATCCGAAAATATCGCTGTGCGAATAGACCTCAGTCCTAATTACTTCATATTAACGGGATTTTGTGTCACATCAATCTGTAGTTAGAAAATGCTTCAAGTTCAAGTCTGATAGACGGCATTTTTGCTGTTTGAAAGATGACTACACTCAAGTGAAGATGTAGCCATAGACCGGCAATGAAGGTCATTTGCGTCTTTAAAAATGGCGAGTCGGCCAATATTAACCCTTTGAGTGCCAACCGATTTTCTAGGTACCATGCTAAAATTGCCGAGGCATTTTTTCTGATTTTGCAGTAGTTTAGGAAAAAAATTGTCTGAAATACAAGTGAAGGTAAATATTCAAAAACTCAAGGAAAACTATATAATATGTGGTTTCACCTTTTTAATATATTATATGACGATTTTTTTTACAAAATCTGCATCTGCATCTGTAATCTTCATTTAGGTGCCATCTGTGAACAATCAGTGAAATACCAGCATCTAAGAGTGACATTGCAGGAGGAGCGCTATATACCTCTAAGGGTTTATGTTCATGCTGGATATTCAAATTGAATCCCACCGACTGAGTAGGTAATGTTTCAGAGGCCAAACTAATTTACCATTTTTCATTATCTTCTCATTGTGAAAATGAAGTTAAATCGTTCTTCTATCCATAGCGCTTACGTCAACTACATCTGTATAATATCCTGCAAGCCACCTCTTGCGGTCCACACCTGGTGTGTGCCAGGGGGTCAGTTATAATCAAAATGCACTAGACTTTACCCTAATAAAGTCAATGAAACTGTGACCAGTGTTAAACTTACAAAAACTGCTTATGCTGATCATAAGGCGAAATTTAAACAACGTACGCTACACTATGGGCATGCCATAGTTTTTAAAGAGACTGGTTATGCAAGTGTATTTTGCCCCCATAGAAATGCCCAGAGATACAAAAGTTTTAGTGAAAATATGCAAGATGTGTTCATAATAATACGTAACCGATTAAGACACAAAGAGTATGTTGAAAATCAACTAGCGACCCTCAAGCCGGAGAATGTAAACCTCGGTTTCACTTTTGAGTGGTGGACCACGGGATATAACGGAATCAACGATAACCGTGCATTTCGAATGAAGCGCGGTGCAAATGTTTGTAAACATTTCTTAGTAAAAACAGTAACAACGTAACCTCCACTTTCGTATCAGTTTTATTTATTTTTTCATATTTTATAAAATTAAATATTAAAAAATTATATTAATAATCAAACATTTTTAATCTGCATAGTAATTTAATCAAATATTGATTAATTTGAGTACTCAGAGGAGACCATCCAACATGACTGGTTTCCAGTCTGTGACTTGGGGGTCTCTAAATTCAGCTGATTAACTGCGTTACGTATCGACAAAACAAGTTTTAAGTCTCACAGGCAACCATTTAATGCGGCAGATACAATGAAACAGGGCAGTTGAGTCTTAAAAATGAAATCAAGTTAAAATCAAGTTGAAACCTTTGCCGATTCCGGGCATTGAACCGGGAACCTTTGGAATGCGAGGCTCAGTACTCAAAACTCTCTTCATAATTGATCAGTGATGCAGTTTTTGGATATATTTTTTCACACTGCTCGGTCACGCTTGGTACTGAGTATGCTAATTACTCTCTTTTGATCATTTTTCCTTGTATTCTCTGTGAATAATTCATACTGTTGCATGGTCTACTGAAAATATTCAAGGGCAAGCCTTTCTCTGACCTTGCGTGGAAAAACACGTATGCAAGAAATAAGAAGTTATTAAACGAATAGTAGGATGGGTCTCCGATGTAAAAGTGTAAGAGAGATGCCGCTTTGCTTTGGTTAGACTGCATCTCGAACACGCCTCAAAACATTTTTTGCACAGGAATGTTGAATTCGCGAAGTAAATATAATACGAAGGAGTGCTGTTTACCTCGTTAAAAACTGCTACGAGCGCACTGAGAGAACTACCAGGCTTACATGGGAGGACTAGGTTGGGTGTCGTTAAGGTGTCCCTGGCATAACTGTGTGAGTCAAGAGAATTACTAAAGTACGCATTTTAAATTATTTACTTGAATTCATGTTAAAACAATCCTTGTATTTTTCCACTAATATTTATATATTATTTGATCTCTGAGTGCCAACAGGGATTACAGAGGCTCCTAAAAAGTTTTGTGAATCAACAGAGAGAATGGAATTGAGGGTAAATGCGTGCAATACTAAAGTAGTAGTTTTTGATAAGGAGAATGGGGAGAATAAGTGTATGATGAGGGCGAAGTAATAGAACAAGTGGATGATTTTGTGTACTAAGGTAAAATGTTTACGAAAGATGGACGGATAGATGAGGAGATAAAGAGACGTGCGAATGCTGGAAGGAGAAAGGTAGGTGGAATGTGGAGCATGCCTGTCTAAGGAAGCGAAAATCGCCGTGTACAAAAGTGTGCTTCTCCCCACTTTGTTTTATAGTTATGAAACATGGTATGTCAGGATAGACATAAGAGTAGACTAAACGCCGTGGAGTTGAGTGTATGAGTTATCTGAGGAGTGTTAGCGGCAAAAGTAGGATGGATAGTGTCTGGAATGAATGGGTAATAAATGAATGTGGGTTAGATGCTCCAGTAATGGACGTGTATGAAAGGAGTGTGCTTCGTTTGTTTGGCCATGTTGAGAGAATGAATGGGAGTCAAATAACGAAACAGATATATGTGGTCTACTAAATGACAACCAACATGTTTGGATGCAGGAGAGAGACTGACGCCAAAATGGCGGAGCCACACTTTATTGTGTGCAACAAATGACATACGAAATGCACTCATACAATATACTACATCCCTCCCCAGAGGAAAAAATGGTTAAAAGATAAAATGAAACAAAAAATAACTCAACTAAATACACAAAAAGGGATTACAGAAAAAGAAAAAATGGAAACAAAATACACTCATTATTCACAAATTCCTTTTTTGGCACCCTCTGCCTCAGAGGATATCGTCTTTCACTAATGTCAGCGTTTTCCCTGGCATGGACACTTGAAACCTCATTTCCCCCAACCCCCACACGTTTATTGGAGGAGACTCTCTTTGACTCCCAGTAGCCCAAAGGCTCACAGTCTTCATTGTGGGTGGACACAGGCACTGACATGGGGATGGCTGACACCTTTGACATTCATCGTAATGTCTACTTTATTTTCAACTCGTACTACTTGTGTTTTGACTGACTGTCATTCATCATCAGATACAAATAATATTCCACATATCTAGACGCAAGTGTATGTACAGATGATATATTGCCAAATCAAAATGGAAGAAGGTTACAATCATGTTTAGGATAGGATCCCTCGTTCGTCCAAACGAAATGCGTCATCATAGCGGACCAACGTCAAACTGAGGAAGAATAAAAGAAAAGGGAGGGGGAACAAATGGTGGGGGCAGAGGTAAGGTTAAGTTAAGATGGTGTCCAAAATAGGGAGTGACATACATACCCAATCTCATTAACAATTTCACTTTCTTTCTTTTTCTTTTAACTATTTCCCACTGTTCCGAAACATCAAAACGGTGTCCTGAATCCAGGAAACTAAGGATTTCTAAGTTGAATGCGGAGTGTTGGGCTTCTTCCATTATGAGTTTGGCTAGATACGACTTGGGGTCACTATTCTCATTCTTCCTGTGCGTAAAAGGTTTGAACTCTACATCAGATTTGGTAGGCCATCCAAACACAAAAATCTAGTACCCTACTTAGCAACGGGTCCCTATTTGTCTCTTGGCGAATATTTGTTGCCTTTACAGGGAGGAACTCTTTCACCTAACTCAATATATGAAAAGTCTTTCACATCTTCTTCCTCTCTCTGTAAGGGTAATCTCGAAAGACCATCCGCTACTTTATTGTCTGCAGCTGTAATGCACCGGATTTGAAAATCATACCCCTGTAAAATTATGGCCCAACGCTGCAACCTATTAGCCGCCATTTGGGGAATTCCTTTCTTTTCCCCAAGGATGTACAGTAGCGGCTTGTGGTCAGTTCTTAAAATAAAATTTCTACCAAAAATATACTGATTGAACTTTTGAACCCCAAACATTATTGCCAGGGCCTCCCGATAAATTTGAGAATAATTTCTCTCAGCTTTCCTGAGGGACCTTGAGGCAAAGGCAATGGGCCTTTCCTGTCCATTTGCAAACCGGTGAACTAAAACTGCCCCAAGGTCAAAGGGGGATGCATCGCACTCTAAGATTATCGGAAGAGATGGATTGTAATCTGCCAAAACTCGGCCTGAAACAATTGATGCTTTCACTGATTCAAAGGCCTCATCACACTCCCTTGTCCAAACAAAATCAGACTCCTTCCTCAGGAACCTGTGTAAGGGAGCCAATTTAGATGCTAAACTTGGTAAAAACTTTGAATTATACTCTACCAAACCTAAGAAGGCTCTCAACTGAGGCACGTTCTTGGGAATTGGGGACTTAGTGATGGCCTCAATTTGGAATTAGTAGGATGAAGTCCCTCTTTATCTATTCGGTGACCCAGAAACTCCACACATTCTAGCATAAACTTGCATATCCCTTTGTTAACTTTGAACCCCAAATCAGTTAATTTATTCAGCACCCTTTCTAAATTCATCAAATGTTCCTTGTCATTGTTCCCAGTTAAGATAATATCAACCTGAAAGGAAGCAGCTCCTTTCAGCCCCTGCATGGCTTGCTGCATGATTCTTTGGAAAATGGCTGGGGCTGATGCCACTCCAAATGGTAATCTAGCATAACGGAACAAACCTCTATGAGTGTTTATGGTACAAGGATCCTGGGATATGTCATCTAACACTAACTGCTGAAAGGCCTGAGACAAATCAACCGTGGAGAATTTCTCTCCACCTTGCAATTTACAGAAAATTTCCTCCACCCGTGGTAAGGGATATCTGTCAATTTCTAGGTTTGGATTTAGCGTAATCTTCAACTCCCCACAAATTCTTACTAGTCCATCATTCTTTGCTACTGGGACAATAGGGGTTGCCCACGCACTGAACTCGACTGGATACAAAATACCCAAGTTGACCAACCTATCCAGCTCCTCATCCACCCGGTTTTTGAGAGCGAATGCTAAGGCCCTTGGAGCACGATACACAGGTCTGGTGCCCTTCTTTATACTCAAAGCAACTTTCCCCTTACTAAAAGTTCCTAAGCCACTGTCCCATAACGTGGAAAACTTCCTTACGACTCCCTCTAATGTCAAAACCGACCTTTCCGCCCCTAAGTGAAGCATTTGAAAGCTAAACCTGAAAGTTTTAAGCCGATCTCTGCCCTAAATGGGTGAACCACCATTCCTCACGACGAAAAGAGGTAACTTGTATGACCCTCCCTGAAACTGAGCATGCACCCATATGATACCCAGCGGCTTAATGCAAGCATTAGAATAGGTTCTCAGTTTCACATCAGTGCTTTCATGGGAATTCCAAAAATTTCTTTTGTAGCAGTCCTCTGATACCGCTGAAATGGCAGACCCTGTGTCTATCTCCATATCAAGTTCCCTATCATTAACGTTAACCGTTACTTTTCAAAGCGGACTATCAAAACCCGACCTTAACTTTAATAAAGCTGGGAACGCCTCAAACTTTGCCTTGAGTTCCCTTTCTCTCCCTTGATTTTCCAACAAATTCCTATCCCCTAACATCCGAATCCCACAAATGCTTTCAACTAAAGGCTCATGATGGAAAATTCCCCGTTACTCACTGAAACGACCCTGATTGCACATTGCCTTGAGATGCCCTGTGTGGTGACAAATGTCGCATTTCACCTTTTTAAAGCGACACTCTGCCCTTGTGTGGCCCTTCCGTCCACAGCAATAGTACACTCCGGTGCCCCTTTCTCGTGATGCCGACGGATTCGGAGGATTCCCTTTTGGCTGCCTTCCGCTCCTTCGAACGGCGACATGATGCACCTCGTGCTCCTCTGTCTGGTCGCTCGTCTCCGATGCGGTCTCGTGGTTCACGTAGCAGCTAGTAGGTATATGGGATTCGTACGAGGAAGGTTTGATAAAATAATTAGAGCGTGTGCAAAGGAGATCCGCTAGATTTGTTAGTGGCCGTTATGATAATTGTATAAGTGTTACGAATTTAAAAGAAGAACTAGGATGGGAATTACTATCAGAACGCAGGTTAAAATTTAGGTTAAACCTTTTGGGTGAATTCGAAACCGATTTGTTCACAGATGACGTTGGATGTATTTTGGGAGCCCCTGCGTATTATGCTGGGTTTGATCGGATTAGCAAGATTGGAGAGATGGATTGTCGTGCCGATGGATTTAAAATGTCATTATTCCCGCGTACCATAAGGGAGGGCAATGGGCAGCGTAGCAAAGGGATGGGTAGGTGAATTATAGTTGGAGTGGTCTGTAGTGCATGATGCATGTAGTAACAACCAGTATTCCCTTTCTTATTATGTAGATACTAGCCATCTGGCTGCATGTGACCCTGTTCTCTGGCATGTCTCCCTTAAGTGTCCGAGTTTCATGGCAATGGTGCATGTTTGGTGATCTTCACCCCCTGCCACACACCCTCGTGGTGGCTCGCAGGGTATTGCGTAGATGTAGATGTAGTTGACGCCAACCCCGCACGCGCCGGTCCCTGCCTCGATGTCCGCCGATAGCGGGAAAAGGCTGCTCGCTACAGCATTTACGGTAGCCTTTTCCCGTGCTGCAGCTATCTCCACTGCCCTCTCAAAACTGAACTCCTCGCTTTCCAAATACAAAGCACGGACAATATCCCTATCACGAAGTCCAAGTATAAATTGGTCCCGCATTGCTCGGTCCAAGAATGCACCGAAATTACCCCCTCGCGCTGCGTTCCTTAAGTCCGTGGCGAACTCTCTGACAGAGCTTGCTTTTCCTTGGACGCGCTGATGAAACTTGTGCGTTTCAGCTATCACCGACTGCTTCGGGCTGAAATGCTTCCTTAATAGCCTGCACAAGTCATCATATGAAGAACTAGAGGGCTTCTCCGGCGCACACAAATTTCTAAGGACGCCGTAGGCCGACTTCCCCATCGAAGACAATAAGACGGCTTTCTTTTTATCCTGAGCCTCCTCCCCATCCAAATCATTCAGTATGAAGTACTGTTCTAGCCGCCCCTCGTAAGCATCCCAACTCTCTTCTTCAGGGATAAACTTTTCCATTAGAGCCGGCACCCTCGTCGCCAATTTGCGGTATACTAAATGACAACCAACATGTTCGGATGCAGTAGAGAGACTGACGCCAAAATGGCAGAGCCACACCTAATTGTGTCCAAGAAATGACTTACGAAATGCACTCATACAATATACTACAATATATAAGAGTGAAATGAATGGTGCGAGAGGTAGGCCGAGAAAGTTGTGGTTGAGGAAATTCTTAGGAGGAGGCATATTCGGAGTCTTAAAAACAGGAGAGCGTGTATGAAGCAGTGGATGGGGGTAAATGAGGCAAAAGAGGTTTGCAAGGATAGGTCAGTATGGAGAAAGTTATTGAAGCAAAGTTAGGTGTACTAATTGAAACCTAGTGACTCTACCTACCCCGGAAGGGAACGGCGTGATTGTTACGTATGTATGTATGTTTCATTTAGTGGTTGCAATAGTGAAATGTCTTTTATAGCCAAGTTTATTGTTATATCTCTATGACCGGTTGCAAGAACATTTAGTTATGGAATCAATAGTTATGAGATCCAATAAGTCATAAAAAAATCATCATCTCATAAAAATGTTAGGGTTGCAATAACACATCTCCTAGTTAAATAACTACCAACAGTTGATAGCTTAGAATCTTTGATCTGATCTTCTACCCCTGGTTATAATTTTTGAAATTATAGCCTATGAATAATTTCTTATGTACATAATAATTAATCACTAAGATTATACAAACTGGACATTTGTCTCAAAAGAACTTTTATCAAGTTATTAAGACACCAAGCGGCATCCGCCATCTTGGCTACTCATGCAACTCATTTTCATGTCATAAGTTATGAAACCAATACATTTATCGAATGATTCTGCCACACTTGTTGAAAGGTTGCCGTGGTTTATGGGTCCCATTATTTTATAGAATACATATGCCCCCCTCTATATTTCGTTCCTGCAACTGGCCATAAGCGACACAATAAGAGAGATGCACTGCTGATCAAGTAGATACAAACATTTCTTCTTTCTATGCACCATTAGTGTTTATAACAAAAACAACGATCAAAACAAACACGAGACAAATAATCAACGTAAAATTCACCCCATCTCCTTCCTGTACTTTTGTCAATGACTGAAAATGTTTTTCAGTCAATGAGGGAACGTAAAGGGTTTGTCAGTCACTTAAGCTGTGCACGCCGTAGGCTGCAAAACGGCGTGGTCTGAAATGTCATTCTTTCCCACGAATATATAAAAAGAGACCGGAACTTAGACTGTGTTATTAAGTCATATAATGTGGTGGCTTTTTATGGATCGGAAGCATGGACTAGAAAAACAGACCATAACAGCCAAAAATCGTACGAAACCTGGTGATAGAGGAGGATACTGAAGAGAACGTGGACGGATAAAATAAGAAATGATGAAGCGTACAGAAGAGGAAAGGACCATATGGAACACGATACAGAAAAGAAGAATCAGATGGATTGGACATATCCTGAGGCACAATAGGTTTTTGAAGAACATAGTTGAATGTAAAACAGGGAAAGGTCCCCAGAGGAAGACCCAGGAATAAAATAAGTTCATGTAACTAACAAACAAGTAGAGCTACGAGGAGGTGAGGGAACTAGCATTAAATAGAGGGCTGCAGTCAACCAATCTTATGATTGAACGGATGAATTGGATAACGTTTCCCCCGTTTGTATATTCCGAGATTTTCCATGTTTCTCCTCCCCCCTATCCATCATCATCAGTGGTCATCGATCGGGAGATTGATTTGCTGCAACTCTCCCATCCACTCTCCTCTCCGCCGATCGCATTATTCCCTCATCATATTCATCTCCATTTAGGCCACATCAAGGGTGTTTGGCAGATAGTGGGTTATCACCGACATATTTTTTTATGTACGAGCAACTTTCATCGGCATTACTCTAGGTAGAGGCACCTGTTTGTGGTTAATTTTTTGCCTTTTATCATAAAAGTTATTTCGGTATAATTTTTGCTGCTTTTATTTCATTTCGTCATCAATTTCGCTAAGTTTTATTTCCACCTATAAGCAATAAAAGCTAAAGCAAAACATAATTAATAGCATATTTTCAGTGAAACATCGTCTTTTATTTTTATGTAAGTAGGTACAAGAAACATGAAAATTATACATATAATGAAAACACGTACTGTCACTACCATATTAATAAACTGCAGCGCAAAAACAAATCACAAAATATAAGACTGAATGCGCCGATCAGCAACGATTTCCAACACGCATTGCACAGTCACACATTGATATGTATCGAAGTGCTGTAGAATCGATTGTCTTCGATTATCGGATTTTATTGCCCCAACGCGAATCGAATTTCCACTGTTAACTTCAAATGACATGATTCCACACCATTTCGTCGATTATTTCGCGTTTCTGCTTAAAGGTAAATAGTTTCGCGTTTTGAGCCAAATTATGAAAATTTCGCAAAAACTTCGCGCAATGCAAAAAACAGGTATGCTACCGAAACTATTAGTATAAATGTAATTAATGTATACATTTCTTAAATTTCCTTAAATTCCCTTATAAATTATTAATTCCCTTAAAACATCCCCAGTACATTTCAACTTCTCCCCATTGAGCTGAACTTCATCTATACAAGATCTTGGTTTGACAACGGACCAGAAATTCATGTATGCCGACTAATTCCAAGCTATCTAAAGTAAAGCTATGTCGCATTCAGGCCCACTTTTCCGTTTCACAGAAATTACAGATCTCTGGGCATTTCAGTTCTATTTCACTTCTATTGTCCTTCCTATTCTCTCCTCTTGCCCCCCTTTATGGTTGATGTCAGCCCCCGCTAATGTTAAATCCCTGTAACATATCACTAACTTCTTCAGAAATATTGTTAAATATAGAGTGCCTCATCTCTGCAACCTACCGCCTGATGCTGTCTTGTCCTCTCTCTGCGTTATAAATATCGATAATATCTTCTTTTAAAGTTATCTAAAACTCATGCGTGGCCCTCTGTACTCAACCATTGACTGCCCTGACCTTGTTTCCTTCATTTAAATTTCAGGATACCCACCCGGCCCATCAGGGCTCACTCATTGACCCTATATCCCTTCTATCAGATTATCACTGTCCGATCGATTCATTATCTTTCGCCTGTCTTCTCTTATAAATTCCCTTCCTGAAAACATCGGCTCTTTCATCTTATCTTCTAACATCTTCGCTAACCAAGGCACATGCCATTCCTACTCAAAATACTTTTTTTACTGTCTCCCCTTGCAGGAGTAATATTTGTTAACCATCTTCTTGTTATTGTTTGTGTGTATGTGTCCTTATATGTTTGTTACATGTTCACTTGAAAATGGCATCATGCTGTAATTGATCTTTTTATAATCAGTTATGAAAAATATATATTGCAACTAAGTAAACGAGATATAAGAGTCATGCAGGGAAAATGCGAAACGTGATGTCTACTACGAGGCAAATAAGGAACAAGCATTATAGAACAAATCTATCAGCTACACAACCTGTCGACTAATCTACTTAATGGTTTTATTGGCAGGTATTGACATCGGCGCACCTTAGGCTGGTTAGGATGATTTGAGCGAAATATCATTTCACCTAGAAATTTATGCATTTGCCATTTCTACTCAAAATGTATTTTTACTACCGTCTCCCCATGTTGGGGTAGTATGTGTTAACCGTCTTCTTGTTATTGTTTTTGCGTTCGTGTCCTGATATGTTTGTTACATGTTCACTGCAAAATGGCATCATGCTGTGATCTTTTATTTTCAAATAAAAAGAGAAGAATATAGATTGCAACTAAGTGAACAAGATACAAAAGTCATCCAGGGGTCATGCTAAACGTGATGTTAGTATCACGTGGCGGATCAATTCCGTTGTGATATACAAGGCCGTCACTGGGAGGAAAATTTCACGAATAAATTTATCCAGCACCTTCAGAGGAACTACGAAATGGTTACACTAATAAGAGATGGAGTCTGGAACAACCTTTTGAAATAATAAATTCAAACAGGCTAAAGTGTCAAACTACAGAGAATTCTATAGGAAATAAAATACCAATTCTGCAAGACGGAGGCCAGCGGGAAGTGTGCCAAAAAATTGTAAACACATGTGCCAAATGTATTTTTTTAAACAGTAAAAATATAGCTATTAGTATAAACAATGAACAATACAATGTATTTTTATGCACAAGATACCAGGTTTATAAATGTGCATCACTGCAATAATAAGAATCCCTCAGTTAGTTGCTATTGATTTTCGGGAAAATTCTTACTTCGACCGAAAAATAATGTTTTGAGCTTATTAAGTGCAACCAAACTTTGAAAAATTATAGATATGTATCTAATAATGTGAAAGGTCCCCGTAGTATATTGAGCTATGACACAATAGGCAATAAAAATGAAATAAAATTGAAAAAACAATAAATTGACACAAATGCCGTCAAATTTATGCATCAATAAATCATCGATATTGTCAAAGTTGTGAAAGTTATAAAGTGAAAATATCGATGATTGTGATGAAAAAGAGTGGCAGTTGGTAGCAAAAACTGTAAAAATGTAAACTTAATAGTGCAAAGTGAGGAATTATTTCATTAATTACCTTGGGTCAAAATGACCCGCTTTGGGCGTTGAATGATGTTGAAACTTCCGGGCGTCATAGTGTTAAGAAACAAGCATTAGGGAGCATTTCAACTTATCAGCTACACAACCTGGCGACTGACCTACTTTATAGTCTCATTGGTAGACATTGATATTGGCTCTCCTGAGGTTGATCAACCGCTGACAGAGAGGATGCTCTTATCAAGGATTTATTGTCGTGAACTGTTCACTCGGATGTCCATGTCACGATTACAGCATATTTTAGTGTTTAAGCCATCAAGGTAAATGGCTGCCAAAAGCGACCGAATCTGTCTGCATACCGGTTCTTTTTTGCAGTTAATCTTTCGCCATATCACCCACATACATCAACGGACACACACACTCTTAAATACTTTTTGGCGGCAGTTTATTTCTGGCGTAGCTCATGTAACTGTTAAATGTTTTTAGGCTCATTTTTTTTAATTCCTCGTCGATTGCGTGAAAAACAACATTTTAAACCTGTTCGTTTTACTGTCTATTTCCCTATTTTTTTATCACAATCTGATCATCCTCCACTTTTAGTCATTCATAAATTTTATAGTGCCTTCCCCTGTAAGCCTTCCTATTTCTCCTTCCATTTCTGTTTTCAATCGACTGATGTGCCGTAAAATGCACACAACATGTTCGTCTGTTCTTATTCTCAGATTTTTCATTACTTTTTTTCTTAAAGTCGCAATTCTATCTTTTTGGAGGCGTGCTGTGTCAAGGCTTGGAAACAGATATCACACTTTTCTATTTTGATTGATGTATTCTATTCTTGGTGTTCTATTGTGCTCTTCTAAGCCAAAAGACAGTAACTGACAAAATCACACATTTTGAGATTAGAGTTGATTTTGCTATTTTCAACCTTGAGGATTTCATAAAACTACAAAAAAAACTGTTCATGTTGTGGTTTTTCTCATATCACGTTCTGCTTTCACCGTATCTACAGTATCAATGACAGTTTTCTAGGCCAGATAACAGTAACTACAAGTAATCGCCCCAAGAATCTCATTACTTTTGTTCCCTAATGATTTATCTTCCCACAATGATAGTCTAAGCATCAAATAAAACTTGCAACCTCTTCAAAGATGGAATAGATTAAGAATCGAAGATTCGAAGGTGAAAACTTGCAATAACTTGCGGCCTGCAATAACTCAGAACCAACTAGGATGCAGTTACCGTCTTTAACCTTAAAAGGACATTATATTTCTTCCCATTCATTCCTCCTTTGAATATTTTTCCAGTGTACTGTTGTGTCCTATGGTGTGCATAATAAGTTTGCCTCTCCTTCTTCGCAGTTTTCATTACACGTATCTTCTCTTCAACGCTTCGTAGAGTTTTTTCGTTATTGATTCTTTTCGTCAATTTGATCTTTATCATTCTTTCTCCAATGCTTCAATTCTCATCTGCTCGGTAGTTCTTATAGTCCATATCATTGAGGTAGATGGAGCGGGCATTTCGCTCTGACATCTACATCTACCTATCACCCTGCAAGCCACTACAAGTGTGTTTGGCAGGGGGGCTTATCACCAACGTGAACTAGAGTGAAGAATTTAGCTTTCACCAACATGCACCATATAATGGGCATGCTACAAATGCTACAGAAACAACTAAAATAATCTATACTGTAACTATGAAAACGTGACACAAGAGTCATGCAGGGAACATGCAAGACATGGTGTTAGCACTACTTGGCAGATTTAGAAACATGCATTAGAGGGCATATGAATAAATCAGCTACACTACCTGTCAAATAACCTACTTCAAAATCTCAACGCAGCCATTATGGTCTCTTATCGATCGCGAGAAAAACGACATTTTAAACCTTTGTGTTCTGCAATCTATTTCCCTTATTTTATTCTCATGATCTGATTTACCGCAGTATGTTGGATTTCGTAAGATATTTAAAACTTCTTGAGAAAATAAATCGGCTTTGAATTTATATAAAAAATTGAGGCTACTTTTCAATCGACTGTGAAAGCGATTTCCATCCTAGTTGTTGCAAGACAACCAAAATAACAACTAGAATGATTTTCCCTGATTTTTAATTACTCATCATTCGATTACGTGGACGTGTGGATGCATTGGTAAATATCAAGTTATAGTATATCTGCCCTCTTTTGAAAATGTGAGGTCGGTCAGTCTATAAACACACTGAAATTACTTGGAGATTTTGATCGTAGTCGATCGATTCCAGTCAACATTTTTTCGCTGGAAAATCGGATCGTCGTCAGTTTGTTTCGAGATGGTTAGTTGTGCTGCGTACCATTGCAGTAGTCACCCATGTTTCAGTGAATTCCGCCACTCACCTGCTCAAGGTTACTCTGTGCGCTGTGAAAAATAAATTATGAGTATTTTATGTATGAAGAAAGCATTTTCAAGAAGTAGGACTTAAGGGGATCGGGTTGGTGTGGTGGCTAGAGTCCTGGCTAACCATACGGACGGCCTGGGTTCAAATCCCTGCAGAGGAGAATGTTTTTCAGAGGAAACCCAATTCCTACTTGAGTGTCTTGATGAGGGCACTTTAAGTATAGTACTCCATCAGTCAGATGAGACGTTAAACCGTGGTCCCCTTGGCGCCTTTCGTTAAGAGCAGGCAAATGCCGACGCCGGGTTTCTATCCACCCTTCCTCCATTACCTGTCCCCTCTGACGCAAATGACCTAAGCTGTCGGTCGCTTACCCAAAAATCCAATCCAAGTAGGAGTAAATGCTAATTTATAGTAAGTTATCCCTGGATGACGTCGTAAATTGGAAAATTTATCTCGTCAGCCCGTAAGAATTTAAGGTAAATCAGGGTAAATAAAGATGGCGGATATGCCACGCCCACATTCCAGCCTGTGGCATTGTCTACCGTAGCAAACCTCCATCTACACAATGGTTACGGATGACTACCTATACTAGGTAACCGAGATAGCAAAATAATAACTAATAACAAAAGGGGTTTAAAAAAATGTAGCAATCAGAAACGCTGCATTACTAATGACATTGTAGTTATTCACTGATGTAACATTATTATTAGGGTTGAAATCATTTCATGCTTCTTTCCATGCTACGTTTATTGTATGGATAAGTTTTCCGGTGATAAAAGAAATTTTATGCCGTTTCGCCTTTCGACCCTAGATAATGCTACGTAGAACATGCCATGATAAACATTGCTGTTTGTAAATAAATGCCAACCAATTCAAATGTTTGGCCTTCAGCCTTATTAATGCCTATCGCATAAGCTGCTCTTACAGGAAATTGATGCTTTTGTGTATAAATGCGAGCTCACGTATGCTTGAATCTAATATAATTCTTGGACTATATACATAGCGGGGTATTATCTGCTACTTCCAATAACATGAAAACGAGGTTTCTTTCTGACTGACCTGTGATTACCAGGTAAAGCTGAAATTCCATATTTTCGAAGGACGATATGGAAACGTTTTAAAAGGTGGTTTGACAACTTAAACTAAATACATTGCAGTAAAGTATTCAGTGTATATTTCCAATCTGTAATCAGCAACTCGTGTTGTCAGCTGCTTTTTGTTTTCTTTTATTGTTTGATGCGTTGCCAACTTGGGTACATATATGACCAATTTTAAAAATTTGGCTTTTTAAAGTAATTTGTTAAATAATTTTCCCAACTATAAGACTTTCTAAAATCAAGTAAAATTGATCTATACGGCTTCGCAGTGCAACGAAGTGAGGTAAAATATTTCTCCAATGGCCGTATTTATTGGCACCACTCTTCAAAGAAAAATAATATTTGCTGTGTTGGTTCAATGGAAACGTCAGTGACCAACCACAGCCACTCAGCCAGAAAACCTCTGTGGTTTCAGACAAAGGGGTTTTCTGGTTGAGAGGCTGTGGTTGGTCACCGACGTTTCTGTTAAACCAACTCAGCAAATACTATTTTTCTCTCTTTTGACGAGTGGTGCCAATAATTACGGCCATCGGAGAAATTTTTTACCTTACTTTGTTATAAGACTTTCTCACTATTATTTTCCCGTCCAAAATAATGTAATCAAACATATCGCCAAAATCGTTAGGGCTGTTGTCGAGAAATAATCCGAACATATATAATAAAGAAATTATCGTGTAATAGTTTAGTATCGGGCTCGTTTAAATGTGATAATTATTTTTAAAATGAAAAAATGAAATGAAAATTTATGTTATTTAATTCAGCATAATTACCGTTACCTTTTTTTATATTTACCATTAATAAAAAATCTCATTAAGAATGGACGAAATACATTTTACTCGCAAAATAAAAAGTTGAGAGAGTTACAGTCCATTTTGTTTCCCTGCATATTAATTTCATGACTGCATGCATTGTAATTTCAAGTTTTGCTCCAGTCTTGAGCCAGGTATGAATTTCAGTTTAATATTTTTATGATAGATGGAAAGTATTTTTGCTACCAAATCCACTGAGAATCGCTACTTATACTTCAATCTCATTTCGTTTCGTAACCCTCGTATACTGTACGATTGTGCATCTACATATATGGACAACATATCATCTGTATGTAAGAGATAAGATTCTGGGAGGTGAAATGGTGACTTATATAATGGGAATGTATTGAGTGGAGCTCAATTTTTATTATGGTCGCTTATTGTGCACGGGAAGAACGAGTTTTTGTGTCCATCTCTTCGGCAATATATGTCAATCGTATCTGCGTGATAGATAGGTTTTCGGCAATTCAATGGGATTTAATAACTGTCATTATTTACATGTGAGATAGTGGAAATAAATACCTTGTGAAAGTATTATATTCAGATAAATATAGATATTACTTTATAGAGAACAGACGAAGAAAATCACTACGTTAGTCACTATTTACACGTTCCAGTTTCCTTTCCATTCCTGTCCTATGACGCGTCCTGCGCATGCGCTCTAATCTCTTCCGGGTGGCGAGACCCGGAATAGATTAGAGCGCATGCGCAGGGCGCGTCATAGGACAGGAATGGAAAGGAAACTGGAACATGTAAATAGTGACTTAGTAAAATAATTTTTTTTCAAAACATTGCTATCATTATTAGTGCTGTTTACGTAACTGCCCGTTGCCATGATAGTCCCGTTGATAGTGATAATAGCCTCGTTGGTTGCCCCTTCCTTGATCCAACTTTGCTATCTTCTTCTACTTTCTCCTATTTCTGATCTTATTTTCTTCTCATATCATTTAACACTCCAAAGGGAGGCTCTGAAAGTACTCGATGGTCGCTGCCAGTACCTAAGGCTGCACCCATGAATTTTTCAAAATAACGAGAATTAACAAAAAAAGACTAACAACAGTATATTAAAATTCGGCTTCTCTCAACATACATACAAGACTACCGGTTTTTCTGGTCGCGCCAACCCTGAGGTGTGGGCACCCACATGATTTAACAAGTTGGTCTTAATTGCTCAAATATATCGATCGAGTTGCGTTTCGTTCTTTTTATAGGTACCATGAGTGAAGAAAGATCGAAGGCTTTCCCGGCGTATGGTATCGAGGAAGTCAATGCGGGTTTTCCACCGGGTCAGGTTGTCCATGTCTGCCGACGTTTCGATGAGCAACTCGGTCATCGAAACGTCGGCAGACATGGACAACCTGACCCGGTGGAAAACCCGCATTGACTTCCTAGGTACCATGAGTTTTTTCCACCAGTGTTGACGAATAAAGTGCCCCAGGTACCTTTTGAGAGTTGAAGGACGAACGAAGAGGCCTTGAAAAATCCATCTGCTTTCTCTTTCAACGCCAGGAAAGACTGCTCGTCAGTTTTTCGGTGAATGCCCGGGTGTTGGTTTAGGAATGCCGAGAGAGCGAATGCACCGCGCCAAGATTGGATTCCTCTGTCGATGACGTTTTTTCATCGAGGAAACCTGTTATGTGGGATTCCGTTGCACTTATCACGAATTGGCTGTAGCCGTAATCGTGGGTGCTCATTTTACATCTACATCTACGTAATACCCTGCGAGCCACCACGAGGGTGTGTGGCAGGGGGTGAAGATCACCAAACATGCACTATTGCCATGTAAGTAGGATATATAATGTAGACATGCTAGAAAATAGGGTCATAGTTTATTAGTTACTACAGTAGATTATTAGTTATTGCAAGTAATTGCAGTAGTTATTACAATAGAATATTAGTTACTACGGTATAGTACAGGTTAAAATCTACATAATAAGGAAGGGATTATTGGTAGTTATTACATGCATCATGCACTACAGACTATTCTAACTATGTTTCACCTACCTATCCCTTTTGCTACGTTGCCTATTGTTCTCTCTTATGGTACGCGGGAAAAATGACATTTTAAATCTATCGGTACGACAATCTATCTCTTTAATCATGCTTTAACCTCTCAGTTTTTTCATTTGACTTAAACAGCGTTCATTCGTCGTGCCAGGAGTGGGGGAGATAATTAATTCTCTTTAAATTCGCCATAGTGCACTTCTTGCGCAAGTCATCGCGACAAAGCCATATCTACTCTGTGGGTGGAGTAAACCTATAGTTTTCAGATAAAGTCAGCTATCTGGGAATTACTTGAACTTCAGGCATGGGGAACTTCAGAAATAGGCTGAAGCCGTAATCGTGGGTGCTTAGTTTAATAACGTTTTATGCTTTCAGTTCTTTCATCTGACGTAAACAACGTTCATTCGTGTTGCCAGGGGTGGAAGCTTGAACTAAATCTTAGTAAATGCACCACAGTACACTTCTTGCGCATGTCATCACACCAACGCCATATCTATACTGTGGGTGGAGTTAACATAAAGTATCCAGATAAAGTCTAATATCTTGGAATTTCCTTAACCTCTACATCTACATAACACCTTGCGAGCCGCCGCATGGGCGTGTGGCAGGGGTGTAAGTATACCAGCCGTGTTAAGATGTAAGGGATAAGGTTTTGGGAGGTGAATTGGTGACGTGTATTATGGGAGTGTATTTAGGGGAGCTCAGTTTTTATCGTGCGCGGAAAGAACGAGTTTTTGTACCTATCTTTTCGGCTATGTATCTCTCTTATTTTATCTCTTCTGTCAGACTTTGAGATGTAATGAGGCGTCATGATAATATTTTCTGTGTCACTCTGAAACACACCAGTTCTGAATTTCTCAAGCAACCTAAGCCTAGCGAGTAGCCTCCAAGTCTTAGGGGCTCCCATCTTAATGCCTCTAAAACTTCAGACATATCGTGGGGAACACACAAAACGAATGCGGCACAACATTAGAGAAACTTGAATTTATCAAGCGTATAAAAAGGAAGGTGCTCGGGTGAAAAAGTAAAAGAGAAGTGCTACTTCGATCTGGTTAGGCCCACATCTCGAATACGCCGCGAGAATTTGGGACTCTGGACAGAATAATACAACAACAAAATTAATGAATACCAAGGAAATCTGCGTGCTTCGTTAAAAATTAAAAAAAATATTTATCAGGTTTCTCATCGCTACCGTATCTTACACCTAAGTGCTGACTATGTCCGTGGTGCTGACCAATTTTGTTGACTCAACAGAGGAGAGACAGCAAAATTATACTTTTGTTGGCACCAGTGTGGCACAAACTTAAGTTGTGAAAGAATGTAAATGGCTTCGTAAATTCTTTTCAAATCTATTTTGAATAATAACACTGAATACTTTTCAGTACTACAACTTTGAACGACGGAGAGGTGATTAGTGCGGTGGAAACAGTGGGGTTGTGTTTGAACCGCTCGAGATAATTTCGATCTCGTAACTGAGGAGTCACGTGGTACAACAACAAATTTTTGAAGATTTTGGTGAGATTTTACCACTCGGATGGCTATCTTAAGCGTCTGTTATATTTTATATTGCGTCTCTACTCGGTATATAAAAATCCATTGACTAAATTACCATGAGAAAAACTTGATTTGGAAGGCTGCAAGAGATTTTTACGAGTAGTTCAAATACCCCATAATCTCGAACCCTCCGGGAATGTACCTCGGGACCTCTCGTGACGTACCTCCTTAGTTACATGCTCGAGATAATTTCGAACGACTCAGTCACAACCCCCCCCCCCCTGTGGCTCCAGAGCGAGGACTGTTACCGACAGGCAATACAAGCCATAGTAAAATCGCTAGAGGAAGGTAAGAGAACTTGAAGGAGATAATGTGGGAAAATAGGGCGAATAGATAAAACATCATCATTTCATACGTGTACATTTAATTTTTGTAGAATAAATATTTTTTTAATAAAATAATGTGGGGCTTTACTTTTAATACAATCTTTCTACCCTGATTAAAACTCTTGCGTGAAATTTTTTTTCGTTTTTTTTTAAATGACAAAATTTACTTGACCGTAGCGGAAAGAAAATCTAGTAGCATTTGAAATGGAGGGTAGAGCGTGTTGGAAATAACTCTTTAAGTTAAATGAAGTCCCATGTTTAATGATGAGCGAAAGGATACCTATCCGACTGTTTACTGAGTGTTAGTCCGCCTTGGGCATCTAATTGTGAAGGAACATTTTATGGCAGTTCATGTACACTACCTCTACTAGCGATATCGCCACATGAGACGTTGGCCCGCATTGATACGGGGAACGTGTGTTCAGGCGCTTTCGCTATATTCTGTTAAATATACTAGTTTCCCGAAATCCTGTGTTCTATCTTCATTATACTCAACGCTTCAAAAATTCACCGTGTCTTCTAACAAGTTCATCATTTAGAAAGCAATATAGCTGACCTCATAACTGCCGTTTTCCGTCGCGGCCGACCGTGATTCACTATCTCGTGTACGCTCCTCGGAGTTGTTGGCAATGCTTCGCTTTCTACATTCATGACAATCTTCACGGCCCAGTGTCAAATGATTTCCAAGTGATCTTGTAATATTATATTTGAGTTATTGAATTGAGAATTCGTGCGACCGTAGTCCGACTACTTGACCTGAAGTCTACGGCCCGGAGGTGTATTAAGGTGCCTTTACACCTTCGAAGTTGACTTACTTACTGAAGTTACTTCGAAGTTGACTTCTATGGAAATTGCGAGAGTAGCGATGTCTCGAATCGTATCGCCTTTTGCTGGCCATCGTTGTGCTTACACACTATTTCCGGTTTTCCCCAAACAAATGGATGATAGAAGCGTACAATGATTATGACGAAGTGACGAAAATCGCCTCAATTTGATGTTAATGGCCTTCGTATATCACTGGTCGAGTCTCATAGGCATCCGTGGATTTAATAAATGTGTACAAATTACATTAATTGATCTTTATTACAGCGAGTCAAGTTTGAGAATCGTAACCATAATTATTATTTGTAATTATATACAATTCATGAAGCTTACTTTGGCATTATTTAAAATTTTAAACATTTCCATATTCAAATGAATATTGACGTCTGCAACAATGGGTTCTCCTCCTTCTAAGTAAGTCGTCTTTTACATTTGTAATCTCCGCTCGCAGTCACGTGACCAATATTTCCCCGGACACTATGCGATTTTAATGTTCCCGCTCTGGGAAGTGAAGTCGCTCCCGCGTTATAATAACAGCGTTCCCATGGTCGGAAACCTACTTTGCCCGCGTAAATATGTCTTATTTGAGTGCATTTCAATTAAGTACTTGCGCTGATCTGCTTTAAACTGTTATGGTCCCTTCTTGTCCATGGGAAAAATGGCACTTTGTATCTATTGGTTCTACGGTATTCGAGTGGCTGCACCAAACAAAAATGGTAAGAAGCAATAGGTACCTGTGACGTCTGACTGCTTCGAGGTGAGCATAACTGGAAAAACCAGTGAAGTCAAACGGGAAGAATGCACCAGGACCGTGCACCGGTAAATTTTAGGGCTTGTTGGTAATTATTCACCCCCTGCCATACGTTCTTGAGGTGGTTTATAGGTTATTATGCAGACACTGCAGATGTAAAGGAAACTGGCAGAATATGATCACAAAGCTCCTCTTTGGAAAAATGAATATGTTTTAGAAGCAATTCTGCGATAAATTCAAACGGTTTGTTGATGTTGTGAAGTTGTTAAACAAAAAGTTTTATTTTCAAATACCGAGATTATAAAAAGTTTTTTATTTATAATTGTGTCTGCTGAAAATAGTGGGTCAATAAAATAATTCATTCTGTTCCTATATTATTCGTCGAATTTTCAAGTTCTGAAAATGTCACAGAATATTAATAGGGATCCATTATTAAGGAATGCAGATTGTACATTTCCACAGATGATAAGCTACGTAAAAAGTGTGAAAAATATGGAACGATCAATGAATGAGTTGAATAGTCATTCATTCATTGGTTTTTCAATCTTAAAATTGGTTAACTGCAGCCCTCCACCCTTCCCTATCTAACACTAGTTCCCTTACCTCCTGGTATCTCTTCCTATGTATTCTCCTCTTTATTCGGTCCATGAACTTATTCCTGGGCCTTCCTCTGGGGACTTCCCCTCTAGTTTACCTTGAATTGCGTTCTTCACCAACCCATTATGTCTCAGGGTGTGTCCGATCCATCTGGTTCTTCTTTTCTCTGTGATGTCCCATATGGTCCTTTCCTCATTTACTTTTCTTTACACTTCATCATTTCTTATTTTGTCCGTCCATTTTATCTTCAGTATCATCCTCCAGCACTAGGTTTCGAAGGCTTCTAGTCTTTTCTGGTCAGCTTTTCCAATATTGCATGCTTCCGATCCATGGAGTCCTTAATGGTAGGTGTTAAAGAACAGTACCTTCAATTTTTCCATTTCCACCGAGTCCAAACACCATCGTTGATCAAAAAATCACCGTCCACATGACAGTTAATGCATTTAGTCAAATCTACCTCCATATTTTTTTGTGATGGTTGAGCTTTAATATTTGAATAGAATAAATATTTGCAGTTTACATTAATTGATGATATTAGAGTTATTTTGTGACTTTATTTTCTTTTTAAATCAGGCGGGTGTTCTCTCTTTCTCCCGCAATGGGAGAAACACGAGAGACAGCAATGAACAAAGCCGGAAACACGCAAAATAATAGTAGTGGACTGCATTAAGTAAATGATATGACCTTGAGCAATTGGTGACTTACCCAATGTGGTCTTCTACAGGTGATTGACTTCCTGGTCGACTAGATGCTCTCTCTCCCGTATCAGACGAGCGACTAACTTGTCACTAACGGACCAAACAAGAATTGGCACACAAAAGAAAAACTCCCGATAGTTGTCGGGTAAAATAAAGCCACGAATTGCCCTCTGGTGGCCAACAAAACAAATTAGTGGCGCGAATACCAAACACGGGGTTATTAAATGTCTCTTGTCGTTATGTAATCAACACTACTGATGACTAGCAATGACATGGATACCAATTTTTGTTCGCTAACAAATGTAGTAACGCACGCTTGGACCGGCATATCTTCGGTCTGCCAAGCCCTCTAATTCTTCTAGCCCGCGCACACATCCAGTTTCGCTGGAAATCGCAGCCCCGGAAATTTTGGTATATTTCGAAAAAAATTTCTAACTATCATCGCCTCGCTGAGCAAGCCACAATAATCTTTCTGCCCATTGCGGTTAGCGAGTCCTCCAAGCGTAAGGTCATTTTAACTGCTTCCTACGCCATTAACGAGAAAGAATGGGTGCGTGGGACGTAGAATTTCAAAAGACGAGTCAATTAAAAGGTGAAAGACACCTTAAACGGAACCTTCGAATGTCTGCCATTGCCAATGCGGGTTAATTGAAAAAAAAGTCGCGAATGTTAACCGCCAATCACACTAATATCATAAAGAGTACCACTTAGTGCGCTGTCGAAATGAAAAATACTCTTGCCAACTGGTATCTGACAAAAAATTAAAAATTTGGTCTAAACTGTCAGCGAGCTAATTTGAAGTCGATTTTTTAAAAGACAATGAACACGTGGCGATAGCCGCATATAAATGGTAGCGAGACATGGGGGTGAGTGCGCAAAAGACCCTTTTCCGTTGAAGATGAAGTCCTCTGACTGCCATTATCTCCAAGATACCTTGAATAAGACATCGGGTTGGTGCAACTCCTGGCAGCTAAATTTAAACCCCAGCAAATCTAAAGTCATGACCATTTCCCTAAAAATATCCCCATTAAATTTCAATTATACCATCAACTCCACCCCACTGACCAGAGGTTCATCAGTCAAAGATCTTGGAGAAATATCGGACCAGAAACTTACCTATGCCGACCACATCCATGCCATAAAAGGTAAAGCCATGTCCCTGTTAGGCCTACTATACCGGTGCACTTAAATTAGAGATCCCAGAGCATTACAGATATGTTTCTCCTCTATTGTTCTTCTTCTTCCCCAACTGATGTTAAATCCATGAAACATATCCCTAAATTCTTCGCGCATATTGTTAAAAATAGAGTGCCAAATCTCTAGAACCTACACTCTGATGATGTCTTGTCCTCACTCTCTGTCAATAAACTTGATAATATCTTCCTTAAAACTGATCTTAACTTATCCATAGCACACTGAACTCAACCATTGACTGCTCCAACCTTGTTTCCTGTATAAATTTCAGAATACCTTTCCGCGACACAACAGGACTCACTCATTGCTCTGTATCCCTACTCCCTGATTATCACTTACCAAACGCTTCCTCATTTATCGCCTCTCTTCTCTAGTAAATTCCCTTCCTGTGAACATTGACTCTTTCAGCCTATCTTCCACCGTCTTCGCTAACCTAGCCAATTGCCATTCCCAAAAAATGTAATATGTACAATCCCCCCAAGTTGCATTATTATTTGTTACCTTCTTCTTGTTATGTTTTTACGTTTTTGTCCTTTTTTTGTTTGTTATATGTTCACTGTAAAATGGCTTTATGCTGTATGGCATATTTTTATAAATAATTAGTAAATAATTAAATATTCTTTTGATTACAAAACGACTCCGCTCTGGGAAGTGAAGTCGCTCCCGCGTTATAATAACAGCGTTCCCATGGTCGGAAACCTACTTTGCCCGCGTAAATATGTCTTATTTGGGTGCATTTCAATTGAGTATTTGCGCTGATCTGTTTAAAACTGTTGTGGTCCCTTCTTGTCCATGTGAAAAATGGCACTTTGTATCTATTGGTTCTACGGTATTCGAGTGGCTGCACCAAACAAAAATGATAAGAAGCAAAAACCTGTCACGTCTGACTGCTTCGAGGTTAGCGTAACTGGAAAAACCAGTGAAGTCAAACGGGAAGAATGCACCAGGACCGTGCACCCGTTGTCTGCAAAACGCAGTTACCGGCTAAGGGAAACGTAATACTACATGATCCAATGGAGACCTCTGAGCAGAAACGCAGGCGTGGGAACCATTTGTACTGCACAAAGGAAGCTGGCGGCAAATGAATAGATCTATATCTATTTGCTAGGAGGGTGATATATCTAGCCGTAATGCCCAGGTGGGTTACACTCCGACCTTCTAAACTTAAGGTGGAGAGATTGAATCCTGCTTCTGTCTTTAATAATGTGTCTGCCTTAAGATTATGATATTGACGCTGCGATACATAAACTTGGGCGTATTATTTAGAAGAGCACCTGAAACAATAGTCAGTCACCAATTTAAAATATAAGACATTTAGGGCATTTAAAAGAATAATCAATTTCTTTTTTAAATTTGGTAAGCGTCTTACAACAATGTGGGTGGGAGTCATTATCAGACCTCAGGATTAATGAATAACTTTGGCCCAAATTTATGATATCTGGTTATATATTTTCTCGGTAAGATAACCAAAGTTAGATCTTTCTTCCTTCGATTATATTAGATCTACAATGAGACTCAGACTGAGGCTAGTTGACAGGAAGTCTAGGTTATTAGTTACTATGCTACCTAATGCTTGTTTTTCTTTAATAAAAAAGGTTTAATAATGCTTAAATCTGCCACGTAGTACTAACGTCACGTTTCTCATGATCCATGCACCGCAGCGGTTACAGTCCGTAATTTTACGAGGTAAAAGTGACATTTTAAATCTGTGGGTCCTGCGGACAATACCTTTAATCTTATCCTTTTGATCTTGTGCCGTAATAGTTGAATTAGGTGAAGTTCAATAAATTGTATGGAGTACATTTGTAACGTCATGCGTAGGGATGTGATCGTCCGCCATGGGACGCCTAATCGTGAAATACAGCTTATATTTTGTTATAACCTTGTCGCGATATTGTCGCGTCAGATCTCCCGCATTAACACGGGTATCGGGTGGCCGGGAAATTTTGAGTTTTATCGTCAAAGTAATTCACTGCGAGACCGCTAATTATTTAAAATATGGTCAAGTATCTTAAAATTACCTTAACTTCTGAGATATCGTGGGGAACACACATACAAAATATATGCGACACAGCATTAGAGAAACTAGGTTTTGTTAAACGTATAATAGGGAGGTCCTCGGATGATAAAGTCAAAGATAAATGCTACTTCGCTCTGGTTTGGCCACACCTCGAATACGCCGCGAACATTTGGGACCCTGGTCGTAAAGATTTACCCAAAAAAATTAATAAAATGCGAAAAAAACTGCACGCTTAGTTAAAACTGCTATGAGCGAACATATAGTGTCTCACTACTTTCCCAGGGATTATGGTGGGAGCCCCTAGAGACTCGGAGGCTTATCTTGCTTGAGAAATTCAGAACTGGCGTGTTTCAGAGCGACACAGTGAATATTATCATGACGCCTCACTACATTTCAAGGTTGACGGAAGCGATAAACTAAGAGAGAATCATTGAAGAACAGATATGTACAAAAAATCGTTCTTGCCGCGCCCTTTTAGCGACCACAATATAAATGGAGCTCCACTAAATACACTCCCATAGTAGTAAAACTTCACCATTTCACCTCTTATAACCATATCCCTTACATCTTTACACGGCTGGTGACCTATCACCCCTTGCCACACGGCTATGCGGCAGCTCGCAGGGTAGTAAGTAGATGTAGAACATATTTCCCGCGATCGATAATAGACCATAATGGCTGCGTTAAGGCTTTGAAGTAGATTAGTCGACATGCAGTGAAGCTGATTTTCTCCCTAATGCTTGTTTTATTTTTAAATCTGCCTTCAACTTTTAATCTAATAACGTCACGTTTCGCATGATCCCTGCCCCGTTTACGTAGTTTCGTTATACATCAATTCAATAGTTTTTGCAGCATTTCACATGCCTATAGTGTAGCGCATCTTGGTCTACGTCTACGTAATACCCTGCGAGCCACCACGAGGGTGTGTGGCAGGGGGTAAAGATAACCAAACATGCACTATTGACATGCAGTTAGGATATTTGATGAAGGCATGCTAGATAATAGGGTCACATGGTTAGCATCTACATAATAAGAAAGGGACTAATGGTTGTTATTACATGCATCATGCACTACAGACTACTCTAACTATATTTCACCTACCTATCCCTTTGCCACGCTGCCTATTGTTCTCTCTTATAGTACGCGGGAAAAATGACATTTTAAATCTATCGGTACGACAATCTATCTCTCTAATCTTGTTATTATGATCAAACCTAGCATAATACGCAGGGGTTCTCAATATATATCTAACGTCATCTGTGAACAAACCGGTTTCGAATTTACTTAAAAAGTTTAAACTAAATTTTAATCTGCGTTTTGATATTAATTCCCATCCTAGTTCTTCTATTAAACTCGTAACACTTATACAATTATCATAACGGCCGTTAATAAACCTAGCGGATCTCCTTCGCACGCGCTCTAATTCTTTAATCATACCTTCCTCGTACGGATCCCATATACTAGCGGCAAACTTACATATACATGTGAATGTTGGCGATAACTCTCCCTTTGTCAAACACCCCTCCGATGATTTGCAGGGTAATATGTAGATGAGACAGTCGCTCCCCAGAAAACCAGAAAGCAGTCAGTAGAGTTTTGCAACATGCATATGGGAAACCCATAAGCTATGTGCGTAACCCAGGCGTGTAGCCATAGTGGAGGGGAGTGGGTGACGGATATTAGACCTCCAACCTCCCCCCTATATTTTTCAAGCCTATGGAACCTAATTAAAATTTACAATCGTTTGGTCTATAAATTTATAGAAACTGCGTCATTTATATAAAATTACACAGAAACCTGCTTTAAAGAGCCTCCAACGGACCCATAAAGTAATGGCCAATCATGCCGGTGGACGCTGAAGAGAGGGAAAATTCACATCGCTTATATTTATGGGATATTAAATCTATTCCCGAATAATTCTGCCGCTTGGAGAAGTGACCACTTAAGGGTGTTAGCCTCGGAGGCAGGTTTCATCTTTTTTATCTATTATCTTGTTCATCGTCAAGTTCGTGTCCAAATTGATTTCGTAACAAGTTCATTACAATTTCGAAATTATAATTTACTTCTGGCTGTCCCGCTCAAGCGAAAATCCTGGGTGCGCGCCTGGTGTAACCAATAAGTACTCTTATACTAATTTATGCAACAACTAATGCATCATACCCTGCGAGATACCTAAAAGATGCCAAGGGTGAGTTATTAATCGGAAATTGGGAATTATTAATGGAATACTAGGAAAATAAGACTAGAAACTAAAGGAGCGATGTTATTTTGCACTTGGTGTGGGCCGCTAGCATACAGAATCCTTACGATGTAGGACTACTTTAAGAAATAATTCAAATGCAGCGGAGAGAAGCAAGATTAATAATAAGATAATGTAATAAACTTAGCAGTGTAAGTGAAATGTTGACAGAATTGGGATGGAAACTATCTGATTGAAGGGAAAATTATAGATTTAATCTTATATGAAAGTTTGATGTAGAATACTTTTTGCCGGACGTTCAATGTATTTTGCTAGAGCCAAACAAATAAGGTAGAATGGATCACAGACGTAAGGTTTAGGAAACAGAACGCAGAACCAAAAGATTTAAAATTTCGCTTTTTCCACGTACAATAAGGGGCCATAGGGGTTGCGATTGATCAATCTTAGCGTACTTACCCTTACGAGGTAAAATAGGTTTTGCAATCGTGACGTCATTTTTAGCTACTAACCTCGCATGAAATTTCCGACATGATATAGCTCTTGCATGACGTAGTATCTTGTAGTACTATTTCAGTCGCATTATAGTTACTAACCTATAATTTATCTTAAGTAGTGTGCTACATGATGGCGCTCACCTAGCTTCTAGTCTGACCGCGCATTGTTATTCTGACTGCTTTTTGGCATCGGGGCGAACGTGCGCGGTTCTGATTACAGCTGGGATGAGTGCTGGACGCCTGGTGTGGAATCACCCCGTGCCAACTAGCTGGCACGGTTTTTCGTACATGCTGACAGTTTCAGAAAATATCCTAACATTTTTGACGTTGTGCATGTTTGGTGAGAATTTGCCCCTATCTCATGCCCTTCAAAGTGGCGCTCAGGGAGCTTAGTTGATGAATACGGTAAACGACCACTTGTCTGTTTCGGACGGGGAAAGAGGCAAGAGAACGGGAGAGGTGGCTGGTGGGAGGGGAAGGTCGGTAGGGAGAGCGGTGCATTAGCGACGAGGGGAGTGGTATTTCGAGAATTCCAAACACGTTTTTTTTAAACGTTTGTGGAGAGAGTGAACGAGAGTGCACGGACCTGAATGCTTGCCTTCATCTACATATACATATTACCTCGTTCAGCCCGTCGATTGAATATTCAGTCAATTACGTAATTTTAAAACCGATTCATTTTCCGACAAAGTTTTCAATATCTTACAAATTCCAACATACTACGGTACATCAGATCATGAGATTAAAACAAGGGAAATAGATTGTAGAACAGATACGTTTCAAAATGTCGTTTTTCCTGGGATCGATATGAGACCATAATGACTGCGTCATGACTTTGAAGTAGGTTAGTTGACAGGAAGTGTAGCTGATTAATACATATGCACTAATGCATGTTTCTAAAATCTTCCGAGCAGTGCTGACATCATGCTGTGCATGTCCTCTGTATGACTCTTTTGTCGCGTTTGCATAGTTACATTATAGATTATTTGAGTAGTTTTTGCAGCATTTGTAGCATCCCGATAGTACGGTTCTTGTTGATGAAAGTGAAGTTATTCACTATAGTTCATGATGGTTATAAGTTACCCCCTGCCAAACACCCTTGTGATGGTTTGCAGAGTAATAAGTAGAAGTAAATTAGAACATTTAATCGCAATGCGATCTTGCAATACAAATATCACGCATCCGTATACATATATACCGGCCAAATCACTCTACAAGCGCAGTTTATTGGTTCATTCCATGGTAACAAGGCATTGAGTCTATGCGTATGAGTACTCGAATACACACAAAATATGTTAAGGACTAGTATCAGACATAGATCGAATACAGCGGAGGGTAGCTAGATTTGTTAAAAATCATTACGATAAACATAGTGGTGTTACTAAATTGTTGAGGTAATAAGGGTGGGAACCTCTATCCCATCGAAGGGAAAAATATAGGTTAAATCTTTTACGAGAGTTTAATGCAGATAATGTTTTGCCGGACGTTCAACATATTTCTCTAGAGCCAAACTATTATGGTAGAAACGATCACAGGAATCAGATTAAGGAAATAGACTGCAGGACCGATAGATTTAAAATGTATTTTTTTCCACGCACAATAAGGGACTTTTATAGTTGCAAGATATCTGTTATAGGATACTGACTAGATTAAATAGGTTTTTCAGTGGAGCCAAATATCTTAACATGAATTTTAGATACTAACCTCGATTGCAATCTCCGGCATGATATACTCTTGCATGTTTTAGTACCTTATAATGCAATTTATATGTTGCATTAATAATACTAACCAGTATTTGTATCTTGAGTAGTAAACTGCATGGTAGAATGTTCTTTTATGTATCACTCTCCTGATTTCTGTTCTGGCCGTGTATTGTTGACCTGACTGCTTTTGGCCTTCGCCTGGCATTAGTGGGAACCTGCGCGGTTCTGATTTAAACTGGGATGAGTGCTGCGTGCCTGGTGTGGAATCACCCCGTGCAACATACTCTAGTGGTGTCTTGTACGGAATTTCGTAGATGTAGATACAAAACCATCGGCTCGCAGCAATTCAGTCATATTCATAATGGAGCGAATTAAAGAAATCTGTGGTATTTCCCACTCTCTTTTTCATCAAAACCCCCAAAGGTTTCGGCACGCTGAGCCATTATCTAGGTACATTATGTCATTGTCAAGGAACTTGTATAATTAACTCGTTGTGTCATCATCAAGGACCATGATAATGACACAACGAGTGGAAAACCATGGTCTGATTTTTGTTAAAGATTATGGGAATTACTTCAGAGTTCTTTCATGCGAACCATCATGGTCTGCATTTGCGCTGAGTAACGCCCGTAACGCTATCATAAATGAGGCTTTCCCGATGTAAGCGACTTCCTTATCACTCACACTCTTTCCAATGCGCTATTTTACTCACCTCTGAATCCCAACTCACAGCTACATTGTATTGATTTAGACTAGTTCCTATCCCCACCCATGTTCTTCACCGTCGTGGTCTCCAGTGGTGTTTGGAGTCACCCACCTGGTTCTTTTTCCATCTGTCTTTCCATCGGCTCCCTCCGAATCCGCTCCTTCCCTCACGCCGTCGCATTATTTCAGGGTCGTTGAGGTAACTCGTCCACATTCGCTCCTCGAATCCCCCCTCCATTGTGATGCAAGACTGAGTGGTTCACCTTTGGGGATACGACATCCTCCTAGGGTCCTTTCTCTATTGTTCGGCTTCTCTTCCGTCCACGTCTACTTATGCCTCCCGACGCATAAGTTATGACTGTCACGGTCTATCTTTTGAATGCTCTAGAACCTTCCATCTACCTGCTATTTTTCAACGATCCCTCAGAGGGTAAGAGGATTTGGATTAGGTGTTACTATCTTAGACAAACATAAACTAAGATTTTTTTATCCAACAAAACGTATTGGTATAAGGTAGTTTGAGCGAAATATCATTTCACCTACAAATCAATGATTTTGGTCTCATTTTAACAAACGTATCTTACTCCTCCAAATATGACAAAATATTAGTCCCTTACCGGACAACTTTCCGAGATATTTGACGAAAAATACCAGCCCTTTTACATGGGATGGTAGGTTACGCTCGCCAGACAGACCATAATTAACTATTAAGGCATTTCTAACACCTATATAACGTGAAAAAATGGTGTGTAGTTTGTATGTTTTCTCGACTATTTTTGCAAATATATCATTTGATTACCACAGTATTTTCTTCAGAGTCAAAAAAACTTCCATTGTGAAGAAGTTTTGAACATGCCACGTGAAAATAATGAGTCAAATCATAGACTTAAGTAGATATTTTTATTTGATTTACTAGAATTTTAATTCACATAAAGTATATTATAGCTCTATAAATAATGCACTATTCTTATCATGCTTTCTACGGTTGCTTAAATTAAAGAGTAAAATTCGAAAATGGTGTACATTATGACTATGGAACTATCTCGCTCAACCAACCTTAAAATGTAATTTTTTTACACGTACAACACGGGATCGTGATATTTGCGATAGAATAGTTCAACGTGACTCCTACTCTAACTATGGAGAGTAGACTAAGTACATCTTTTTAATAACTTAACATCATTATTAACGACGATAACTTTTAAATTCCCGTCATGATTTATCTTTCAGCAAGATTTAGCATCTTGTAGTGTTTACTATTAATCGGTTGCATTAATAATACTAATCGGTACATCATAGTAACTGCACTGTGTGTTAGCATGCTCGTCTACCTTTCCTAGTTACTGGTTTGCTAGTGCACTCTCATAGTTGCTGGTTTGATCGCGCAGTGTTCGTCAGACGGCTATTTCGTATGCACCTGGAAACCGGGGGAAGGTGTAAGGTTCTGGTTTGAACTGGGGTGAGTGCTGCATGCCTGGTGTGGAATCACCCCGTTCCACACACCCTATCTGTTGTGTGCTCAGTAATTCGTAGATGTAGATAAAAACTAAAACCAAACCATGTGTAGTTGTAGCAGTGGACTCACGACGAGGAAAAATATTTAAGTTATCTATAAAAGTTACTTGATTCCTATTCCGAAAAAGAAGAATGCATCAGAATGCGAGTACTACAGAGCAGTTAGTTTAATTTCACACGCAGCCAAAGTTTTACTTCGAGTTATCAAGAGAAGGTTGGAGAGTAAGGCCAAAAACTGCTTAGGCGATGACCAGTTTGGGTTCTGGAAGGGAAGGCCAACTCGGGATGCGATAGCGGTGATGAGAACACTTATACAAAGAAACATAGAGGAAAACATTATTACGTATACTTACACTATCATTTAGTTGTAGGCGATGTTTTTCATCTCCTAGAGTAAGTTGAAAGTGTTTTGGTAAAATATGGAAAAAGCAAATTTCGAACAGGTAATTGAGCAATGCGATAAATGTTCACGCAGGACGTTGTTGTTCCAAAATTAATCGCTGGAATACCGGAGAAGGGCATTAGGAAGCAGCGGCAACTGATTGTTCTTTCAAGGATTTCGCCTGGCGTCTTCCCCTTTCCATAGGCTCCATTGAATACTTGGGAGCTGGATAGGATTCCAACGAAAGGGATAGCTTCTGTGTCAAGTCATCCGCGGTGTCCTTCCCTTTGGTTTCCGCCTGTGGGCTCCATTGTGCGAGGAGTGGGAGGGACCCGCGTAAAGAAAAATGTATGTATATGTATACAAAAGAACCTGAACGTCAGACCTCAGGCCTGGGTACTCTAGGGACAACTTACATGCAGGAATGGGCAGGGGGCTTAAGAAGGGTCGCAAGTAGAGGGGAATCCGGCAGACTCGCGAGTCCTCGAAAGGAGGATAATACGGCAACCAGATTAGAAATGGATGGATGAAATTGGGGATGGTTCGTTTGTTACGATCGTGGTTAGGTAAGGGGAAACGAGGTTTTAGGAGTGTTGTGTATTTTCTGCTTATTGTCTCAATGGAAAATAGAAATTACACCACAGAATATGGTAAATATTAAGTGCTCTTTTTTTATTTTAGCGGCTTCAAGGCTCAAAAGGCGCTGACCTGAGGCAAACTGCCCCCCTTGCCCTACCTCTGGGCGGCCCTGCGTATGCGACTGCAGAGGGAAACGAATTATTCTTATTGAAAGGGATGATTTTTATACAATTGCTATACAATTAATGTAGACAGCTAAAAATATCGTGAAAAATCTTTTGCGCTCACATACGAGGTATGGATCAATGTTAGGCCATTTGTAGACATGGCTTGGAGTAACAAAGAAATAAGAAACGCTCCTCAGTCTTCATCGGCGCGTCAAGGAAGTAGAAATAGCCGTTGCATGCAGAAAATTTGCAGGATCATTAAGCTCACTGAGTAGAATGATTGCCTCGATTGGTGCTAGAAAATAATCCACAAAATATTGTAAACAACGACTGTCACTATTTTTTAATATTCGTTACTCGAGGCCCCAAAGACACTACCCCATGAAGAGTTCCGTTCAAAAATTACTCTAAAACGGAAAGAGTAGGCCCTACTTCTCACCTTTGGGTTGTTTCTCATATACAAATCCCTTGATTAAACCAAAGAATTCTCCTCCTTCAGAATTGAATTTTCCCCAAATTCCTGGGACATTCTCTGAATAAATACTTCCATCAATAAAAATTTCCATTAAAACTAATAAAATTTTCCATTCATATCCTAATAAATATTGTCTTTTCTCTTCATAAGTCCATTTCTATCAATTTTTCTTCGTATCCGATTCCCGAGTCGGAGATCTGTGCTGACGATGTGCGACGAAATTCCAATGGGCACAGAACAGAACAAGATATTCGTGACCACATAAATTTCATTATTTACCAGTGGTTGATTCCTACGTTCATTCTTACTCCTTTAGTCAGAAAAAATATATTTAAATGATCTTTTATGATGGGGTTAATGAATGTTTAAACTATAAGCATATAAAATTATTATTTTGCGCTGAGGTATTGAATTTTAGAGTTTAATAATCGCTATTTACGACGCGTAATATAGAATCAAACATGTATCGGAACGACTTGAATCGAGGGCCTCCATTATTCCTTTTTAAATTTGACATTTTGGCGCTGTGTTATGAGTGGTGGCCTACGCCATCAGGATGCCGAATGACGGAGCGTAGGTTTGGCAACACTGGACTCCATAAGGCCTGTGCCGTCAACTAAATGTGGAACGCACTATAGATGGTTTTAACTCTGATATGGTCGAAGTCACATCCCGTGTTCCTCGAGGAAGCGTAATCGCCTCTCTTTTATTCGTTATTTATATTAATGATCAAAATTCTCGAATTAGCAGTCAATTAGATTTTTTTCAGACCATAAAGTTATCTACCGTGAAATAATCGAAGACGAGGACTTTGCAGTTCTGTCAGCGGACCTTAACAGCGTTCATTCATGGTGCCAGGAGTGAAGGTTAGAATCAAATATTAGTAAATGCACCGCAGGTCACTTTCGGCGAAAGTCATCACACAAATGCCATACCTTTACTATTGGTGGAGTAAACTAAAATCTTCAGATGCAGTAAAATATCTTGGAATGACCATAACGTCCGATATATCGTGGTGAACACACATACAAAACATATGCGGCACAGCATTAAAGAAACTAGGTTTTGTTAACCGTATAACAGGAAGGTCCTCGGATGAAAGAGTAAAAGAGAGATGCTACTTCGCTCAGGTTAGGCTGCACCCCGAATACACCGCGAGCATTTGGGACCCTGGTCCCAAAGATTTAACCAAAAAAATTTATAAAATACAAAGGAGAGCAGCGCGCTTCGATAAAAACCACTACGAACGAACATGAGTGCCTCATAACTTTTGGAGGGAATAAGGTGGAGACCCTAGAGACTCGGAGGCTACTCGCTTGGCTTAGTTAAGGCTAGAGAAATTCAGAACTGGCGTATTTCAGAACTGGCGTATTTCAGAACGACCCGAAGCATATTATCATGACGCCATACTACATCTCAGGCTCTGACAGAAGCGATAAAATAAGAGAGATACATAACCGAGCAAAAAGTCGTTTCCGCGCACATAAAGCGACCACAATAAAAACTGAGTTCCGCTAAATGCATTCCCTTAGTACACGTCACCATTTCACCTCCCAAAACCACATCCCTTACATCTTTACACGGCTGGTTTCGTAGCACCCCCTGCCACACGTCCATGCGGTGGCTCGCAGGGTATTATGTAGATGTGGATGTAAAATATTATTCCGTTTCTTCATGAGGATGTCTTGGGATTGCCATTTATAATCTGTATATTCCAATATTTACCAGCTTCTCTGTCATTAAAAACATAATTATATCATTCAACGCTTTGCGTTGAATGGTGTGCTCTTCATCATGGATACTTATTCCTGACGAAGTGCCCAGTGGAGACAAAAAAATTGAACAAACATTGCCACTTAGAATGTATTAAGAGAATTGTTGATTGTTATAGGGTCAAAGTAGTTGATTTGATCCCCAGTGATGCTTCGAATCTGCTGCGTCATATTTACAAAATGTGTAACTCAGAGCATTTATGTGGCTACCAAATTATCTAATAATACTCATGGTTTCCATAGCATTGTAGCATACCAATTCAGGTAGTACTTCGTGGGAAATTAATACAAATATTTGAAAGTAAGTAATTTAACTAGATCTTTGTACTTGATACATGAGGTAGACAAGTTCTCTAACTTCATCATCGCACTTGTAAAGTATACTCTTATGAAAAATCCCAATTCACAACTGAACGAAATTAAGTAAATTATTCAAGCAATGATATAATTCCCAAAACTCAAATGATGTTACGTAGTTCACCATATTAATACATCTACATCTACTCATTACCCTGCAAGTCACCCCAGTGGTGTATGGCAGAGGGTGACTTAACACCAACCTGAACTTGAGTGAAATAATTAACTTTCACCTACGTGCACTACACTTTGGCTATGCTACAAATGCTACAGAAACTACTAAAATAATGTATAATGTAACTATGTAAACTTGACAACAGAGTCATGCAGGGGACATACAAAACATGGTGTTAGAACTTCTCGACATATTTAGTGACATGCATTTGAGAGCACATTAATTAATAAGCTACACTACCTCTAAAATAACCTACTTCAAAGTCTTGACACAGGCATTGTGGTTTCTTGTCGATCGTGGGACAAACGACATTTTAAACCTTTCTGTTGTGCCATCCGTAAAAGACGCTATATGCTTTATATCTCACGACATCACTATATTGCATGAGTCATCGTATCGTAATGCAACAATTATCGAACTTCATATGCAGTTTGATGTCACTTTTCTAATTACGCTGAATATACCACAGTGTAGCGTATAGCATTCTATGGCATGCTATCATCTTGGATCACTGTCATAAATTTCACGGCCCCATACAATCAATATCTCGTCGCACACTACGGAAGTCGATATATCGCCTTATCGTATTCCGTCAGTTGCGAGTGCTTACTCTTGTCACTACGTTAAGCTACTGAGCAAGTTTCGTTTTCAGATCTGGAATTAATAAATATTTAAATCACATTTTTGTCTCTTCTTCTGTAATTTGCACTCGTGGAGCCTTGAACATCATATTTAGCGCGCTGAAAAATGATTTTACCCGAAAAATTCGCGACTCTGTAACCAATGAATCCAAACTCATCACTGGCTCTACCATGGAAGAATGTGCCCATAATATTTCTTAAAGGTACGTCGCAATTAGTACAAATGTTCTTGTAAATATAGCCGATTTTAGTTATAACCGGGAAGGTAGAATAGATTAGATTAGAATAAGTTTTATGATGGTCTGGGTTTCCCCCAAGAGTAAAACAGAAAATACGTATCAAATTCTGCTGTTAACGAAAAAAAGAACAAGAAATATACCTGGCCAACATCTCACACTGATGAAAAACAAAAATTTCACAGCCACAGATAATTAACACTAAATACAAAATGGAAAATATAATATCAATCAGAAAGAGATAAGAATCAAACAATAATTTCTCGGATCATTATGTAAAATATACAATTTCATAATAGAATACAAATTTTAGTTGTAGACATATGTGCTCAATATAGAAATAGTTTTTCCTCAAAAATAGACAGAGAGGAAGATTTTTTTCCATGGATAATGGCAAGGAATACCTGGGATTGAAACCAGAGATGAGAAAAGATTTAAGGTAAATATTTTTCCCAAGTATAAGGCTTAAGAGGTAGGAGGGGTCACTTCTAGTGGTTCTAAGAACAGACAGATTTGCATTTAAGCATGGAAAAAAGGTAGACTGGATATTTATAGTAGAAGAGAGTGAAGAGAAATGAACCAAGTGTATATTTCCTCCGAGAAGAGGTCAAAAGCCACTCGGCGAAGCGATGGTAGGGAGGGATGTGACACGAGGAAAAATTTAATTGGGAGAGAGACCAGACATCTCATTAGATCTAAAAATACAGGTTCCAAGCGAAATCAAACCTTATTCATGCTGCTAGGAGGCACTATGACTGATAATAAGCTCAAGGTCGAGCCTGTTTTGTTCCGTTTGACTGGAAAGATTCATTCGCTCACAAACAGCGCAGCGATCAGTGATTGGGTTCAACGTGCACCCAAGTCTGGTCGGCTATAGACCCAGGTGACGCGAGCGCCCGCCAAGGGGGTCAAATCGCCATGAAACGCTGTAGACTGTCTTGTTGCATCAAACATTGGTTTTGTGTGTATGCATTTTATAATAACACATAAATCACGATAGTTATATGGCGAGTGTGAAAGGAACATTTAAGAAGTTCAACATATTTTACTAGAGCCAAACTATTTTGGTAGAAACGATCAGAGGAATAAGATTAAGGAAATGGACTGCAGAACCGATATATTTAAAAAGGTCATTTTTTCCACGTACAATGAGGGACCGCAGTCGGACGACTGATAGCCGTGCGACTGGAATTCTCTCTCTAGGCTACCTTGGAGGAAGAGAGTCACCCTTTTGGAGCTTTTGGAAGACGGATCGGCGCAAAATGAACAAAATTAACAAAATTGAGGAGTACCGCGCACCACGGATCGAGTACCTCACACGCAGCCGAACTCTCCGAATTTCAGAATTGTCTTCAAACGTCGCTGGCCGTCTGACCTTGCGGCCTCCCCTAATTTCTTACTCATCCATTTCCCCTACCTTCCCCATTCCCTCACGTATGTGTATTAGATCGGAGATAAGGCTTCCTAAGGCCATCAAGGGGCGGAGCTTCAAAACGGCACTATCACCCTCCATGCGGCGGCGAAGTCAACTATGTCGCCCTGAACGGCTTGTCCGCCGAGACATCTCTGGAGAGAAGGTTGCGAACAGCTTCCTCTCCAGCTCGTTCGTAATGTCTTAACATAATTATTAGATACTAACCTCGCATGCAATTTCTGGCATGATACAGCTCTTGCACGATTTAGTACCTTGTAGTGGTATTCATCTGTCGCAGTAATATAGACCAGTAGTCTTATCTTACGTAGTGTACTGCATGGCAGCATGCTCTTCTCCGTATCAATCTCCTAGTTTTTGGTCTGACTGCGCACTTTTATCGTGACTGCTTTGGGCCTGCGGGGGAACGGCGTGATTATTATTTAAAGTGGGATGAGTGCTACATGCCTTGTGTGGAATCTCCCCGTACCACACACCCTAGTGGTGTCTTGCACGGTATTTCGTAGATGTAGATGAATGTGTTAATAGAAAAGCCTCAAAACAATCTTGTCAAAGACTGAACTGAAAGTCAAAGAATTGTGAAAGTAAACTCTGGGTGTGAGGGAGCTCCGAAGAGCAACCTTGCCTGGTTAAAATAATTTCCTGAAGCCACTCCTGCTGTCAAAATAGGTTAAAACTATTTGTAGCATCGGTAGTATACCTATTCAATTTACCCTTCTGCAACCTTCCACCTACATTAATGTTTCCCAATCTGCCGCGCAATGCTAACATCATGTTTTGCAAGTTTCCTACATGACTCTTGTAGCACATTTACGAAGTCATTACATTAAAGATTAACTTAATAGTGTGTGTAGACTTCGTGGCATACTTATAGTGTGATGCATGTTGGTGAAAGTTAATTTCTACAATGTAGTGCATGTTGGTGATATGTCATCCCCTGCCAAACACCCTTGTGGTGGTTTGATGGGTACATCTACTTATTACCCTGTAAGCCTCCACAAAGGTTTGGCAGGGGGTGACTTAATGCCAACCTGAACTTGAGTGAAGTAATTAACTTCCACCAACTTGCACTACACTATGGGTATGCTACAAATGCTACAGAAACTACTAAAATAATCTATAATGTAACTATGTAAACGTGACAAGAGAGTCATGCCGGAAACATGCAAAACATGATGTTAGCACTACTCGGCAGATGTAGAAACAAGCACTAGGGAGCGAATCAACTAATCAGCTGCACTACCCGTCGACTAACCTACTTTCAGAGTGTCATTGTCAGCCATTATGGTCACTTATCGATTGCGGGAAAAAATACATTTTAAACCTTTCTTTTCTACAATCTATTTCCCTTATTTTGTTCTCATGATCAAAATATATGAGGACCCCAGAAGTCAAGGGGTCTAAGTAACAAAATCGTTGTTTTAAGAAAACTTAAGCCAAAGTTGAAAATGTTTGGTACAACCCACTAAATAGTTAAGAGGCATTACCCTAGATAGCATCACCTGTCAAGAAAATCACTTGGATCCCTTTGCCACCTAAAAGATTTATATTTTCACGCCTTATTCCTGTACATAACTTGTTTTTTTGAAATGTCACTTAGACCCCTTGACTTCTGGGGTCCACATATAATATGTAGATGTACCATGGATTAAGCCAGTGAACTACGCTTTTAGAGTGATTTGACCGTTGTACCGATGCGCGTTATTTGTATGCAGTAACGCATTGCGATTTAGTATTGGTGCGTACCGTATATTTCATGATATGACAACAGTGCATTACACTACGGGTATGCTACATGCCAACATTATACTACGAATATCGCATCCTTAATATCGCTGATGTCGCATTTCTTCGAATATCGCGTATCTAATTACACTGAATATCGCGTAATGCAGCGTAGGGCATTCTATATCATGAAATCGCTTGACATCATTAATGATGATTCACTATGTCATATATTGCATGGCCCCTACAATTGGTATCACATTGCTCTATGTTGAAGATTATCCTTAATCATATGCGCCTACTCAGGTCACCACTTCAAATGTTATTAGTTCAATTAAAAGTGTACATGTATTAGGGAAAATTTCGTCGTCAGATCTGTAACTGGTGAATATTTAATTCACTTTCTACTGCTTCAAGAAAGTACGAACAACAAATAATAAAAAACTGTGAATACAATCGACCATTTGTTGTACTTCGACGAATTGAATTCACCATCCATTCGCCTGTGTTCATTTACTCTATCACAAGTTTGGAATAAACGCATATATAGTCATGATTTTGGAAAGATTTTTTTAAAAGCTTTATCCACGAGAGGTCTAATCAGTCGATATATATGGGGCGAACGTGATGTAACTCCTTATCTGGGAGGGAGTCATCGCGGCCTTTGGCTGGCGTTAAGTGGAGCAGATTTGATTATTGCAAGAATTCAGAGAGGAGCCAAGTCAGAATTTCTCTCAGACATACCCGTCGAAAATTTATTTTCAATTCCTTCCATCACGTAGCAATTGGAGAAGAAAGTCGGTCCTTTTGGGTCGAGTGGACGAGAAGAGATTGATGGGGAGCATTAGGAGTCTAAGGAAGAGGAGAGCGTGTATGAAGCAATGAAGGAGTGTAGAAGTGGATATGGCAAGGGAGGAAATTATTAAAAGGAAGGTGGTTTTCTAGTGCTTAAGGCAATAACTAAAGTCCTTAACTCTGCCTACCCCGAAAGGAATGGCGCATTGGTATGTATGTATCCATACGAAACGGGCTTGATATCAGAGTTAGATCGCGTACAGCGAAGAGGAGCTAGGTTTGTGAAACGATGCTACGATAAGTTGGCTAGTGTGTCTGGACTGTTAGAAGAATTAGGATGGGAATCGCTATCACAGCGTAGATTAAATTATAGGCTTAACCTCCTAAATAAATTTCAGGAAAATCATTTTACTGACGACGTAAAAAACATACTATTAACCCCTTCGTACTACGGCAGATTAGATCGCGCCAATAAAATTAGAGAGCTAGATTGTAGAACCGATAGGTATAAAATGTCATTTTTTCCGCGTACCATTCGGGACCATAACAGCTGTGATCGTCGTCATGAATAGTTCGAGTATTGACAATAGGCAGGCAGTTAATCTTTCTCATTATATTCTCCTCTTTCTTATTTATGCATGATGTAAATAATGATGTTCTTATTTATGCATGATATTTTGAATCTGTAGTAGTAGTCTTTGTATCCCTTGCATGTTAGAACGATTGGAGATACAATGTTTCTTGGGTATTAGATTTGTAATTGGCGCTTTGCATGTGTGGTACGCGGGTTTTTAATGTAATGTCGGTGTTCTACCATATCATTCATGCATGCCTGGTGCGAAAGCACCCCCTGCCACACACCCTTTGGGTGGCTTGCAGGGTATGACGTAGATGTAGATGTAGATGTATTTTCCGCATCAAGGATGGAGTTTGACACTCACACCCTTGAAGAAGCCTCCGGTATTGAAAGAGAAATGCAGGATTTAAATCAATTCTTTACGCGGAATATATTGCCGAAAATATTATTTCAATCAGTGACGGGGTCCGTGAAAGTTTTAATAGCCAAACTTCAGGCGGTTAAAATGGCACTAATTGCCCGCTGAATTCCAATTAGTAGCCTGAATTTCGAGCTAATTAATGACGGGTTCATTAACCTTTGAAATCCCCATCCTAAGTGGGTAGATTCGAATTCTCAAAAAAAATCTCATGTTATCATGTAGGAAAGATAGATTTAAAGGTTCATTTGTCTTCCATTAAAATTCTCGTGGCCACAGCAGGTTCACGACGAAGCACTCATGAATATGAAAACAACACAATCACGTTATGTGTAATTTCGTAATTTCCCGGCTTTTCGTCTGGTTGGAAATCTCTCGGAATTTCCACCGAGGCAATTTCTTCGTTTTCCTCTGTTTGGCGAGGAAATAAAGGACGGAAAAGAATGAAAATGGAGGAAATAAGGTGTCTCTGTGGAAAATCCCGAGAGATTTTTGCCCAGCATGATTACGTACCCACCAAACGCATTAATCATTTAGAGTAACAAGAGAAATGGCTAGAGTCCAAACACCTTCTGGCATAGTACAGCGCCTGTGTTAAAGAATAAGGAAATTATGCGAAAAAATAGTAGTATATACTTGAGCCTAGAGGGCTGTAAATTATGTACATGATGGTCGCTAAATCGTTATCTCGTTGACCCACCTTCACAAAACACCTAATTACTTCCAAGCAAACAGATCCTCTTCAGACCGTCAAACGTGCCTTATATTGCTACTATACACGGGACGTTTGACACTAAATTTTCATATTTGGGGTAGGCTATTGAAGTGGAATTTGCGGACAGGTAAATCGTTTCGACATATAATGATGCGCAAAGTAAAGATGTTCAAATGATGCTTATTGAAAAAGAAGCGGGTGTTGAATGAAAACGGTGCATCTTTACTCTCTCGTATTTATGTTATGTAGAATTGATGTCTTTTTTGATCGATTCTTAGAAAAAGTTAAACGATATTTTTTAGTTATCTAAAACAATAGATAACTAAAAATCACTAAATACCCCATGCGACACTGAGCTGGGATGAGTGTTGCATGCCTGTGTGGAATCACCCCATGCCACCCACCCTAGTGATGGCTTGCACGGTATTTTGTAAATGTAGATGAATATCAATATATACTCACATGAGGCTCGGCTTTACATCCATTAAATCCTCAGAGTACAAGGGGGACCCTACAGTATCAAGTAATTTTCAATATATGTTCCGTTAATGATATGCTATATATACGGTTACTTGGTACCCATCGAGGCACAGTGTTTTCCAAAAGTTTGAGGACAAAACGAAAGGGTCACTTATACTTCTCAAGGAAATCGAGTTTCACTTTCTGATTTGGAATTCTTGGTTACACGCCGCTACATATTCAGTTGTTTTCAAATGCGCATTTAGCTTATTTAAAGATTAGCGAAATTGTTTGTTTAATGTTAATTTGTCATTAAGTTTTCAGCTTCCACTAGATGAACGATTTGAGAATTGGTAGTCATTATTTCTTAGCGCCGATTGTCTTTGTCACTGTTCACATGATTTTTGCCGTGTATTGTACGCCATGAACGATTTATGTTAATAAATTTTGGTGTTTCTGTCAACCAATTGAAACAAGTCATTGTTATGAGATTTTATCCTATATTTATTCGGAAACTAGTGTGTAACCCAATTCTACATCTACATATTACTCTGCAAGCTACCCCACGGGTGTTGGGCAGGGGGTGAATTATCATCAAAGGTGCACTACGGTGTAGAAATTGAATTTCACCAACATACACCAACTAAGGGTATGCTTTCTGGATCCCGGAATGACGAAAATGGACGTAAGTAAATGAATCCTACTCACTCTCAAAGCGTTTGTTCAATATGAACCGATATTTGAAAGACAATTTCCCGGAGCATAAAGCGTTTGTATGCGATTTCTTTTTTATTATAATTATGTTTCGATAACTTTCGAAAACAAGTTCTGTGTTGCGCATTGATTGTGCCAAATATTGACGCTTAAGTGAGCTTATTTTGAGATTACGGTCATGACTGATCGCCGACAATGTCCCGAGATTAGTGCCCAGGAGAAAGACATGTCATTTGGTGGTGGCGTTAATGTTTTCTACGGATGTGTGCAGGCATTTGTCAAAGTCAATTATGCTGATGGATTGGATGTATTCCCTTCGCAGGCCGCCCCTAGGACTAGGGAGGTCCCGGGCAACTGTAATATATGTGGATAAGGGAAACTATGTTTTTCGGGTCCTAAAATATAGTTAGTAGAGCCCTAAATTATTAAGTCAATCTTAATAATGTCTATTATTATTTAACAATTTATTTATTCATTTCCATAGTTTATTGATACATTTGTAACATTTATTTATACATACCCATCCGTGAGTAGTGCACAGCCCTCTCTCTTCTGGTCCACTGCGTCCCCCACTATGGCCCCTTAAATTTCATTTGAGCCAGTCCGTTATCGCTTTCCCTCCCTTAGACTTAGCTCTCAAGTGGAAAAGCTATCGTCTGTAGGCCTCTCACGCCTCTTCCATCACTGGATGACTTCTGACCTTAAATTCCTACTCTCCATCATGAATGGATCCTTTTGCTCCGTTCCCCTTCTCTCCTGTTTTCCACTTCGCATCCACTCGCAATGTAAGTCAGATACAAATAACCAATTCCGTCTTTCCAATCTCAACGATCCCTTTTCTACCGCCTACCTTCAATTTCACCATACCCTTGACCTTTTCTCTTCAAGCAACCGCTTTTCCTCCCAACTTAAACGCTCTGTGTCCTATTCTTCTTCCCTGCCTCAAAATAGACTTTCGTTGAATGATGATGTTTTGGATTTTCCTGTTATTTTTAACTTATTTTTTGTTTATTCATCCCAATTTGAAGGCCCTTGTTTCAGTTCTTGGCGTTTCATTGAATAAATGATCCTCAGTTTTCATTTATTTATTCAAAGGGCGACGCTCAAGGTACTATGTGGTCTATATGAAATGTTTTGATGTGAATTTTAGGGTACATTTTTTCTTAACACGCTACAGGAAGAGTAGGAAATATTGCTGAAACAAGCGTATCATAAATATTACGATTATAATTATATGAATGCTTTGACTTAGCACGATCAGCTAATACTGGCAAAACAGGGTCAACGTAACACTAAAATGTGAAAAATAATTTTTGTAGAGCTTCGGAGAGTGTGGTCGGATTCATTTAAAATCAGGAAGGAATAACATCAGCTAATTATTTAGGCCAAAAGGTAGCCCTAGCGGAAATCGTAATGGCTGAACCATGTTGTTGGGTGTTTGATATTGAGTGTCATAAAAACACCCCTGCGAAGCATCTTGTCATAGTCAAAACGTGCAGTTTTAAGAAAGCGTTTAATATCTAGCAAATATTTTTTTCAAGAGAGGTAACTTAAGGAAATATCAGTGCGGAGAAACTGAATATTTACTATGGACATACTTTTTCCACCTGGATTAAGGTTAGATGAAAGAGTACATACGCAAGTGGTAGTATTTTTAGTCAAAACCCTAGGAAATTAGAGTTTGACCTAATAAAATAATATCATTAAAATTAGGCCAATAGTGACAATATATCTTTTGATTTCAACAGATTCACTGATGAACGTGAAAGCACGTTGCAAGAAAGGTTTTCCTTTCAACACGGCTTGATATTCGCTGGCATGTTAATCCACCTTCTGGCCAACATTTTTTCATCAAGGACACCGAATCATAATGGCAATCGGTCCCTTGCAGAAGATCCCCTTCTCAAAATTTCTCCATCGTTGTGATGATCCCTTGGTGGTCACGCGATGCTGTCCTTGCAGGAACTTGAAGATTGCAGCGATAATGCCGTCCCTATATAGCGGATTCCGATTCCGCCATTCTTTGTGATCACGCATTGTTGGTGATTCGGCCAATCAGAAATCAGCATGCAACGAATCCAAATGGACATTCATTCATGAAAACTAATTGGGAATAAAACTGTGGAGTCATTTTTGGTATTTCACCCAGACCAAGAATTGATTCGTAAAATACTTTCCATCGCCAATCATTACGAAAGAAAGATGATTATAGCAATGGGACCAAAGCATTTATTATTCCATCACTTGTCATGTATTGCTAAGTAATTCCTATCATAGTATTATTTTTATGATCTCATAGTTATCTCTATCTCTCGTGGCTAACGTGAAATACTGTGATAGCCATAAATTTTTTTATCTTTGCAAATATAGTTTTAGATAGTAATAGAGATATTTTCCCTTGGAATCCCCAGCAAAAAGAAGAATAAACACGAAAATGTGACTGCTTGCTAGTCTTTTGACGCAATGAAAATAAATATTCCCTCCAACGTCGCTCAAAGCCGCTACAAGCTATCATGAGGCCACAGTCATCTGCTAACTCCTTTCTCAAGTTCTTTATTGCCTATTCGTTTGAATATACAGACTTAACCGTCACGACAGTTTAATGCCGCTGAACCGCCGATGGGGTTGCCACCCTACTCTGTGAATGGGAAGTGGAAGAGAGGAGAATATCGAGTCTTCGAGGATGTTTATCTCTTAAGAGTATTAGATTACATTTGTGAGACCCTCACTATTTTTACCCATCGGTTGCCTGACCAAGAAGCAGAAGAAATATTTCGACAGGAGGCTTAGCCAAAACGAAGAGCATACGTGTGCAGGTGTCAAGTGCGCCCTTTCACCACCTCTGGAAGGGAGACTTTACTCTTTCGTGACCAATTTAAAGACTTAGTGGTCATCTATACCTTAAGTAGCTGGTGTAAAATCGTGTTAAACGTATGAATTCGATTTTTTCTTTACCTTAAAATAGCTGAAATGACCTTTTACTCATGGAACTCTCTCCACTAGGGGGATTTATTTTTCTGTCTAGTTGCATTCTCTGGAACTCAATATTTAATCGCGTTTTCAAACTTAGGGTAGAGAACGTGGACTAGAAATTATTCAGATCTCATTATTTTTCTGCTTACCACTCGGCATCGGTAATCAGGCATCCTTCTTTTGGTCTCGTGCCATCATCTCTTCATCGCCTTTGTCTCCACTTAACTTAGGAAACGTGTGCGTAGGAAGTAACGCTGCGAGCTTGTTTTAAGTATGTGCATAGATTTAGGTTTTGAGTTATGGTAGAAATTAACCAAGACTGTGTGAGAAGTAGCGTATTGTAATACTTAGACGACAGATGGAGATATAGTCAGTAGCCTTACCACTGGTAATAATTTACGTGCGTATCTCTGTCGTCACTTGCCTGTCTTCCACTTCCAAAGATCTTCCTTCTCCAAATGCTACGCTAGGAGTATTGATATAGTTCTCCCGGCCAAGGTCATCCCTTGGAGATTCAATAGCCGAATAACAATAGTGATAATAGCTGAAGGGAGACGCTGTCTCTATGTCATGAACCCACAACCTTCTTATTAGCATCCATACACCAAGTGCTAAACACGAAACACTCATGAATAACTCGAAGGACATAAATATTTTGATCAAAGCTTACCTAAGAACAAGCTAAACTTTTAACGGAAAAGAATATAAACCTCTCTTGCTATGATGAAACAGGCACATTAAACAAAATATTTTTTTTCCCAGAAAAGCAATGTAGGATGGTTTGTTAAACCCAATTAGATGAAATATTTTTATGTTCCCAATTAATTTATATTCATTGCTGCACGATACAAGTTGAATCCTTTCTATGTCAGGATGTTTCTTTAAACACCCTTTTCACCGTGACCTAAGCAGCTGGTAATTCTTTAATGTCCCTATGCGTCAGTTATTCCTAATCTAAAAATAAAAGATTTGAACCACTGACTTTTGAATTTAGAAATTTTCGTTTTAACTTTTTCTTTAAGTCGTTCGATAAATATCACCTGGAAAATAATTCACTTCCATTTGAAATTATTTTAATGTAATGCATTTATCCGCGAAATAAACATTTGCTGGTCGAGCTGGTTCTCCAGTATCGCGAGTCATACCCTCAGCGAGCATATCGTCTAGTACCGCATTCTTCCTGCTTCACCTCCGATAGGGATTGCTTATCTTCAAGTGTTTTTGGGACCTTGAGTCGCACGATTAGAGCCGTCGACGCGTCGGTCTGGGTATTTACATCTACGAAATACGTATGTAAAATTCAAATTCTAAAAAAAAGTAAGTCTTAAATTGGTAACTTCCACAATTTTCTTACCTTTATAGTAAAATTGTAAAAAATGCCTATTATAGTAAAATTCTGGAAGGTACAAAGTTTGACTTTGACGTACTACAATGTCGACCTTTCACCGTGTTAAAAATTCAACTTCTGAAACCAAATATGTAAAAAACACAACAACGATTTAAGGCCCGTCATACCAGGATGTTTGGTGCGATGTGGCATCGCCACGCCCCCTCCCCATCTAAATATAAATAGTAGTGGGTCGCAGAAAATATTGAACTCTAGATGATGGGTCGTATGACAACGCAGTTTGGGAACCGCTGCACTCGTGTATTCCTTACAGACCATGATTTTATGGACGGGATGAAAGAAAAGATGGTAGTACGAGTGTCGTCCAGAAAGTAACCTCCGTTTTTAAATAAAAATTCAGCAAGTGCAAATACAACTATTTTATTTTATGGAACTTAAAACTACATACTTTCTTTACTTATTTACGTAGTTTCCAAACAAATTCAATCACTTGTCATAACGATTTACCATATTTGAAATACCCTCTCCATAAAAATCTGCCGCCAGGTAATGTAGCCAACATGTCACGGCGTTTTGAAGCTCATCGTCGGTAAAGCGCTGGGATGCAAGCCACTTTTTCCTGTAAGCGAAGAGATGAAAGTCACTAAGAACCAAGTCCGGGCTGTATGGGTATGGTCAAAAACTTTCCATTAGAACTTGGCCAAAAGTTCATTTGTTTTTCGAGCTGTGTGAGGGCGAGCGTTGTCATGCACAAACAGAACACCAGATGTCAGAAGACCACGACGCTTGTTTTGGATTGCTCTTCTTAGTCTTTTAAAAGTTTCTCAGTAGACTGAAGAAGTGATAGTCGTACCTTTTTCCATAAAATCGACAAGCAAGATGCCCTTTGCATCGCTACAAACAGTAGCCGTGACCTTCATCGCTGACAAAGTTTGACGGACTTTCGTTGGTTTGCATGGGGAATCGGTACGTCCCCATGCCATTGACTGCTGTTTTGTCTCTGTATTCACGTAGGCCACCCAAGTCTCATCGTTAGTAACAATTCTGTTCAAAAACTCTTCTCTCTCCAATTGAAACCGCAGAACTCATTCATTTGGTTTTGTGGACATCGGTTAGCAGTTTTGGTACCCAACGGGCATAAAACTTCCGATAGCCTAGTTTTTAGCCTAGTTTTTAGGCGACTGTCTTGTGTAAAAGACTCCGAGAAACTTCATGAAAGTGGTCGAAATGATGCGAGATTGTGCACCGACGGTTTTCATGAACTTTGTGATCCACTATCTCAACGAGGTCATCACTGACAAGAGAAGGCCTGCCACTTCTGTCCTCATCGTGATTGTCTGTTCGTCCATGTTTAAAAAAACGTACCCACGGACACGCAACACCTTCACTCATAATTTTTGGGCCATAAACTCCACATAATGTGCGATGATTTTCGGTTGCTGAGTGTCTTATCGCCCAAAGAAATCTTATAATGCCACGCACTTCACACTTGGCGGGATATTCTATTGCGGCGCTCATGTTTTGAAGTTATAATTCGTAGAAGTACGGCACTACGATGCTCGTACTGGCACAATTAAAAGCGTACTGAACCACTGCGCACGTTGATGTAAGAATTGCGGCAATCCCCCCTCTACTTCTTGAGGTAGGCGAGAACGAAGGTTACTTTCTAGACGACCCTCGTATTGTTCCCAGATATGTACAAATATATATCGGTAGACGGGCTTGTAAATGTTAAAATCTAGTAGAGTTTCACCTAGTTACTTCCATTTAAACCTACCTTAACCGGGAGGTCACCCAATAATTAAAATTTTAATGGTAAAAATTGGAGGAGCTGCATTAATGTCAAAGAGACGCTTGCGGATCGCACTTCGATTTGGAGCGTGTTTCCTAGCGGTGTTGCGTGAGTTAGGACGTATGTGTCTGTCATACGTAATCAGAGAGTAAATCACTTTCGAGAAGTGCTACTTCTACGCTTAGTACGCTGTTGTTAGTTGTGTTCTATTAACCATGTCTTTATTTCCCTCGCAACCTCGTTCAATTTAATGAACTCCTTTGAATGGCTTAGAATTAGTTTTGACTGACTGCATATTCTGATTCAGTGGCTGAATACAGGATAAGAATGGGTGAAGTGAGAGGTCTCTGCCCGCTAGTTATCAGGAAGATATAAGTTGGACAAAAAATGGATCATTGTAAATCGTTGGGGATATTAAACTAAGTATATATTTCAGAACATATAGAGAATATTATCATGACGCCGCACTACATCTCCTTATCTGAAAGGAGCGATAAAATAAGAGAGAAACATTGCTGAACAGATAGGTGCAAAAACTTTTTCTTTCCTCGCGCAATAAGCGATCACAATAAAAACTGAGCTGAGTAACAAAGGATATCTATGATGGAATTAGTAGAAGAGTAAAATCATTGGCAGTGGAGACAGGGTCCTTTCAAGTACAGGTTGGTGTACGCCAGGGATCGGCACTGAACCCATACCTATTCAATCTGGTCCTTGATGCCATAACAGCTGATATACAGGATGAAGCACCATGGTGCATGTTATTTGCAGATGACATCGTACTTATTGCAGAATCAAGGGTGGATGCACAAGCAAGACTGGATGCCTGGGTTCCGAAACTGCACAAGTTTGGGCTCACAGTGAGTAGGACCAAGACGGAGTATATGGTATGTGAGTTTGATGGCAAAAATGCAAGCCGGCTCAGTTAACACCTCGGGAACATCTGTGGCTAAGAAGGATTCTTTCAGATACTTGGGTGCTGTAATAGAAGAGAATGGAGGCCTTGACCTAGAAATTAAGGACAGGGTATCTGCAGCCTGGTACAAATGGAGGTCCGTGACAGGTGTGACCTGTGACAGAAGGATGCCACGTAGGTTGAAGGACCAGATATACAAGACCATCATTAGACCGGTGTTACTCTATGGAGCTGAGGGTTAGGCTACTAAGAGTACACATTCTAATTAATCCGAATTAAAGAGCATTACATGCAAGTGAAATGCGCATGCTGAGATGGATGAGTGGGGTTGCCAGAGCTGACAGGATTAGGAATGACCACATTAGTGGGAGTTTGCGAATTGCACGTATAACAGAAAAGGTGAAAGAGTGCAGGTTGAGATGGTATGGCCATGTTGTTAGACGAGACGGTGAATATCTGGGGAAAAGAGTAATGAACCTGAAGGTGGAGGGAAGGAAAAGCCCAGGAAGGCCAAGGAAAACATGAATGGAGTGTGTGAAGAAGGATATGTTGGAGATTGGTGCCAAAGAGGACATGGCTTTGAATAGAGCACGCTGGAGGCGGAAATTCCAAAAAGCTGACCCCAAATAATTGGGATTAAAGCCAAGAAGAAGAAGAATAAAATCTGAGCTCCACTAAATACACTCCTATAATACATGTCAACATTTCACCTCCCAAAACCTTACATCTTTAATTGGCAGGTGACCTAACACCCCCTGCCACACGCCCACGCGCCGGCTCGTAGTTTAGTATGTATATGTAGATACTAAAAGCGAAACAGAAAAAAAGCAAGTGGTTAGCAGTGATTACGATTTTATTCCTCATAGTGGTTATAATTGAAGGGGTAAGCGAGCGCATTCGTTAGAAAAGTGAGGGCATAGACCATATAAACCGGGGAATTTTTATAGAGGCGACGAGAATTGGGGAACGACGGTCGTTGACCGTGAGAGGTGGAGGGCAGGTGAGTTGTAAGGTGAACACCTCGATGGAGTAATTAATTTAAATATAGAACGGGAATGCTAGGTGGGGAGAGCTACGGATCACGAATAGCGGAAGGTGATATGACGAAGTCCACGGCTATATTTCGTCGAAAAATAAAACAAAGGCTTCTATCCTAGGAGAGTGATGAAGTGGGAAAACTTTGGGAAAAGTTTTTGTGTGATCTTGGTGATTTTGAGTCTGCATTTTCTTTTGTCTTTGTACTATAACGTGATACTACTTTTAGTACTGTTACATTTTGACCTGTTTGGAACACTTTATGATGAACATGAAAATTGCTCCTTAAACACTAGGTAAAAAATTAATATGTATTATCACCAGTCGCTGCTTTCTAACATCGAAATAATAATATCCTACAAGCCGGCGCATGGGCGTGTGGCGGTGGGAGTTAAGTCACCAGCCGTGAAAAGATGTGAGGTTTTGGGTGGTGAAATGGTGACGTGTGTCATGAGAGTGTATTTAGTGGAGCTCATTTTTTATTGCGCGCGGAAAGAATGAGTTTATAGACCTATCTGTTCGGCAATGTATCTTTCTTATTTGATCGCTTCTGTCAGACCATAAGATGAAGTGAGGCGTCGTGATAATATTCTCTTTGTCGCTCTGAAACACATGACATTAGATGTTGGTAACCCCAGCATTGGTTATCCTCTGGGGTGCCGCTATTCCCCCTTAAGATTGATGTATTTGTACTAACTGTACTTGTGTATTTAGTTAAGGTGGAATAAAATTATTGTTATTAAAATGACGACTATAAAGGGCTAGACCATACATCTACATCTACGTAATACCCTGCGAGCCACCACGAGGGTGTGTGGCAGGGGGTGAAGATCACCAAGCATGCACTATTGCCATGCAAGTAGGATATTTAGGGGAGACATACTAGATAATAGGGTCACATGCAGCTAGATGGTTAGTATCTACATAATAAGAAAGGGATTGTTGGTTGTTATTACATGCATCATGCATGCACTACAGACTACTCTAACTATATTTCACCTACCTATCCCTTGGCTACGCTGCCTATTATTCTCTCTTACGGTACGCGAGAAAAAGGACATTTTATATCTATCGGTACGTCAATCTATCTCTCTAATCTTGTTAATCTGATCAAACCTAGCGTAATACGCAGGAGTTCTTAATATATATCAAACGTCATCTGTGAACAAATCGGTTTCGACTTTACTTAAAAGGTTTAAACTATATTTTAACCTGCGTTACGATAGTAATTCCCATCCTAGGGAAGGTACTTGATGTTCACCTTTCCATTGACTGCTTTCTGCTGCTTTCCAATCACTCATCTGCGCTTGAGTTTTGCAATCTCTTTAGCGCTTAACTTTTGCAACCTATCAAGCGAAGTGCGTCGTCCAATCACATTTGTGACATCTCTAAGGAGATTCAGACAAATATTCATCCTATATCGTCCGCATTAGCGTATGCGGAAGCATATGAAACTTGGGATGACGGGGATGTTGTGTAGTAGTAGAAACGGGAATGCCTCTTTGTCTAAGATAGTTGTGCTCCGAATCCATAACGAAAATGAATATTGTACTTTTCCACAGTTATTTATTGCCAACATTAAGCATGTTCCCCAGCCTTCCCTCCTGAAAATGTTTTTTCCCCCCGTTCTTAGAGTAAGGTTACTGTCGTAACAATCAATAAATAAAAGATAAACAATTGTGCCTGAAGATGCAGCAAGCTGCGAAACGCGTCCACGTTATATATTAAATTATATAAAACGTTATACAATAAAGTACCGGGGGCCCGAGCTTTGCTCGTGACACTGATTTTAGTAATAATTATTAAAAGAAAAAAGTATGTCATTTAATTCCATATTATAACCTTTCTGGTATTTTATTAACAATAAAAATTGTAATTAATAATGGTTGAAATAGGTTTTTCTCGAAAAGTTGAGAGATTTAAAGCCCTAAAAACCCATAAATACCCACTCCCAGAAGAATAGACACCGTAGTTTTCGAGAAAATGTTTGCATTCCCATACGCTTATTCATAAGATAAAGCGTGAAACGCCCGGGCCGGATTTCCCGTTTATAGACGTTCCACAGGTTGCAAAAAAAATATGGTATTGTTGAAATCGAAGACAATTTTGAAATTATTTTTTGGAAAACGTAATTTTTAGCGAAAATGAAGTGTATAGCAAAATCAATTGCCAGAGTTGAAGACTACATGTTTTTGCCATTCATTTTTGAAAATTATACCCTATATCTTGGTCGCAAGTAATTTAAAAACGCAAAAAATGAAACCGCTGCATTGTTTCCGAGATAAATGGGGGCCTTGGGGTCGACGCAGCAAACTTCTAATTATATTCCATTAACAAAAAAGTATTTCGAGTGATACTGATTCCTATTGTAAGGACAGGATACAAATACAAGGAAACTTACCTTTCGGGGCTCCCAGCCCAAACTTTTGCTAGTGGTACTTTTTTCTTCAACGGAGAATACTCGCATTTCGTCCCATATTTCCCTCCCGGTCCGAATCAATCGTCAACTATGCGCTCGTGTGTTTTTGGTAGCTACGATTTGCGCTAACCTACGCAGCGTGATGTAAAAGCGCTCATACTTCCTGAAGTTAATGACAGTGAGTAAAGAAGGATTTCACTCTGAGACCAAATCTCGAAAATTTGTTTATTTATGGAGTGAAATAAAACAAATTACTATTTTAGAAAACTTCCAATTAAATTCCATTTTTTTACAGCATTATGAGTGGTACTCATTCCTATTGTAATGATAGGATTCTCAAGTACACGGAAACTTAACCTCTCGGGCTCCTAGCCCGAAGATTTTGCCAGCGGTATCCTTGTCTTCCACAGAGAATGCTTGTATTTCGTCCCATATTTCCCTCCCGGTCCAAAGCTGTCTTTATCTATGCACTCGTGTGTTTTGTTGGCTACGATTTGTGCTAACATACGCAACGTGATATAAAAGCGCTCTTAGTTCCTGTAGTAAATGATAGTGAGTAAAGAAGGGTTCAACCTGAGACTAAACCTCGAAATACTGTTTACTTATAGAGTGAAAAAAATTACTATTGTAGCAAAATTCTAATTACATTCCATTGTTTAACCGTATTTTGAGTGATATTCATTCCTATTGTAAATATATGATTCTCAAAAACAGGAAAACTTACCTCACGGGCTGCCAGCCCGAGCTTTTACCAACGGTATTCTTTTCTTCCGTGGAGAATACTTCTATTTCGTCCCATATTTCCCTCCCGGGCCGAATCTGCCATGAGTAAAACGACATCTGCTGTATATAACATTTTCCCACACAGATCATTGCATTCGCCGTTTGTCGATACTGAGACTCTGCAGCAGAGGTGGCCGCACGTCTCAAACACGGAAGAATCTGATCATTACGCAATGACGTCGAGATGTATCATTCCGCCTCCTTGGTCAGAATTTGTTTCGACAGGGAGAAGGGAGTTGGGTAAGATAGGGAGATGCCGTCTGCTTTAAAGGTTCTTGGAAGGTGCAGCTGCTGAGGCAAACGACCTCCTCACATCTCCATAAAAACGTGTGGGCCATCGACCCGTGAGATCGGGCTAGACGCCTGGAGCAGCGCCGAATTAATGGATGTGCTTGATTGCATCTAGGCATCGGAAGGTGTGCATGTTCCGTTAAGCATCTAACGGTTCTATTCTGTGCATATACTATTTATATAACTCTGAATGACACTCGGAATAATGGATTTGATGGAGCAACGAATTAGATTGCCCAGCGGTCGGGTCGTAGCAAAAGGTGGCAAGATAGAACGGTTGTTAGAGCGGATATCTGGCGCGTTTGAATAAGATAGCCCAAAGTAAAAGAAAAATAATTTCGTAATTTTCACACTTTTTATTAAAATACCGAACCGGTTTCGTTGCTACAACATCACCTTCAGAGGCTGTGTGTTAAGTACAGATGCGATGGCTTTATATATGCAAGGGGAGGAAATGGATGGGGGATTACGGGGGGGAGGGGAAGGATCATTGGGAGGAGGGGAGAGGATTAGGTTGGTTATCAAAGCGAGGACACAAATTACTAAATAAATAACTGCCTCAGTACAATCGTTTACAATCACGTGTATACGATAGCAAAAATTAGAAAGGCTGGAAGTGAAGCAATTTGAATCAAATTATGAAGAATTATTTACTTAGCAAACGTTACTAACTTCGCTCTGGTTAGACCACACCTCGAATACACCGCGAGCCTTTGTGACACTGGTCATCAAGATTTAAAAACAAAAAATTAACAAAATACAAAGGAAAGCTTCGCTAAGAACTGCTACGAGCGAACATATAGTGTTTCTATGCTTATAGAGGGATTAAGGTGGGGGCCCCTACAGACTCGGAGGCTACATGGTAGGCTTAGGTTGCTTGAGAAATTCAGAACTGGTGTGTTTCAGAGTGACAAAGAGAAAATTATCATGACGACTCACAACATCTCTAGGTCTGACAGATGCGATAAAATAAGGGAGATACATTGCCCAAGAGTTAGGTACAAAAACTCGTTCTTTCCGCACCCAATAAGCGACCACAATAAAAACTGAGCACCTCTAAATACACTCCCATAATTCACGTCACCACTTCACCTCCCAAAACCTTACAACTTTACACGGCTGCAATCCTAACACCTACTACCACACGCCCATGCTGCGGCTCGCAGTGAAGTGCGTAGATGTAGAACGAGTCGTACGAAGCGTGCTGTTCATCTACATCTACGTCATACCCTGCAAGCCACCCAAAGGGTGTGTGGCAGGGGGGGGGGGGTGCTTCTACACCAGACATGCATGAATGATACGGTAGAACACCGAAATTACATTGAAACCCGCGTACCACACATGCAAAGCGCCAATTAAAAATCTAATAACCAACAAACATTCTATATCGTCAATCGTTCCAACATGCAAGGGATACAAAGGCTACTACTAAATATTCAAAATATCATGCATAAATAAGAACAACAATATTTACATCATGCATAAATAAGAACGTAGAGAATATAAAGAGAAAAATTTACTGTCTGCTTATTGTCACAATCCGAACTATTCATGACGACGATCACAGCTGTTACGGTCCCGAATCGTACGCGGAAAAAATGACATTTTATACTTATCGGTTCTACAATCTATCCCTCTAATTTTATTGGCGCGATCTAATCTGCCGTAGTACGAGGGGGTTAATAGTATGTTTTTTACGTCGTCCGAGAAATGATTTTCCTGAAATTTAGTTAGGAGGTTAAGCCTATAATTTAATCTACGCTGTGATAGCGATTCCCATCCTAATTCTTCTAACAGTCCAGACACACTAGCCAACTTATCGTAGCATCGTTTCACAAACCTAGCTCCTCTTCGCTGTACGCGATCTAACTCTGATATCAACCCCGTTTCGTATGGATCCCATACACTAACAGCATATTCCAGATGAGGCCTAACGATTGAAAAATAACAACGTTCTTTCACTTTCTCATCACATTTTCCGAGTATTCTCTTGATAAAGCCTAGCTTCCTGTATGCTTGACCGCAAATTTCCCGAACATGTTTTCCCCAAGATATGTCGTGAGTAATTCTGACCCTTAAGTACTTAACAGATTCGGCGTTAATTATTTCCGTAGTATTAATTCTGTAAGCTCAACCTGGCCTATTTTTCTTTTTCCAAAAGCTGACTGCTACGCACTTTTTTATGTTTAGTTCCATCTGCCATTTTTCGCACCAGTATGAATAGCAAGTAGGTCGATTGTTAACGAGTATCTTCGGAATTGGTGATATCCCTATACACAACCGCGTCGTCTGCGAAGAGTCTAAGCTTACTTTTAACGACGTTGCTAATATCATTAATGTACAAGAGAAATAAAAGTGGACCAATTACACTTCCCTGAGGAACACCCGATGTAACGCTAACTGTGTTTGACATGATACCGTCTATGACAACCCTTTGTTCCCGCCCATGTAAGAATTGATTAATCCAACTAATAATGTTTTTATCTATTCCATATGCTTCTAGTTTTGAGAGCAACTTAACTTGAGGTACCTTATCGAAAGCTTTCTTAAAATCGAGGAATATTGCGTCAACTTGAACATTATGTTCACCCGAGAGTAAGATGTCATGAACTAAGAGGGCCAATTGGGTTTCGCAAGATCTACCCTTTCAAAATCCGTGTTGGTTATTTATTAATAATTCCTCCCTATCTAAATTGCTAATAATGGAGCTTACGATTATGTGTTCAAATACCTTATAGGAAATGGATGTGAGAGAAATAGGCCTATAGTTACTAGGGTCTTCCCTGTCGCCGCTTTTGAATATAGGTGTGACATTTGCTACTCTCCAGTCCTTAGGCACTACGTGATCTACTAATGATTTGGTAAATATTAATTCTAAGTAAGGCGCCATGTCTGATGCCAATTATTGGAGTTAGATAGTTGAAGTGCGCGCGATTTTCCGGGTTACCGAAAGATGCTTTTTTATCCCCACCCTGTATCTCTAAATATAAGAGCTAATAGAAGAGACAAAATGTTTCGGCTGAAGTTATGTGTACAATTATTGAGTGAACCTTATCTCTATAAGTACCTAAATGCAGAGTGAAACGAAGCAAAACGCTGAGAATCTCCATCATAAATTATCCTTCTGTCCTATCTCTTTTCCATTTACTTTATCGTGTTCCCAGTTATTTCCATAATTTCTGTCCCATAGTCCCAACACCACCTCCTCCTTGCATAGGTGACAAATAGTCGGGTGAAGGAGAGTTAGAAATATCACGTTCGCCTTGATTTCATCCTGCTCATTTTTCAATGCGACATCGATATCGGGATACCTTTCGCTCTTTATTTTCAAATTTCAGCCAGACCGTTACCATCTCACGTCCCCTCGCAGTGTAGAAACTTCGTCAAACCTTCCCAGATAATATGGAACCGAGGCTGTGGCCATATGACTTGAGCGTGCCAGGAGATGGTCGTGCGATCAGCCCAGGAGAGTGACGCAGGACAATCTGAGCATATTCAAGGGCATTAGTTCATTCAACCTACTCGCGAAGTTCGTCGCTCGATAAGAGTTCACTAGTGTGCTGACCTGGTGATGAGAAGATTGACGTGTGTTAATGATGAGGCAATGGCTATGTGTAGTAAGTGTGTTGCTTTCTAGTTTCAGATGTTTCAACTTTACGTCCTCAGATTTAGTTTTTGCATGGGGAAGGATTGCATTATGCATATCGATGTAGCAAATATCCGTGCGGAGCCTCGATTCGCTTACAGGAATACGGGGTATTCCTTTTATTCAAAGAAAAGGTTTACGCAGTTTCCCGCCATCAACAATGCCTAGTAGTGTGTGTGCTGCGGTGTGTGCGGAACGAAGTGTCTTTATATTTAAGTGTGTTCGTGTAATGTTCTGAGTTCGCCCAACAGTTACGAATGATGTGCAAAATCCCAAGGGTTCCGGCAAACTTCAGTGCTTCTTTCGCGCGACTGCATAATTCCCTGTTTTCCGCCTCAAGGTTGTGTGGCAGTGTAGTCCGGAGTGATTGAAAATCAACAAATAATGGATGGCATATCATATAAATTTCAGGTATGTAATTATGCTAAACCAGTGATTGCTATACCTACAGGGAGTGTGTTATCAAGCTCTATTGTTGAGGGTCAGGATGATGTTAGTAATCGTCAGTCATCACTTAAGTATGTGACTACGTTTCATTTTAGGTGCAGATGGACAAAAAGTTTAACGAAACAAAATTTTTGAGAAACGAAGGTACTTTAATTATTCGGGTGTTAACCACGTTGCTTGCTTCCGCTGACAACACTTTAGCCCTTCACATTGATCTGTGAAGTCCCGCTGAGAACGCAGAATTTGTTGACAGAAGAAACAACCAATGAAGTGCGCACCAAAAAAATGCTAGTCATTCTTTAAAAACCGTGGAAACGTACGTTGAATAACTAAAAAATATTTTGGTGGATTGCTCTGTCACTCGGTATTTTTTGTGTATTTGTGTGTCTGTCGGTATATTTTGTGCACGTTATCAATCTGAGGGGAGAAATGAATTCTTGTACTATTCCCGGTCCTGTTGTATCACTTATGATGCTCTTCTTCAGTGGATTATTCTGCCTCTCAGTCGTAATTCTCGCCACTGACTGCGCGCGATGAAAGGTATTTATAGTACAAAGTTTTTCAGGTTATTTTCACGGATTTTCAAAGTTCAACTGACGTAGCGAGTGAGTAAAATATTAGCCTCAGAGAGAACCCCAAACTCGAGTGTTCTAAAGTATTCTGATAATCAGAGTCTTACGTAAAACCTCATAATTTCTATCCTCTTCAGTCTAGTATTGCTAATTGCTGTTTAAAATTTTCTATTCCATTGATTTTAATAGCGTGTTGCTTTCGTCTGCATTCGTGATCTAAATCCTTCTGACACAAAAATCATGAATGCTCGAAATGTAACTGAAGAAAGATTATCGATTCACTTTAACTTCTTAGCAGGTGATTAAATTATAACGCGAAGTAATACCAGTCCAGTCTATTTGTTTGAAAGCTAGTACTGACTAGTATTTTAATTATTTTCCTTTAAATGTCGGCCTATAATTATCTTAATATTTCCAATGCAGAAATTACTGCATTCAAAAAGTTATTACATGAGTGCAACAGCGAGAAATATTTCCTCATTGCTCGCGTTCAAACGATGGATACACATATAAGTGGAAGATGCACAAACAGAAGAGATAAAATTAATGATTTTTTAATGCTGCTGAAAGATTAGCACAATCATTAACACTCTCCTTCAATAAATATTTAGTATATTTCAGCATTTGATTGGAATTTCCCAAATTTTATTTTGAAAGGGTCTCTCTTCTGATTATTCCACGAGAGTCAATTTATCCGTACACTCAAAAGCTACCATCACATCCCTCATGCTATCTTTTTATTTTTTACACCATCCAAGCTTAAATCGTCTCGGCACTTCAATTTCTTCAGAAAGTACTTGTAAAACGTGTGATTACAGTTAATTTATCCGGTATTATAACGACTGCTTTGGAATAAAAAGCACTGGATTGACAGTGGAAATCTTTATTTTATCATGTTTAAAAAGTGCGATTACCCTGACATCAGAACAAGCATTCATCATACCTTAAGACTGAAAACCACCAGGCGTGGTGTATTTAGTACGCCTACGAAAATAACGGGCAGTGATCTTCTTACGACCACGTTAGAAAAAGTTTTCGTTTATTACTAGTCTAACACCGCATTAAAAGAACGTGGTTGAAAACAGGTTAAATAGCAATACTGCATACTTTCGATAGCATTTAATATATTAAAGTCATTAAAGTCTTAGCTCGTAGGCTTCCGCGGATGCAGCGTTCACTGTTCCTTTTTTCGGGATCCATTCCGCGATTTAATCGTGGAATGAATCCCGAAAAAAGGAACTAAAGTCTTGACGGAAGAACATTATAACAAACGAAAATACATATAAAATAAGATTATTTGGTAAAAATTAATGAAAGAAATGACGATGACTTAGATCAGCTTCTGTTAGTAATGTGATCTAAGATTATAAGAAGATGCAGAAGTTCTTGGTTGGAAAAAGTCAGAGTTAATGCACTGTATAACAAATATTTCTTATATTTGTTTCGCCCTTCGTTTGTCAGTCATGACACACGCGGTACAATTTATTTTAGTATATTGGATAAATAGCTAATTTAAGTCTTGCACAAGGCTTCCTTAGATTTTGTATCCTTATTTTAAAATAATAATTCACTCGAATGGTTTCGGAATTACTTCTCTCATAATATCTTTCCAGGACAACTTTAGTTTCCTACCTCGTAGAATATTGAATATAAGGGTTCGAGTCCTTCCTAGGTTACACTGCGCAGAACATAGGTATTTGTGGTGCTATGGATTTGTGTGTAAGATTAAGATTTATTAAAAGGTTCTAAGGGCTAAAATATATAAAAACGGATGACGATGACTATTCGGATGTTCAAGCCAGAATTCATGGGGGCTAGGGTTTATAGATGTGGCGAACATGTGATTAATTTTGGCGGGAGCGAACCTATGCACAGTTGTTACATCAAACGCAGTATATGTTCAGTGGTAGAGCATTATATCCAATCTTTGTAGTAATTTCGTATTGGCAGGTAGTTCCATAATTCCTGTCGGGGACGCGAATAGTAATGAATGGGGGACGAACATACACCCTAGTTAGACGCCAAGCGGTATTGTATATGTACCGGAACTTTTTCCTCCTATTGATACATTCTTCCATCCAAATCCGCCGGAATATCGTGGGTTACTTCTTCATGACCTCTCATTCCACTGGACTTCTCTTTAAATAATAGTTTGTCCTGTTGAAGATCTTGGAATATTTTCTTAAAATCCAAATATTACGTGTATATACACTCGGATAAACGATCTTTTGAAAAGCGTATCAATTGGTAGAATTGTCCAAATTTGGTTTTTCATGTTCAGGAATTAACAAAGTTTGTAAGTTTTACTCAGAATATTTATTGTACGACCGGTTTCGTCGAATAGTCGACATCATCAGAACCTGATAATGTCTACTATTCGAAGAAACCGGTCGTACAAAATATATTCTGAGTAAAACTTACAAAGTTTGTAAATTCCTGAACATGGAAAAGTTTTACAAAGTTAAGTTTGAAACTATTGAATTTGGTTTTTCATGGTGGAAATAACGGATGTACGCCAGTTTCCAACATTCCCTGAAGCAAGAAAAAGGTTGTTAGCTATTTCTCGGGTGTTTTTAGTTTATTACCTTCAATTGTTGACTAATACATAGAAACACTTTTAGAAACAGTGCCACGCGGATAATTAGCTCATGGAGCTCTTTAAGCAGTTATCTCATCCCGACCAGGGGATGAGGGACCTTTACTTCTACATCTACATAATACAGCGCGAGCCGCCGCATGGGGGTGTGGCAGGGGATGTTAGGTCACCAGCCGTGTGAAGGAGGAAGTTTTTAGGAGATGAAATAGTGACATGTAGGAATGTATTTATTGGAGCTACATTTTTATTGTGGTCGCTTACTGTTAGCGGAATGAACAAGTTTTTGTACCTATATGTTCGGCAGTGTATCTCTCTTATTTTATCGCATCTGTCAGACCTTGAGATGTAGTGAGGAGTCATGATAATATTCTTTATGTCACTCTGAAAAAAATCAGTTCTGATTTTATTAAGCAAACTAAGCCTAGTGTGTAGCCTCCGAATCTCTAGTGACTCCCACCTTAATCCCTCTAAAAGCTGCGAGAAACCATGTGTACGCTCTTAGCAGTTTTTAACGAAGCGCGCTGCTTTCCTTTGTATTTTATTAATTTTTTTGATTAAATCTATTTGACCAGGGTCCCAGATACTTGTGGCGTATTCGAGGTGTGGCCTAGATGTAGATGAAGTACCATCTCTCTTTTACTTTTTCATCCGAGGACCTTCCTGTTATACGTTTAACAAAACCTAGTTTCCTTAATTCTGCGCCACATATGTTCTTTATGTGTAATCCCCACTATATTTCAGATGTCAAGGTAATTCCAAGATATTTGACAGTATCTGAAAAATTCATGTTTACTCCACCCACAGTATAGGCGTGGTATTTTTGTGATGACTTTCGTAGGAAGTGGACTGTGGTGCATTTGCTGATATTTATGTCTAACTCCTGGCACCACGAATGAACGTTGTTAAGGTCCGATGACAGAGCTTCAAAGTCCGCGTCTTCGTTCATTTAACGGTAGATAACTGTATCGTCTATAAATAATCTTAATTTACTGCTAACTCTAGACCTTAGATCATTAATATAGATAATGAATAAAAGAGGGCCGATCACACTTCTCTGAGAAACACCGGATGTGACTTAGACCATATCAGAGCTGAAACTATCAATAACTATTTTTTGTTTTCGATCACTGAGAAAGTCACTTATCCAGTTCACTACTTTTCTATTAACTCCGCATGATTGCAATTTATAAATGAGTTTTTTGTGAGGAACTTTGTCGAATGCCTTCTTGAAAGCGAGGAATATCGCGTCAAATTGCTTAATCGATTTACCTGATTTTATGATATCATGATGGATAAGCGCAAGCTGTGTTTCGCACAACCTGCCCTTACGGAAGCCGTGCTGACTGCCATGTAAGAAGTTGCGATTATCCAGGAATGTCATGCTATTGCTAACGACAATTCGTTCGAGGATCTTGCATAAAAGTGATGTTAGCGATATAGGCCGGTAATTTCCTGGGTCACTTTTGTTTCCTTTTTTGAATATCGGAGTGACGTTGGCTATTTTCCAGTCTTGGGGCACCTTGCCTTCGAGTAATGATTTTTTACATATAATTTCTAAGAATGGTGCAATCTGTGGAGCTAACTCCTTCAGCACGCGTGTATGTATTCCTTCTGTACCTGGGGAATTGTTACTTATAATCTAACACAGTTGTTTAACTATTCCATCACGTTGAATTGTTATGTCAGCCATCGGCTCGTTAAGTCAGGAATGTCTAAATGGTGAATTGTATCATCAGTGAATACACTTTTGAAGTAGTCGTTTAATAAATTGGCTTTGTCGATATTGTTGGTGACCACTTTGCCGTTCGTATCTAGTAGTCTCTACTGTCGAAGATTAGCCCTGCAGCTCTCACGCGTAAGACCAGAATGACTAAGGGTTTTCATCTAATAATTCACAGAGGATTTTTTTCTTGAAGTTTCGCGGAGTAGTAAGCATTAGTTTCTTCGTTTTTGAAGGTTAAGCATCGTATATTTCTCTCGCCGCAAGCTCCGTTGTTTGTTACTTAACTTAATTGAATTGTTATATAGATTGTGTAATTGCCTTTGTATCCTGTGCTCCCGCCTTACTTCGTGGTTATACCAACGAGATTCTTTACTCTCCCGTTTGAATTTTTATGGAATATATTCATCGATTCCATTATGTAGTATTTCCAAAAAATATCTCCATGATACTTCGGTGCTCTGGTTTTACATTGAGGCGAATTTCGTGAATGAAGCTTCTAACGTCTCCGAATTTTATGTAATCGCATTTTTCAAATAAGTAAACTATTCGTTTGGGTTTTACAGTGGAATCTACTGTTATTTTCAAAGTGGTAAAAATTACTTTATGATCACTTATGCCTTCGAGGATATCGACGTGTTTAACAATTGTAGTGTGACTAACAGCTAAAAGGTCTAGTATTTTATTACCTCTCTAAGGTTCGTTTACTATTGGAGTAAGAGAGTGGTGTGGAAGTTCATTTAGGAAGGCCTCGCCTATATCACGCTTCCTTGAACTGGTTCAACGCTATTGGTATTCCAAGTTATGGCCGGGAGGTTGAAATCCCCACCGATAATTATCACACTTTTGTAATCTTTCGAGGTAAATGATGTAAATTGAGTTTCTAATTTGTATAAAACGTCGATTTTGCAATCTGGTGGCCTGTAAAATAAGCATGTATCCACATTTCTTTTGTTTTGTTGCTTAATTGCCGCCAGTCCGATCACGTCTATGGATTTTATATCCTGTCGGAAGAACTTCGCTATCGTTAGTATTCTCTGCAAGCCAGCTCTCTGTTCCAATTACTGTCTGCGTTTTCAAATGTATGCTCAACTTCGGCATGTTTGTTCTTTAAGTTACGGAAATTTACTAATGCTTAATTTATACAGCATTTAGCTTGAATGTCGGTTCGAGTTTGTCGGTAATTCTGTGTGCTATCTTTTTGATGTACTTGAATCTGATTGCGTCACCATCCTACCGCAATCTATAGCTTTTATAACCATACTGATTAATACAGTAAATGTTCATTTTGGAAAACTCTACGATACGGAAAAAACTGCCAGGGCTAGTATTAATTTTATATCAAGTGCACAAGCGATTTGTCGAGTGCCAGCATGATGCTTAATAGTTCAAATAATTTCCACTTACTCTTATGAATGGTATTTATAAGAATTTATCGATATTCAAGTAGATCACACAATGATTGAGCGTAATGAGAAAGGGACCTCTGCAAAAGCCCGAAAAAACGTCCCTCTTAATGAGGGTGCTCCAGATGAGATATTCGTCTTCGCCATGCTCGTTCACAAATCATTTGGTTCCGGGATTCCAATAATGACGCGCTATCAAAAGGTGTTGTTCCCACCGTAATATGGAACATTTTCTCTGTACTCTGCACTTAATGGCTGAGTAACTTATTCTACATGTAGCTATTCTACTTTCAAATAACTATTCAGAAACAAGACTTCGTAAACCGTCCGCATGGGTTATATACGATATTTCTCCGTTAATCTTGGATTTAAAGACGCATGATATAAGTAATTGAACGAAGTAAGAGGAGTTATACGCACATTCAATGTACGAAAAATACATCTACATAATACTGTGAGCCGCCTACCACCTCAAAACCGAATGATTTATTCTAGATGTAGCAATTCCACTTTCAAATTGCTATTCAGAAACAAAAACCTCTTTAACTGTCCGCATGGGTTATATTGTTCAATTTCCCGTGAATCTTAGACATGAAGACACATAATATCAGTAACAAAACAAAGTTAGATGAGTTATACGAACATTTAATTTACGCAAAATACTTGAAACATTCAGATCGATAATATGTTAAGGAGAAGGAGACGGATAATTACAGGGAGAGCAAAAAGTGGTAATACATTCCCATCTTTAATCATTAGGGTTGACTTCGAGAAAACTTATCGGGTCGTAAACTACGACACGAACAAAGAAAGGAATGAAAAAGTAATCCATAGTTTTGTGTTAATAAAATACAACATTATAGTACAGTCAGTTAAGGCTATGCTTACGTGTATGTGTGATGAATATGAGTGAACAACTGGTATTAGTCTAATAAGGTCTATTTTTCGATCCTCGACTTGCTGTTGGGCAGTACAGACCTAAAAGTATCATTTATTGGACTTTAACACACAAGCAGTGGGGAGAGATATCAAATTCTCTCTCATAACTCGCCTGGGCTAACGTAGCACACATCCTTTATAAATGCCCATTACTGGAGCATCAAACACTGTTTCATTCATGAACCAAATAGTTCTAACCCTATCAATCTGCTATCTACCGGTCATGTTTAGCTGCTGTATAATATCGCCGTTAGAACACTTCTTTAAATTGCTGTTTTTGCTAGCTTAGGCAAACACCCATTCTAACGTATGCAGCACAAATTTTCCCTAGGACTTTCCTACCGAAATTCCCACCTCTTTTATTATCATTATCGATCCTTCCATATTCCGCAAACAATCGACCAATACACAAAAAACTGTCTGCTTGTTCAATTATTTCCTCATTTACATATATTATATAATCATTCTAATCATTATCCTTATCATTATCAACTACTTTAATGTTTCACGCATTATTCCACTTATCCATTTTCCGTGTTCCGGAAAAATTGCGAAGAATTATCATGTAACTCCATTCAAATGTCATAGAGCAACACTGCTCATGTGCGCTCAACAAAACTCGCACATTTATATATCCATCCGATGTTATCTCATCTCTATTTATATTACACCCAAATTATCCCAAAACGTGTCTCTCGGACATTTATCCTTAATAATTTTGAAAAGCCTTGGAGATATATTGCATCTCTCCTTTGCGCCAAGGTAAATGTGAAACTAATCATATAGGACTAACACTAGTTATGCTATCGTTTTAGGCGGCATGCATGACATTTGTAACTGATTGTTAACTCCACATTCTCTCAAAAACTTCCACAATCAATTTTTATTCACATTTCCTGTCTCTTGCTTTCATTACTACGCCAAATCTAAAAATGCACTATACTCTTCATTTTGGAAGTATATACATAGTCTTCCATGTCAATGGCTGCAGTAAGAAAGGCTGTTTACTACATTCACTACAATTCTCACCCCGCATAACAAACCCACAGTTCTGTCAATATTGGCCTTCTAGGATATATAGATATTTGTTTTACTGAATAATTTTCCCGGAGTACACAATAAACATGTTGCTGCTTCAATCGACATTATATAATTACGGTCAACCAAACCATCCATTTGCACAGAGGAATCACTCCAGAGGAGCTTTAAACACGAATAATTAACGTAATACTAGTGACTAATGGCTATTTACAGCGACCCAGAAGGTCAGTACCCTACATTACTTCCTAGAGGTGGGTTGCGGAAAACCGTATTATGACAGTCAAGAAACCTTACCGATACGATACAAGCAAGATTATAATAGTTAAGGCGGGTGGAGTATTTCTCGAAGTATACTAGCGATCATGGGCAAAGCGAAAGACAAGTAGATCTGCGCATCTGCGCCGCCTATATTCTATTCAAAATCACCGATAACAGACAAAGAATAATTGGGGAGAGCAAGATGACTCAATCAAGTCGTTCACGTGTACAATGACTTTGACAGCAAACGATATCATGGCGTAGGAAATATTGCCTGATGACTTTCGATAATTTAATTATCAGTAAGTTTACTATAAAAGTCCTGTCCGAGAATAATGCGATGGATGTCAAGAACTAATCAATACACTAATATAAAATACTTAAATTGTAGTGGTAATACGTTCCGAAATTAAAATTCGATAATTGCATCGAGATATCCTATGATAATAATACTACAGTAAGGAGTTTCACGTTCGGCAAAAAGCTACAGCAGACGAATTCGTATTTAAGTTATACCTCGCGCGAAAAACAGAAACATCGCTTAGAAATTGAACTTAACTGTTAAACAAGATGAACAATGAATTAGATGACCACAACGGTTATTCTGTGGGTCGTTGGCCAAAGCCGAGCTAAGGCGGGTTCGCGTGTGAGTGTTCCTACCTACCGACCTATCCCCACCCCCCAACCTCGTGTACCTATTGGACCGCTTTCCCTCAGGAAGCCGGAGAACATCCCTCTCTGCCCCAGCGTGTGAGAACCAAGGTCTCAGTTAGCTTGGCCACGCCATTGTCTGTGTGGGACGGGGTTCTGATTTGGTCCCTGGCCTGCCTAAGAGTGCAAAGGCTGTGCAATGGCCAGGGGTGTAACGTAGGGCCCTTAGCCAGGCCAACGAGTGCGTCGGGGGCGGCTAAGGGATCTTTCGTGTACCAGCCGAAGTCTTCTCGACCCCTGGTCTACCGACCGGAAGCCATTCTCTCCAGGCCGGAACCGCGGACCTTGATTCCCCGGGCGGGGAGGTCCCTTCGGGAAATTGGGTGCGTAAGATAGGCTACCGTGGGTCGGGCCGCTCAATCGTTCCAAATCCCTGTCCCTATCACGTCGTCGATGAACCTGAAAAGAACTGTCATCACGTCTGTGTCCTATCAGCATCTGAATGCGCATCGAAATTGCCGCCCTTATATAGGTAGATAGATGACGTCACTGGGCTGCGAGTGGGGGCGGAGGTGTGAGGGGGGCGACTTGATCTAGTACCGTCCAATCAGGGAGGGGCGTTTCCAAAACTTCCTTATATGGTGATCTTCCTCGTCGATAGCTACTAAAGGCCTATTCCCGCGCAACAAATTCTTAATTAGTTAGCTTTTAATTTACCAATTATTATTACGTTTATCTCTAATTAAATGCCCTGTGATCGTCATTTTAGTTTTTAAAACTGTAATCGCAAATAGTTCGATCTACATTTCTATGACTCTCGATTACTGTATTTTCATCTGTAAATGACATATTTACACAGTAGAATGAAGTCATGAGTATAATTACGTTTTCTGTCTGATTATCAACTGTATTTATATCTTTTTTTCGCATAACAATTATTTTTAATTCGTTGCGCACATATTAATGTTCTTTTCTTCTAAATGAATAGTCCTGGTTCGTTTAGAGACAGTCTTTGACACAGTTAATTGTGCACGGGTTTAAGTGCTTGTATATTTTGTTGATCGCCACATAAATTTAGCATGTATTCTTCGCTACATCTACATCTACTAAATACCGTTCAAGCCAAGCCACTACGATGTGTAGAACGGGATGATTCATAACAGGCATTCAGCACTCATTCCAACACATATAAGACCCTTGCACCCTCCACCAGCCACTAAGTGCAGGCCATAAGCATGCCATAAGTAGTAACGATAACAGTGAGCGATCAGACCGGAAACTAGGAGAGAAGTACGTAGACAAACGCATCGTCCAATCAGGGAGGGGCGTTTCCAAAACTTCCTAATATGGCTGGCGACCTTCTTCATCGCTAGCTACCAAAGGCTTCTTCCCGCGCAACTAATTATTAATTAGTTAGCATTTAATTTACAAATAATGATTACGTTATTCTCGGTTCTGTTGAAGGCTTCCGCGGGGCTTTGATGGAGGTTGATTCCTTCTTTCGGGTTTTCCGCCGCGTTGGTTCATGTTGGGGACAAATGACATGAACCCCCCCAACATGAACCCAACATGAACCAACGCGGCGGAAAACCCGAAAGAAGGAATCAACCTCCACGTTATTCTCTGATTAAATGCCCTGTGATCGCCACCTTAGTTTTTAAAACTGTAATAGCAAATACTTCGATCTACTCATCTATGACTCTTGATTACGATATTTTCATCTGTCAATGAAGGAATAATTTAGTAGTATTCGGTCATGGATATGTCTTTGTAAGCCGTCCTTCACTAGTTTTGTCTCGTAGTACAAAATAAAACAGAAATCACCAACTCAGTTTTTGTTTTAAATTTTGAAAAATTCTCTTTAGAATCATATTTACTGGACAATGATGAACTCATATTATAACGAGACAACCATCATCAAGCGTAACTCCTCTAGCATAATGATCTTCAGTCATCTCACATCTTGACTAATGACTACAAAATTATTGAAAAAAATGATGGTATCAAGAAAGATTTTCATTGTCTCAGGTCTTCATAGTTTTATCTCAAAAGTGTTCATCGACTTCGATATGGCATTTGAAATATAAGCTTATTTTGAACCTGGAGCTACTAAAAGAACGAAAATAGGAAGAAAGTTTTGAGATACCTATGTGATTCTATATTGGGATTGCTCAATAAATCCAAAACCCGTTACTCTTTACTATTGTTAAGACGTATAATGCATTCCGCCCTCTTGAGTCTTCGTTAGTTATATCATAGCAATTGTAGTAAAGTATCATATTATTATGCGTAGCGCTCTCCTACTTTCTGTTCCTACCGCGTTTTTTAAATCCTGACTGCTGTTTGTATGCGCCTAGCAGTCGGGAAAAAGAGCATGGCTAGAATTTTGAATGGCATGCTGTATATACTCATCTATAATTTGAAAGGGTTATATATAAAGCATTGACAGCTCTCAAATTCCCACCAAAACGCACACATCCACTACAATGAGGCATAGTCCAACGCTGGATTTAAAACACTTTCAGTTCCCTAAATGCTGCAAACTAATATCACCAACTAAAGCATTTTAAACCACGCAAGAATTATTTACAGACACCACCTTGATGCCTGAAGATGGGTATTTTAATCCAATTGTCTAAAATCTAACATCACAAAAGTCAGTAATCACTTTCAAACACTACACAAGATAAAACATTTGTACCTCAAATCCAGAGATTATTCCTAGGCATAACACACTCAACTTTAGTCAACACTCAACGCCGGCAAGATGAAACTCCATTGGAACGAACACTTCTTATGATGCAAGAGAGATTAATAAAACTTTTTGAAGAACAAATATTCACTTCCCATATTCAATTTACACTATTACTTTACCACTTATGTTCTATTAGCGTGCAACAAATAGGAAAACATGCAACTTCACGGAAAGACACAGAGTTGAAGGTATCTGTGATAACGAAGAAATTATATTCCACGACAGGGTGATGACTCAAAACTAGGTTAACATGCAGGAGGACTTGGGTAAACTGAACTAAGTTGATGGATTTCCTCCCAAACACCATTACGTCATTCCTCAGCTGTATTCACCATCGGTCTCCACAACCATTCCGGTCGGTCAAATGCGACTATCTCACTTGTAATGACGTCAGCTAGACTTCAAATTTCCCTGGGAAATCATCATCATCTGGTGTTTTGCCTGCTGGCAGGTCCCGTACACCACTACTGTCTCCATCCGCTTCTGTCCCGAGCTTCTTTCTTTGCTTCATCATAGCTGATGTTCTTCACCTGATCGACCAATTTAATTCTTCTCCTTCCTCTCTATTCCTTTCCCTCTTACCAATTGAAGTGATACAAGTCCTCTCGGGCATTTTTATCCATAATAGGCTCGTCCCATCTACATTAAACACCTGCTGTGAGCAGTAACCTTTGTTTTCTATGAGTTCATTAAGTACCTGAAATATTTTTCTGCGGCTTCTCTATCTGCGCCAGCAGCAGTGCCGTCCCTTATTATACATGCAATGCTCGTACTTCCTCCGAAACGATCGAATCAACCTTTGCTCGCTTTGAAGTCTTCGTAGCGGACAGAACTTGTCGAAGGTCCCTGAGACCTTAGATCGTCAAAGAACTGCTTAGCTTTCTCACATAAGTATGTCCAAGAAGTGTGAACCTTCAATCGCCTCTTTCTAATCCATTAAAACAGGAATCTCTCCTTTTCGAAAATAGGCTTTTTTCCTTTCTGCTAAGTGTTGGATTCGTCGGACACTTTGATTTTTCTCAGACGCTCTTTCTGTGTAGGTATTGTCGATATGGTAGACTGTAATTAACCGTACTCACGTGATGAAGTGCTAAATCGACCACCCTCATCATGGCTTTTCGGCATCGCCTTGATGTTAATTGTTACTTTCTGTTTGAGTATAGTTTTAGGGAAACGGTAACCACAGATTTTCCCTGCAACAAACGATAACTTCTGGAAAGTTTTACAATCGAATGATAAATATGCGGATCGACAAGACACAGTCCACATTACGAACTACGCCCTTTGCTGACAAAAACCACTTTACATGCTGGACACTCGAAGATAGATTTTCATACATCGGTCGATCCGTCAGCGACCCAGATGGCACTGCGATGCTGTCCATGCTGACTCTTCTCTTGGACGCTCGGAGCAAATCCATAAGTGACGTTCATTTCGATGCAAGGGGAATAAGCCGTTATAATACGACCTTATTCGTCAACGAGACGCGTTACGATGATATTCGTCTCGTTTCAGTGATGCAATTTATAATATCGTAGTTCCATCTACAGCTTTATGTATCCTGAGGTGGGGTTTATACTTTACATTAGCATATTTAATAATTTTAATGGAGTTTCGGCATTCTGTTTACTAATTTCAGTTGGCCAATCCTTAACTTTTTTCGGATGTGGGAGTTGTAAGTATTTGAGATAAAAATTACTGAGCACATTATTGAATTAGCTTGGCTTAAATCGGCTTGAAACTTTTATTTCCTCCTGAAAATACTTGTAAAATCATGAACCGATATTATTTTATCTTTTGTTTAGTATATAACGACTACTTTAGAACAGGAAGTATTATGACGGATTTTTTAATATTTCGATGGTAAACTCAGTCATTTTAAGTCTTTTATTCTTGGTCAAAATTGTGGTTCACTACATCGATAAACCTTGAAAAACTACGTTTTACATGCTGATGGAATATTTTCGAAAAAAATAAATGAGTTTTTTGTGAAAATCCACCAAATATTCCCCACCCCTATAATATTTCTAGTCCAAGTTCCGATGTTCTATCATCTTAAGTTAGGGTTAAATATGCACTCTTTTATGAGACAATTACGTCAATCCCTGTTCAATCAAATAAGTTTCACATCCTTACCAAAACAAGCATACACTTCTTCACTTCAATAATGAATGGGTTAAGATTGCTTCTTCAAGGAGAAAATTGAAACTTATGCAATATTCCACTCAATATAGAAGGGAATTATCGTATTGATATAGGGAAATTAAAAGAGAATACATTTACAACAAGCATTAAATCAAAGCTATTTGTTTCCATAATGGAGGCAATTTCGCAGGACATTTCCGATATGTTTTTAGGGAAATAACGAAAAGCTATGATGTTTACTAGTTTCAATAGATCGGATTTTTTCAAGAAACTATCAATTGTATATCTATGTAATATTTTATAGATTTCTTCCTTGTTTGTTATCGGAATTCAGCGACAGATATGAGATGTTTCACATATCTATTGCGCGTTCATCATTAGCAAACGACCGTGACTTCTATAAGTTACATTCCACGTCTTTCACTGTAGTAGTCCAATAAATATTAACACTTCCTTGTTTTTTATCGGCATGCAGGGACATATGTAAGACATAGACCTTGTTTTTGCGCGTACATCTAGAACAAGTGACTGCGACTTCTAACAGGTACCTTCCATATTTGCCAATGGCATTGTGCAATAACTACTAAGAAATGTGCGTGCATATAACATATAATAGTACACTTCTTTTTTTTACAAATGAGACGCTTCACGTGTCTGTTGCGCGTCCATCAATGACTACCGGATATGTCTTGTATAACTACCTTCCACGTTTTCCATCGAAGCTGTGCAAGAAACATTATCCACTTTCGTGCGTAGAACACTTAATATGTATCTTCCTTGTTTGTTATCGGCATTGAGCGATAGACATAAACATAATACGAGTTTTTCCACGCATATCAAGCGAGTACTTGACGCATTTAACTGGAGGTCGAGAACTAACAGTTTTAGTACCTTCAGTGCGTACGTCAAGAGCAAATAACTATGACCTCAAAAGCCAACATTCATGCTTTTCACCTAATTCATGTTTCTAAATTTATCGAGTAGTTATAACACCATGATTTTCATGTTCCCTGCATGACTCTTATGTCACGTTCTCATATTAACAAAATGGATTATTTTAGTAGTATCTGTAGCATTTGTCGTTACCTGGTAATGTTGGAGGAAGTAATTTTCTTCACTGCAGTTAATATAGGTTTTAAGTCACCTCCTGCCAAACACCCTTATGGTTGCTTGCAGGGTAATAAGTAGATGTACATGTGTTTTTATGCGTACATAAAAAAAAACGGCCATAACTTTCAAAAGGTAGTTTCCATGTTTTACATAGGAGTTGTGAAATAAATATTAATAATTTTATTAGGACGTAATGGTAAAACGTTGAATACTCCGTTTTCTACCATTGTTGAGAGACAGACGGATGTTAATGTACGTGTTAGTCAATGTAAAGTAGGCTGACGAACGATATTTCAGTTAGTAAAGTGTTCCCAAAATCGTTCACCATTTATTGAAAAGATAGAATTAACCGATCCTGCGGCGGAGTACTTGTGGCTGTAAAAATACAATCGTCAGCCTAGCAAAATTTGTTCCAGAGACAGGGCTTATATCTGTATAGTTTTCAATTTAATGCCCTAAATCCACAACAGTATTTGTGTGCTCGTACTACAGGCCATCCTATACTGACCTCCATTCAAAGTTAGAAATAGAAATGTAGATAAATAGCATCACATCAAGGAATCCCGAAAGAAATTTAATAACAAGTGGAGATTTCAATGTTCTCTCTATGGATTGAAACACCTACGGTTTATTACCCGGAGGGGATATAAAGACAGATGTGAGTCCCTGCTGTACACTTTTTCACTAAACGCACTACTTCAGATTGCTACGGCACTTAACAGAGGAGATAATATTCTTGATTTACTGGCTACAAATCTACATCTACGGAATACCGTGCAAGCCACCACTAGGTTGTGTGGCACGGGGTGATTCCACACCAGGCATGCAGCACTCATCCCAGTTTTGATGAGAACCGCGCACGTTCCCCCGGATGCCAGACATGCCAAAAGCAGTCAGGACATCAGTACGCAGTCAGACCAGTTACTAAGACGGTGATACGTAGAAGAACATGCTACTATGCAGTACACTACTCAAGATACAAATATTGGTCAGTATAATTAATATGACAGATAAATATCACTACAAGGTACTAAAGTATACATACATACATACATGCAGGCTTGCAGCACTCATCCCAGTTTTGATGAGAACCGCGCACGTTCCCCCGGATGCTAGACATGCCACAAGTAGTCATGACAAAAGTAGTCATGACAAAAGTACGCAGTCAGACCAGTTCCTAGGAGTGATATGTAGAAGAATATGCTACCATGCAGTACACTACTCAAGATACAAATATTGGTCAGTATAATTAATATGACAGATAAATAGCACTACAAGGTACGAAAACATCATGCCGGAAATTGCATGGATGGTTAGTACAGTGGCGGAAGAAATTAACACAAATCTTTTCGCGCGCCAGAATGCGGCATTCTTGGGAACATCTAGGAGCAGCACATACTTCGTAAGACTGGCAACACTGAGGCAGTCATCGTCTACCGAAAATATTTGAAATCCACAATGGAACTCACATTCTCCGGACCCCTAGAACTTACTCATTAAACGCCTCTTTTTCGTGCTTTCTTCTTATATTATTCGCGCATTCAGTCGTGGTGTATCGATGTGTTTATTTCAGCATGTTTCTTACATGGAAAAAATCATTTTTACCGAAAGACTGGTGATAAAAAATATTCAAAATACCAACCAACTCGGAATTTTGCTGAAATCGTCATCTGCTCCCACCAAGGGATATTTTCTGTGGTCGACTTTACGAGGATCTTTTTGAATTACGCGTCCTGTGTCTCTTTCACCGAAATAATATAAATCGAGATTTTTTCGCTCCAAATGTTGATACTAAAAAGACATAATTAAAATAAGTATTGTCTACAAGATGTTATTTTTTTATGATTTTCACTTTGTGGATTGATGACTTTACGATCTCTAAACTGATGTTTACTAACGAAACGTTCATGGCTTTGTGTAAACGAATCTTTAGTTCGTCAGACTGGGATTATGAAAACAGTGAGAATGTAAATATATAAATGTGCTCGCATCGACGCCGAATAATCTAGGCATATATTCCGATGTTTCTTTCATTTAATCACGTGAAGCTTGCTGACCATATGTTCCCTGTGAAGCTTTATCTAGTAAATGTAGCACACACGAGCAAACATTTAGAAACAAATTAACCCAAGTTAGGTGTATTTATGGATAAAGAAACTCTCTGACTTCGAACTGCGTAATACGTTCTTCAATGTATTAGCTATAAATTTTCCGAGCATATAAAATTTAAAAAAATGTCTTTTAAAAGACTTCAGTTAGCAGTAAAATGCCATAAATGAAATATACTAATTCGCAACGGTTAACGTTGCAGCTGTCAGACGTATTTGTCCCGCCGAGTGGTCCGTGTTCGAATTTCAATGAACGTAAATGAGTTTTCATATGAATTTCGCAATTGGCGATATGAATGCATGTAATTTATATCTGCAATGACTGGCTCAGGATGAGAAATTTTATAAATACTAAAGAAATGAAGTTCGCCATATAAAAATCATTATACTTGACCAAGATTCGAATTCAAATCTCAAAAATGTCTCGGCCAAGGGTGTGATCCCGGTTCTTTCCTTCTCGTGTTCGTTATCGTCATCCTTAAGGGAAGCTACATTGGAAGGGCAATGCTCAAAGTCCTGAGAGCGCTCTCAATTGCCATGAAGCACCTGATCTTTCTTGACGAAGATCACTTTTTAGGATCACGTGCGTAATTGAACAACAATTTTGAAGAACCATGATCGCTATTCAGGTTTGTATTTCATTTACAACTACCGAGTTATCGTATTTCAAGGCAAATTTCAGATGAAGATTCGTATCCTTTCCGTGTATTTATTTGCGTCCGTATACGTTACTGTGAACTGAGTTACTTTTACAACACGTGGTGATATCGACTGCGAACGTTTACTGCAACTACAAGGAATGGAAAAACATACTATTCACACTGGCATTCAAACAGGAAGCAGTTGTTCTCGGATTTCACCTCATCAGCCCATACCATTCCAATCAAATGCAAATAGTTCCTATCTTGCATGGGTGTTGAGGCCAGCTGATATAAGTCTAAGTTAAAGCAACGGGTAATCTTGTGAGACACTTGAGGATCCCAAATGGTTTCCCTGTGTCGATACAAAGCTCCGCCAGTACTAGTCCATTCGAAATTGGAATATATGAAGGGCGCATGATATCGATTTGCGACGCAGTATGCCTTTAATAAGAGCTTATTTTCCCCTTATGTTGTGGGCGATACCTTATCTGCCAAAGATCTTGTTTCGGACGCCAGTCATTTAACCTACTCGAAAGATGTGGTATTTGACTTCTTTCACCCCCTCTGAAGTATTCGACGGTTACCTCCTCATTTTTTGAAGCGCGATGAGCCTTCTCATTCCGGTGCAGCAAGTATTTGAAACCTCTGCGTCATTTACAACAACAAACCACCCCGACCACCACCACCCAGAACTTTGCAAAGGTATACTGATGACTATTTCATTGAGACGAGCGTCGATAGACGGACAAGCAGGGCAAACAGCGCAAGCAGATATTTTTTTCAAAGTTTATTACAGTCTCTCCGTATATTCTTGGGGGAAAAGGATCTTTTTAGCCTTAAAGTATGCCTCATACTTCTCCCAGGAGAGGCAATAGATTAGTAGGTTTGTTAAAGGCAAAAATATCTGTAGAATAATTGCCCGAACAGGTGTTGCGCCTTCGAATTTCACTCACTGAACTTTTATTTGGTGTTCAAATGTAAAAAAAATCCCATTTCTCACTACCATTAAACGGAAGTCGTCAAATTGTCCGCTTTAATGAGATCCATGTAAATTCAAACGAACATCCATATTCATTTTTCGTCCGTAACTAGGAATATTTGCGAGTTCACAAACGTATAATTTCTAGGAAATGGTTCAAGACAAACGATGTTACACAGATGGAGAGGGCTGCACGGAGCCCAAATCTCAAATCCACAGGAAGTATTTGGCCGTTCATTATGAGGAAAATGCGAGAAATATGCAGTTTTCGTCCCCCTCAAACGATGCGACCCCACATTTAGATGCAATGTGAAAATAGTGGAGGAAAAATGGGAAATGGACCCAGTAAGATGATACCAAAATGTGGGCAACTTTATGCCTCAAAGGCGTAGTCAGGAAATCAAGAATGAAGGGGGATGGATTGCTTATTAGCCTAATAAACATCGTTACCCTTTACGTAAATGGTAGCTTAATTCTTGATGATCAATAATGTGGTCATGTGCACATATGATTCAGATTGAGAGGATTACGGATACATCTTAACCTTTTAGACTTTTTCTGAATAAAGCTTTATAGTGTCCCTTTTTAAAATCCATGAAAATTCATAAGCACTAAGAGATGAAAATACAACCCTGTTTAAAGTCTGTTTACGTCTTTATATAGGGAACATACCCCTTTAACCTTCGTAAAAGCTATTATATTATGCCATATTTGAAGAGGAATAGATTCATTTGGGACGTGGCAATCGCATGATCTTTGTTGGTGTACATTTCCAATGTATACTCAATTGACTGCTCAGCGACTTTATGAGGGAAATACGAATGAGCATACGGAATATTTCTAACTACTGCTTATTCGCTACGTGGAAAAGTTAATTTTAAATATTTTATCACTTTCACTTTCGCAGGGGAGGATACGCCATGCATTGTTGTCGGAGTATTACTTACGCGCGAGTTTAAGAATGCTACTCATAAAATTTAACTGCGTAATTTAACGAAAACTTTTTCACTCCGGATATGTCAAAATAAAGAAACTTTCGCACTTCTTTGGGTCTCTCACTCAGACAGTTTATCCGATTTACAAATTCGGAAGATTGAACCAAACTATTTTTTTCATAATAATCATTGTTCGCTTTACTAAATCATTTGAAAGTAATTTAAAAGTTGATATAGTCTCAGGTAAGTTCACTATCTCGAGTAATTGACGCAATTAAAGATTCGATCCATTCGCTCGTTCATGAATAGGGTTTCATTGATTGATTAATTGGCGAGTGAGTGGATATGAACATCAGACGACAGGCAGGTCATAGAAATCAAGTGGGAAAGAGGGAAATTATGTTAATTAGGAATTAGAGTTTGGTTCCACCTGCCGAATTTGCAAATACCGATTACTCATCTGAGTGACAGTGAAGTGTGGAATTTTCTGGAGAATGTCATTAAAACTGTTTTTGAAGTTTTCCCAGCATCGTTTTCTAGGTTTGCTATGAACAATATATTAGCCGTGTAGTTCAAAAGTTCATCTTATAAGATGGAGGATAATACTTAGAGGTTAAGGTAAATTATTGAACCATTTAAATACCTTTTGACGTATTTGCAGTGAAAAACTTTGGGCTAAAATGATGCAGTTAAATTTTATGAGGAGAATACTTACACTCACGCGGTGAATACTTATACTCCGACAACACACAGGGGAATACTTATACTCCGACAACATTGCATCTCGTATCTTCCCCTTAGAAAGTGATAAAATACTAAAAATCATCTCTTCCATGTAGCGGCTAAGCAGTAACTAGATGTCTTTCGTATGCTCATTTGTATACTCCTCATAAATCCGCTGAGTAGTCAATGGAGTATAAATTAGGAATGTGCACCATCAAAGGTTATACGATTGCTACGTCCCTAAAGAATAGATCCCTCTTCAAATATGTCGTAATTTTATTGCTTCTATGGAGGTTAAAGTTGTGAGTTCCCTACATGAAAATATTAACCGACTTTTTGCAGGGTCATAATTTCATCTTTTAGATTTCAATGTTAATGAATTCTTATGGATTTTGGAAAGAGGCATAATAATGCTTAATTTAGAACGAGTGGAAAAGGTTAAAATGCATGCATAATTATCTCAACATGAGTTATGTGTGCACATGATCACAGTAATTGATCATCGGGAAATATGCTGTTATTACGTAGAGGATGAGGATATTTATTAGCCTAATAACCAATCCATCCCCCTACATTCTCGATTTCTTGACCAAGTCTCTGTGACATGGTGTTGTCCACATTTTGCCATCATCTTACTGGGTCCATTTTCCATTCTTGCTCCACCATTTTCACATTGCGTCTAAATTTGGGGTCGAAAAATGTTTGTTTCTCGCATTTTCCTTCAAATGAACGCTCAAGGTCTTCCTAAGGTGTTGAGGTCTGGGCTTCTTGTAGCCCACTCCATCTGAGTTACATGGTTTGTTTTGAAGCATCTCCTAGAATTTTGACATTTGTGACCTCTGAAGTATTCCTAGTTGCGGACGAAAAGTGAATATTAATAAACATAGTTCTCATCCTAGCGGAAAATTTGATGAATTTTGTTTAATAGTAGTGAGAAATAGGAATTTTTACGCATAAACTCCAAATAAAAGTTCAGAGGGTGAAAGTCGAAGGTGCAACACCTATTCGGGTAATTTTTCGACAGATGTATTTGCCTTTTACAAACCTAATACCCGACTCTTCCACCTTAAAGAAAGATGGGGCATACTTAAAGGCTAATAAGATCTTTTTTTTTCCTCCAAGAATTTACGGAGAGGCCGCTATAAACTTAAATATCTCTGCTTGCGCTGTCTGCTCTGCTTTTCCGTCTATCGCTGTTCGTCTCAATGGATTAGCCATCGGTAAACCTTAGCAAAGCTCCGGGTGGTGGTGGTCGGGGTGGTTTGCTGTTCTGAATGACGCATGGGTTTCAAATACTTGCTGCACCGGAAAGAAAATTATTCCATGCGTCGTTTGTAGTATGGTTTTGGCTTAGATTACTAAGCTTGTTATAAGAAGCCGACAGTTCCTGTTTTAAGCAATCAAAATCGCCTTGTGGTATAAGTACACTTTTCTTTCTGTGGCTACCTTTATGTCAGTTTGTGAACGGAGTTAGTGACCATTAACAGTAAGTGCTGACACTTACTGCTTAATGGTCACTAATTCCATTCACTGTTTTAACATCAAGGACGCTTTCAGGTATGTATGTCGCTTAAAGATCTAAAACATTCTATCCTCTCGTGGGTGTTGTTACTAATTGATGCAATGAGTTTGATGTTTTTTTTTTAATTTTTGTTTGATGTTTGAAAAGTATAGAGAAGATTGTCGCACAACTCCTTATCTTTTCCACCATTTTTGAAATTATACATCTTCCGCTCTAAAGACGGAACGTTGAAAGCACCTCCGATAATAATATTACATTCGTTATTTTGATTGATGGAATGCTTCACCTGCCTTTCTAACTGCAAAACTGTTTCAACTTAAATAGGGTGGCCTGTGAAATGCGCTTATAAAAATTCTTTTCGACGAGCACTTGATGGTGCGCCACCGACTTTCTACATCATTTTCTGGAAATATTTCGCCTCTAAATACGATCTCATCTTTTAGAGCTGTAAACACACCTCCTGCTCTCGCTAATTGGTCTTTTCTATACATTGCATAAGATTTTTTAAATATCTCGCTATCAAAAATTTCACTCGACAACCAGATTTCAAATATACCACATCAAGTTATAAAGGTGGACACTGTCGAGGGAATTAGTGTTCATGGGGTAGTTAGAGCTAATTTTTCCTTACATGTCTATAAAAACTTCAACGAACAATAAAATTTTACATTTTTCAAGGAGCTGATTTCGAAGGGTCCAAATTTTATCTAAAACGTTCCTCTCCCGTCCTCCAAGAATCAATGATTAAGTTATACGCGGAGGGTACTTGGAAAGCTTTTCTTTCGGTGGTACATTCAGGAATTAAAAATTATATCCCAAGTAAAGTAAAAAAAGAGAGCGGTGAACGAAGATAGTACGACGCGGAAGTGAGAAAATCGTTGAGGCGACAGAGAACATGCCACGCCAAGATGAAAAAATCCGTGCAGATTTATCCGCTGATGATCGCGAGTTAATTATTGAAAAATATAAGTTATCTAAAGCCGCCTGAAAGGAAGGGTTCAGGAATGCCGTCATAGATTTCAAGAGAAAAACACTTGTAAAAGAGTACGGGATAACTCAAAAGCATTTTGGTCATACGTAAGGGAAGTTCAAGGCAGAAGATCTACAGTTAATCCACTGAGAAACTATAATGGAAAAGTGCTAAGAAACAGCTCCAACTAGCTAACTTATTAAACCCCTACTTACAAAGCGTGTTCACTAAGTCTTCGCAGAATTCATTTGTGACGCTTAACGATCGTTACCTTCAAACAATGCCACCTATTGATATTTATGCTTGCGGAATAGAACATATGTTATAATCGCTCAGTCCAAATAAGTCACCCGGTCCGGAAGGCATTCCTTCTCGCGTGTATAAAGAGCTATCTTTAGATATGGTCCCCAACTTGCAGGTGATATTTAGAAAATTAATCAGGGAACACGTAATGCCCAAAAACTGGAAAATTGCCAATGTAACGCCCATATTTAATAGTGGTGGTAAGGAACAGCCATCGAATCCCAGACCGATATCGCTTACATCCATCTCATGCAAGGTCCTTGAACATATAATTGCAAGCCCAGTCGTGAAACATCTAGATACGCAGAACTCGCTGATATAAGCACAACATTGATTTATGGAAAGGATAATTATGCGAAGCATATTTGCCACTGTTTGCCCACGAAATTTTAGTCTTCGGTTAAGGTAACGTTACAGTAGACGCGATTTTTCTTAGCTTTAGAAAAGCATTTGATAAAGTGTCCCACAGAAAATTATTAATTAAACAAAAATTTTACGGCTTGGACGACGAAGTAATTTCCTGGATTAGAGAACTACTAGCCGATCGTGTACAGAGTATTAGACGGTGGTATTTGACAGTAGTATTAGACGGTGTTATGTCCAATGGTGTTAAAGTTACATTGGGTGTCCCATATTGGAATGTCATAGGTCCACTTCTATTCCTTCTGTATATTAACGATCCAGATAAGATGGTAGACAGTAAATTCCGACTATTTGCTGATAGTTCTGTAGTTTAAAAGGAAATCCGCAGAGATAATGGTAAGGAAATGTTAACGAAGAACCTCAAGGCAATTTAACGACACAACGGGCATGTGAAAGCGTGGAAGCCTGGAAATGCGTGGAAGCTGGAATTAAATTTGAAAAATATGCTGTAATAAACTTCTGGGAAAGAAAAAAAACCCCTCAATATACCTATTAAATACAGCATACCGTATTCGAGACTGTAGAATCTGGAAAATACCTTGGAGTTAAACAAACTAATGATCTTTCGTGGAGCAAACATATTCGGGAAATTACTGGTCAGGCCATTCGTAAATTGGAATTTGTCTAAAGAGTACTTAGAAAGTGCGACGATAAAGTTGGAGAAGTCTGTTACTTCTCCCTTGTTAGTCCCCACTTAGAACACGCTGCCAGTATTTTGGATCCACTTGAGATAGGTTTAAAAACAAAGTTAGAACGCGTGCAGAGAAGATCAGTATGATACGTGAAAAGCCGTTAAGACAGTCTCGTTACTGTTGCTGACCTCATACAGCAACTAGGATAGGAATCGCTTTCAGGCCGTCTATTGAAAACTAGAATCAATCGTTTAAGTAAATTCAAAACAGATTTATTTTCGGAAGAAGTTTTCAATATCTTACGAACTCCAACGTAATACGGTAGATCAGATCATGAGAATAAAACAAGGGAAACAGATAGTAGAACAGAAAGGTTTAAAATGTCATATTTCCCGCGGTCAGTAAGAGACCATAATGGCTGCTTTAAGACTTTGAAGTAGGTTATTTGACAGGTAGTGTAGCTGATTTATTCATATGCCCTCTAATGCATGTTTCTAAATCTGCCGAGTAGTGCTAACACCATGTCTTGCATGTTCCCTGCATGACTCTTGTGTCACGTTTTCATAGTTACAGTATAGATTATTTTAGTTGTTTCTGTAGCATTTGTAGCATACCCATTATATGGTGCATGTTGGTGAAAGCTAAATTCTTCACTCTAGTTCATGTTGGTGATAAGTCCTCCTGCCAAACACCCTTGTAGTGGCTTGCAGGGTGATAGGTAGATGTAGATGTCAGAGCGTAATGCCCGCTCCATCTACCTAAATGGTATGAACTATAAGATCTACCGAGCAGATGAGAATTGAAGCATTGGAGAAAGAATGATAACGATCAAATTGACGAAAAGAATCAATAACGAAAAAACTCTACGAAGCGTTGAAGAGAAGATACGTGTAATGAAAACTGCGAAGAAGGAGAGGCAAACTTATTAGGCACACCATAGGACACAACAGTACACTGGAAAAATATTCAAAGGAGGAATGAATGGGAAGAAATATAATGTCCTTTTAAGGTTAAAGACGGTAACTGCATCCTAGTTGGTTCTGAGTTATTGCAGGCCGCAAGTTATTGCAAGTTTTCACCTTCGAATCTTCGATTCTTAATCTATTCCATCTTCGAAGAGGTTGCAAGTTTTATTTGATGCTTAGACTATCAGTGCGGGAAGATAAATCATTAGGGAACAAAAGTAATGAGATTCTTGGGGGTTTACTTGTAGTTACTGTTATCTGGCCTAGAAAACTGTCATTGATACTGTAGATACGGTGAAAGCAGAACGTGATATGAGAAAAACCACAACATGAACAGTTTTTTTTGTAGTTTTATGAAATCCTCAAGGTTGAAAATAGCAAAATCAACTCTAATCTCAAAATGTGTGATTTTGTCAGTTACTGTCTTTTGGCTTAGAAGGGCACAATAGAACACCAAGAATATGATGATAGTACTTAAGGTAATTCCAAGATATTTTACTGTATCTGAAGATTTTATGTTTACTCCACCAACAGTATAGGCGTGGCATTTTTGTGATGACTTTCGTAGGAAGTGGACTGTGGTGCATTTGCTGATATTTATGTCTAACTCCTGGCACCACGAATGAACGTTGTTAAGGTCCGATGACAGAGCTTCAAAGTCCGCGTCTTCGTTCATTTAACGGTAGATAACTGTATCGTCTATAAATAATCTTAATTTACTGCTAACTCTAGAACTTAGATCATTAATATAGATAATGAATAAAAGAGGGCCGATCACACTTCTCTGAGAAACACCGGATGTGACTTAGACCATATCAGAGCTGAAACTATCAATAACTATTTTTTGTTTTCGATCACTGAGAAAGTCACTTATCCAGTTCACTACTTTTCTATTAACTCCGCATGATTGCAATTTATAAATGAGTTTTTTGTGTGGAACCTTGTCGAATGCCTTCTTGAAAGCGAGGAATATCGCGTCAAATTGCTTAATCGATTTACCTGATTTTATGATATCATGATGGATAAGCGCAAGCTGTGTTTCGCACGACCTGCCCTTACGGAAGCCGTGCTGACTGCCATGTAAGAAGTTGCGATTATCCAGGAATGTCATGCTATTGCTAACGACAATTCGTTCGAGGATCTTGCATAAAAGTGATGTTAGCGATATAGGCCGGTAATTTCCTGGGTCACTTTTATTTCCTTTTTTGAATATCGGAGTGACGTTGGCTATTTTCCAGTCTTGGGGCACCTTGCCTTCGAGTAATGATTTTTTACATATAATTTCTAAGAATGGTGCAATCTGTGGAGCTAACTCCTTCAGCACGCGTGTAGGTATTCCTTCTGGACATGGGTAATTGTTACTTTTAATCTAAGGCAGTTGTTTAACTATTCAATCTCGTTGAATTGTTATGTCAGCCATCGGCTCGTTAAAGTCAGGAATGTCTAAATTGTGAATTGTGTCATCCTTAGTGAATACTGGAGTAGTGGTTAAAGAAATTGGCTGTGACGAGAAAGCATATGTCGATTAGAGAATATGTTATATATAAGTGAATTATATTCCTTTAAGGTTTATGTGTGCGTGAAAATTTAGGTTCCATTGATTGGTTTATTGGTAAATCCATTAAAATTCATAAGATGCCTGGCATTTTGTTGATAGTTTTATTTTATTCTGGGGATAATTGTGTGAAGAAGATAATTGAGTTAAGAGGATCTGGGGATAATAGTGTTGAAGTGGGTAAATTTCGCATATCTGAATGCCTTTTCTATGGTTGAGTTTTTGTTTATGGTGAGATTTAATGCAAGGGTTAGTAAGTGGATGGCATTATCAGATTTGTATTGATATCTACAGCGTGCGTGCGTGCTTGTGTTTAGTATATTCAAAGAAGTAAACTTCAAAATCGCATGTAGAACTTCCGGAACTTGAAATGCAGGGCATGCTTGTAATGAATTCATCCCCTACGACAAGCATTGCTGGAGGTTTGTTTGTCTGTTATTTCGAGAAAGAATCTGTGTGTTGATGATTGGCTCATTTTACGAGGCAACAACGAAAGAGAAGGAGAACCACTGTCTCGAAAGCCCACAACAGACGGGGACATAACGTGGAAATTGAGAAATGGTGTGTTTCAGAGCGACACAGAGAATAACGACGCCTCACTACAGCTCTAGGTCTTGGAGAATCAATAAAATAATAGAGATACATTTCCGAACAGGTAGGTACAAAAACTCTTTCTTTTCTCGCACAATAAGTGACCACAATAAAAACTGAGCTCTGCTAAATACACTCCCATTATACACGTCACCATTTCACCTCCAATGGCATTATCTCTTACATCTTTACTCGGCTGGTGTCCTAACGCCCCATGCCACACGTCCATTCGGCGGCTCGTAGGGTAGTATGTTGGTGTAGATGTTGAACAGCATTTACAGTTGATCGAAGGAGAGTAGAAACGGGAAGGCCCATTGTTTAAGAAGCTAATTGAAATAATCAGTCCTCCTAATCTTCTCAATCAACTGCATTAATAATAGTAGAATATCCTGTCGTTGCCATGAGAGTTCAATATTAAATGCAGCATATCAAACTTCTTGAGCAATGAATCTGAGCATATATGATAGACAATTTATCCCTGGCGATTTTCTTCACTCGGGACTCCCCATTGAGGTAGATCGAGAGTGCGCCTGCTATGGTGGCCAATGCCAGAAGCTATTACGTTGGCGTGTCCTGTCCGCCATCTTAGTTAACCCGGATATTCCTTCAGCACATACGGACTGACGTGCTAATTTTGCAATTTACTATGTTTTCCATCGATAACTTACTAGAGATTAGTATGAATTTAATTCTTAAAAATGCGTTCTCCTCGTATTTATTTTTTATTATTTACATTAATAATAGCCCGCATTCCAGGTGAAAATTAGGGTATAATCGAGTAGAACCCATAGCACTAAGTAACCAATATATGATTCAAGAGTTATTTGCGTTTAAGTCCAAACAGATCGTGTGGATATTCTGGAATTACATCCGCAAATTCTTCCCTTCCGTCGTGCTATCCATAGAAACGTAAGGAAAGAGCTGGGATAGTGTTGCTATTTCGGTTTTCAGGCTTCTGTTTGATTACGCAATGCCCTCTCCGAACACTTCCATGATTTTGCCGCTTGTTGTTTGCTTCCGGTATCCTACAAAAAGCCTTCATCCGGGTTTTCACCTTTTGAATGCTCTTTTTCCACGATTCAAGCAGAAATACGTGTGGTTATGTTGATGAAGTTAATTATCTTGTCGGTGAATGGGAGCCAATTATATGCACGGGAGATAGCCTTCCATGAAAAAGCCCACGTAACGGTGTCATTTATGATACCTTCGCTGAAGGTTATGACAGGAAAATAGTTTAAGTAGAAACAAAAGAAACTCTGCCGATTATTATCTTTCCGAATGTTTTTAACATCTTTCAAAACGGAAGAGAAATTAAAAAATCAGATTTTTTTGAGGAGAGCTATTTTCTGCTCAATTTTTGCTTTTATCTTAAAATTTTTGAAGGGTTAAGAAAAAATTTTGAAGTGGGAAGAAAGAAGCGACTCTTAAAAACAACTGACTCGAGCATTCCTTCCGAATCATTGATGACCGTCTCAGCTTTTTGCTGTTTTCATGGTTACTGGAAAATGTTTTTCACATAATGTTTAGTTTGCCACCATTGAGGTATATGTAGAGGGCACTACGTCATCAAACTGAAGCCTGAAAACCGAAATTAGTGTCGAATCAGTGTTTTATGGCGGCTTTTTTAACCGATAACCAGCCGTCATTGTCATGGCGTAAAATATAAAAATGTAGTTTAGCCAAATTCTTGTAAATTTTCCGTTATTTAGGTGATTCCATTGTTTACAATTCTGGATAATCGATCTTCTGCTGTATCTCTATGTATTTTATATTTTGTATGATCCAGTAGCCTTCGTGGTTCCTAAAAACTTAAAAAGCAGGGCAGTGTGGGGCTCTTTTGTTGAAAAAAGCATCCCACGCTACCCAGCTGATATGTGCCTTGCAAAGTAATATGAGATAGGTACACGATGGTGTCGGAATGATATTCACACGTGTCTTAGTTCAAACGGCAACGTCGATGAGTATTAAAAACAGGTCAATAATTCCGGCGACCATTTATCGATGTGTAATGAATACCGACACCTGTCGAGAGAGCTTCCTCTTATCGTAAGGAGACACCCAATTGGCGTATTGGAGCATAAATTGTGGCAGTCGAAGCTGTTCTAAGAAATCTTCACGGAAGCGGACTTCGAAGTTTTCTCACAGGATTGCGACAGCGTGCGCCTAATGTTGCGTGCGCGCCACGTGACGACTTCCGACTTTATTGCCAAGACGCCGAGATGAGTAGAATAAAGACACACAGATTGATTTTACCGGTTTTTTATTGAGTCAATTTGGACAGGCGAAACATAAAGACTTATGCAATATATACATTCGTTCCGATTCTCCTCGCTGGGTTAAAAGCACACACCCCGGTCTAGTAGCTTTCGCTTATCGCCTGGGAATAGGTGGCAGTGGGAAAAGGGTAATGGGAATGGGAAAGGGCTAGCGAACCACAACCCCTGCGAGGCCGACACCATGAGGCGGATTGACGTCAAAAGGACGACAATGGGCCTCCGCCTCCCCGCAGTCCTCGTATCTGTTAGGTTCCCCCAACTACGTCATACGAGTCCCCGTCAGTTTCGCTCACGCGAAAACTTACCGCACATCTTATGAGAACCGGAGGAGCCCGTTACCCAAAAAATTGGGATGGGGTATCCCCCGACTCCCTTTACGGGTAGCCGTCGTGCGGTCTGCCGGATTACGTCATCAAATCAGGGACCCGCCGGACCAATGGATGGTCAATTCGGACCAATTATGGTCAAAGCGTGGTTTCCGCCATCTCAATACTCCCAGTCTACCCTTACAAAATATGTACAGTTACTTCAAAAAGTATCGCGACACGCTGTACAAGTGATTAATATAGGTCGGCTGTCGAAGCTCGAAGTACGTTGGCTATCCTGGGCCGACTCTGGTGGCAATAAGAATTTGCAGGTACACTTTCCTTTTTCCATGAGACAAAACGCCTGGTGAAGTGAGACTGTATTATGGGAGTGCTCTCGTTCCAAGGCGAGGACATACTTGCTCCTAGAGTCGGCCTTGAGAATGTATTTGGCGATAAAAGTAAGAAGGGAAATGTGGTGAAAAGGCGAAAATGGAGTAAACAAACGATCGGGTGATTATGCGAGTGAAGTCGCAGAAGGTTAAAACGAAGAAGAGCCGAATGCTCGGGGAAACGAGCTCCAACCTGTGTATGAAGGAGAATGGGGACTGCTATCGGCTAGGCTCAGCGAACCGGTGAGCCTTTCGCGCATCTCAGGCTGGTATTTTAAGGTGCCCGCCTAATGGAAAATTATGAGATACTAGCTGAATTACCCAGCGTTGCTCGGGATAATACTTCCTTTATAGCTCATCGTATAAGGCTACTAATATTAATAGCATCATGCTTTCTGGTATCTAATAAAATAAATTTAAAATCTCTATTTTGAGTGAAAGTAGTTTTTAAAAGCAAAAAAATAAATAAACCGCTGCACAAAACCCAATGATTAGTATTCCTAATCAGCTTCAGTAAGCAAAATGAATTTGAAATTCATTAAAGACCGAAATCTGGTTTTTGCAACTGAAAACGCAATTTTCAGACAATTACGAAATGGAAAAGGTAATAGATTGAAATACTTTAAACTTCTTTCTTTCAGCCATTTGATAAAAAAATTCCAACTCTCTATCTTAAGCGGAAGTAATTTTAAAAAGTAAAAAGTGAAACCGCTGCACAAAACCGTGTACATAGCGTAGACAACCTTTTTGGGACCATTTGGGGCCCTGAGATCTTTTTAAAATAGCCTTCAATTTTCCTCCTGCCTTGAACTATTAGTCTACAAAATTTTGGCGCGATGGGAATAAAACTGTAGATTTGTATAAAAGACAGACAGACAAACATTCTTTTATATATACATATAGATATTGACTAAAACCATTGGACAGTATTATTGTTTCGGTGTACAGTATCCTAAAATCGTTAGCTAGAGGTGAACTAAAGAGAGAGTCCTCCTACAGGCTAGGGCTATGGTAGCTTACCCATGGAGCTGCAAGACGTATGGACAAATGTAATATACCGTTCTATTTCTCTCTCCTCCAATCACCTAATTCTCTGCTGCTCACAGCACTAAATTGTCGCTCATGGGTTAACGTTAGTAAGCGCACTGAAGTAGGCTTCTTACAAAAAAAAATTCACATTAATTCAATAATATAAGTGATAAGGATGAATGAACTAATATTACTAGGTGATCTACCGGTTGAGATAGGCTTTGAGGTGGCTCGGGCCACAGGGTCACTTATGTTGAGTACTGACATCCCAAACATATAACAAATACTGTGTTATGTTAATTAATATGTTACCTAAGATACGGTTGTTTACTGTTTTGTGGACTTTTTGAATGAAGAGAAGTATCTGTAATGATTAAGAGTTTATTGGAAAAATAGTAGATAGGAAAGTTCATGTTGATGACAAGAAGTGGTTTCATTTAAACAAGCTTCCACCATATTTTTCAACAAACTTATTCCAGGGTTTCTGAAAACTTGAATATCGCATCTGTTAAGAGCGTTTTTCGTGTGTGTGTGATGAAAATAAAATAGTGTTTCTATGATAATCTTACTGTAATTCAGTCGTGAAAGTGGAGATTTTTGCTTGGGGTCCTATGGAAATAGGTCAGATTACAGCAGAAAACGTTAATTTAAACAAGAAAGTATATTCAAGCTTTTTATTAAAACTCTTGATTAAAACCGAAGACCCGTGGACAATTGATGAAAAAACATGGTAATCTTAACTCCAATTTGTAAAAAAAGTTATTAGCGAATTTCTTACGTAATTGAAGTCAAAATGCGGTAGTTAATTGCAAATGGCGCTGCAATCGGCTCGTATGGCTGGATAAATATGGTCATTAATAATTTATTCGTGGTATAATCTGCATATTTTGTGTCATTATTTCGGATTTCAATAGGTAGCCCACTTAATCAGATAAACCTGGATTTTGAAACTCAATGAATAAAAATGTGTAACTAGTAATTCTCTCGATTCACGTAGTCAAGCCAGAACCACCTTAAGCTAGTAAGAGTCCTCTGGACACGGACTACAGGGAATGTGGACTGCCCGCCGATAGGTGATGCCAAACACTTCCGCGGAAAGAAACGGCCGGTAGGTGGTACTGATGATCATCGCGATTCCATTGCTAGGAAATTACATTTAGCGAAGTGGAGATTAGATCGCTCTTACTAAGCAATAAAAATGCAACGTGGGCATCTAAAATAAAATTTTGGACGTCGAATAGCAAGTAAATCTCGCAATTAAGCTTCCCGGGTGAAACTATTTTCTGAAGGTCGCTTTACACGGTACATTTTACTGTACAAATGAATGTACGAATTCCTTCATGAAGGAAATTGTACCGTGTAAAGCGGCAAATTTTATGATTGTCTGAATGACTTAACGGGAGATAGAACCTGCTCTAATTCCATTCAGTTTCTTGTACATTCTATGATACATTCGTTTGTACAATAAAATGTACCGTGTAAATTGGCCTTAAGAACGACGGAAAAATCATACTAACACAGCGTCACAGTAAGGGAGCACAGTTCAGCGTCTGCAAGGTGAAATTTCTAATTGTCATTGCCACTCAACTTCTAAAACTTATGACCGGTTGCAGGAATGTTTAGTTATGGAATCAATAGTAATGAGATCCATGAAGTAATGGACCTAAAAATATTTGGGTTGCAGGAGCGCGTCTACCAGTTTCATAACTTATCAACCAATAGTTAATTGCTTAGAATATTTGATCAAATCTTCCTACGCTTGATAATATATATTGTGGTAAATCCTATGTGTAATATCTAATGCACGTAATAATTAGTCAGTCAGAGTAAAAAACTTGCCATTTGTCTCAAAACAACTATTTGATCAAGTAATTAAAACTCCTAAGAGGTTCGTCGCGCTTATGAAGTTATGAAGCCATTTATAAAAACCAATAAATGTATCGAATGTTTCTGCATCGCTTACTGAATGGTTTCCATGGCTCATGGGTCCCATAACTCTGTGAAATACATGTGTCGTTCCTGCAACTGGTCAATAATCACATAGTGGCCGTCATATCATCTACCAAACATTTCATTTCATAAATATCACGCGAGGAAGTGCTCTGGGAAATATATGTCCCCGGCAGACAGGCATGCCTAAGATGTGAAAGTCTGCTTGATAATTTATTCCTTCCAGCAGAGAAATTTTCCAGAGCCGGTTGTTAATTCAGTTAGTGGTAAAGGGTTGAAATCATCAAATTGCGATTTTCAGCGCCTGATTGACTATCCTATTTCTATTATCTGTGCCTTTAGACTTATATTTGCACGGCCCCGTCCCGCGATGATATTCCATTATTCATCGCTGTAGACATCCTACCCTTCGTCTCTCCTCCGCAAAGTTCTTTCCTCCTCATAAACGCTTACCCAATTTTCTTCCCTTAATAACAGCCCAAATTACCCCTTTGACCCTCAATACCTCTTCCAACCTTTCTCTTCGATAAATATTAGCCATATTCAAATTTCATCCTAACCAACCTTTCTCTTCGATAAATATTAGCCATATTCAAATTTCATCCTAACTTTTGAGCAGTTATTAAGGATCATAAAGTAAATATTGTGACATTAATAACTCAAAAAACATTGTTATTATGCCTAAAATTCTCAGTAATTATGTTACTGTATTCAGATTAAAACGAAATATCCTACGTATTTAGACTTCGACATAATTTGTTTCACGCCGTGAGCTGAAAGTCTCCACAACCGAAGGCTTTTTTGAGATCTAATAAAAAGTTACGGGGAGATTGCGTAACGATGAATGATTTGTGCTCATTATACTTATGTTTTTGGAGAGAGAATTAGGATCCACTTCTTCATCGTGCGAGTAGTAGTTGGCCTAACTCTCCAACCTTTTACTGATTTTTCTCAATAAAACTGGCTGCGTGTAAATCAAACTGACTGTCTATAGTCCTTGCATAGGACTCGGGACTGTTTTCACGGAGTCCTCAGGTCATACACCTTCCTCGTAGATCTTGCGAATAAGATCGAAAAAAAGATTGCCTGCCTATATTTCCTAAATTCTTTAGCAACTCCGAAGGTATATTATCTATTTCTACACATCTTTTTTGGCTTCACCTCTTTTAATGCTTTCTCTATTTAACTGTCGAGTATCATTTTCCCGAAGTTATCTTAATCTAGAGTTCACGCGTCCTCTATGTCGGAATTAGTTCTACTATCGCTGTTCTCCACGCGTTCTCTCCACCTCTCTGAAATATCCTCTAGCTCGATTAATATTCTAACCCTTCTGTCCTTTATGTTTTGTACCGCTTGCCCTTTCTCACCTCCCGATAGCAATTTTACTCTAGTGTATAACGCACCCACTTTCTCTTTTTTTGCAGTTTCTCCATTTCCTCGCATTGCCTTTGCCACAAATTTTTCTTTACCCGATTTGCTATTCGCCAAAGTTGACTATTGAACTCTTTGTACTTCGTCGAACCTATGTCGGCGTTGACGTTTTTCCACTTCTTTCTGTTTTCCTAATAATTTCTTCCGTAACCCACTGTTTCTTTACACTCTTCGTTTTCATTAATCCTATTGTTTTCTCGGCCGCTCTTGTAATACTTGTTTTGATATTCTCCTATTTTACCTCGATTGTTCCCATTTCCTTTGTTAAGCCTTTGTTCCTCTCCACTAGCTCCTGTTATTCCCTCCTTTTTCCCTCTTTAAAAACTCCAATTTCCACCTCTTCATCGTCCTACTTTTATAAAGCTTTTTGAATCTAATTTCAATCACATTTTATTATAAATAAACTATGATTTGAGTCTTCAGCAGCCCCCGGATAGCTCCGCGAGTTCTTGACCCTGTTCGTGAATCTTTGCCCAGCATTGAGGTAATCAATTTGATATCTCCTAGTGACTCTCGGCATTTTCCATGTTTACCTCCGCCTAAGATGCTATTAAACCAAGTGTTTTTTACTACTAATTATTTCTCCCAAAAATCAACTGCCTTCTCACCGCTATCGTTTCTCGTTCCTAATCTATACCCTCCCTCTTCATACTCGTCACTACTGCGTCCCAATCGCCCATTACGACCAGGTTTTTCTTGCCCTGAACTTCTCTGATATTCTCCTCTAGCTGCTCTTACACTCCATCCACCTCTTCCTCCCTAAGATTGATTGTCTGCATGTACACCTGGACCAATACGAAATTTGTGGGGCGTATTTTAATTTCTACCGCTAGTATCCTGTCGCCCACCTGTTCAATATTTACTACCCTCATCCCCAATTTTGCTTTCAATACTGTAGCTATCCACGTTGACTCTCAAACCCGCCACTATAGATTACCCTGTAACTTAAACTCCAATAGTCCCCGATGTCCTTCCATGTCACCTCGCACAGCCCCAAGGCATCCATTTTCCCTCTATCCATTCCCCATGTAATATTTTCCGGCTTTCCAGCCCTCGTCATTGTCCTAACGTTCCAAATCACTATTTTTATCGGTACTTTCCTTCTCTTCTTTTTCTTATTTATCTTCCGGGGTCCTTTTATCAAGTAATGACTCAGTTGTGTAAGGATTCTGTGAGATGATGACCTCGGGGGCCTTGCCTTCCCCGTTGCCGGGAACGGCGGGCGGCATTACGTAGTTACCAGGATTCATTTCTCTTTGATTGACATTCCTTTTTCTGGGTAGTAAATAGTTGGGAGGAGACTCCCACCCCCACTTCCCAACTTTGTTTTTCACGTGACACTATCACGGGACTACCTTTCGTATGGCTCCTACCCTTCGACGTATCTAGCCTGGGTGGACCTACCGAGAGCAATGTTAATTGCTCCCGCCAGTCCAGTTCTTGGGGTCATTGGAACACGCAGGCCCTTACACCACGTCAAGGCTGTAGTCTGCGGGAAGAGACGGTTAATATCAGTGGTTGGGTACAACTGGGGAAACATTAAATAAGGTGAAGGCTATTAGTGTTATCAAATTGAATCTCTGGCTGAAAAAGAGAAAATACCGATAAGCCACAGAAGACCAAATTTCGGTCTGATGATTATTGTAATCGATTAGTCTTTTCATTCCGTTTGTTCGAAAACGATCGGAATATAATATCCTTTTTCTCATTTTGCAAAATTTGGGAAAGTAAGCATTTCACGTTTCAGTCGAAGAAGAGCATTAAAGAATCCAGGAACTCAGTAGGAAATTGTGAAACGGTCGACAGGACGGTACAGTTCTTTCTTAAGTGGTCATCATTTGCCATGCGCATTTGTTATGTGCGATGAGCGTGTATATTTTGAAACATGGGGAATGTGATTGTTTCATTTTCATTACGTTGATTGCAGCCGCGAGATATTTGGGGAAAGTGAAGGGAGAACGTGGATTTTGGAAAGTAGATGTTGGAAAATGTATTAACGGATGAGCGTGAAGCGTCGTATATTCCCTAATCTACCCTTTTTATTTCATTTCCTCCGCCCATGAATTCTCTCCCTCTCTCTCGTCATCTTCATTTTGCTTCTTAGAAATGGAGTTCACAAATTTAGGAAATGATGAAGGAGCTCGTGCGTTTTTAATTTTCAGTTGAAAGATAATAACGCAATGTCTTTTATTAATGAGGCACATCTGGCTCACTGAAAGTTTTTATTTTCGTTTACACGTTTCGTCTATACGTTTTTCCCGGATAATGCATAAAGGATAGAAAACACATTTATAAATTGCATTCATGCTGGGTTAAATAAAAAATATCGTGAATAAGATAAGGGACTTCCTCATTGATTAAAAACCAAAAGTAGTTATTGATGGTTTTAGGTCTAACATTGTAGAAGTCAAATCCGGTGTTCCGTAAGGAAGCGTGATCGGCCCTCGTTTATTCATTATGTATATTAATGATCTAAGTTTTCGAGTTAGCAGTAAATTGAGATTATGTGCAGACGATACAATTATCTACTATGAAATAAGCGAAGACGCGGACTTTTCAGTTTTGTCATCGGACCTTATCAACGTTCCTTCGTGGTTCCAGGCGTGGGGGTTAGAATTAGATATTAGTAAATGCAACACAGTTCACTTCCTGCGAAAGTCATCACACAAAAGCCATACCTACACCGTGGGGGAGTAAACAGAAAATCATCAAATACAGTAAAATATCTTGGAATTAAAACTTGACTTCAGATATATCGTGGGGAACACATACAAAACATATGCGGCACAGCATTAAAGAAACTACGATTTGTTAAGCGTATAATAGGAAGGTCCTCGGATGAAGAAGTAAAAGAGAGATGCTACTTTACTCTGGTTAGACCCCACTTTGAATACGCCGCACGCTTTTGGGACCCTGGCCATAATGATTTAACCAAAATATTAATAAAATACAAATAAACGCATCGCGCTTCATTAAAAGCTGCTGCGAGCGAGCATATAGTGTCTCACTACTTTTTTTTGAGGGATCAAGGTGGGAGCTTATAGAGACTCGGAGGCTACACGCCAGGCTTAGGTTGCTAGAGAAATTCAGAACCGGTGTCTTTCAGAGCGACACAGAGAATATTATCATGACGCCTCACTACATTTATAGGTGTGACAGATGCGATAAAATAAGAGAGATACTCTGCCGAACAGATTGGTACGAAAACTCGTTCTTTCCGCGCACAATAAGCGACCGCAATAAAAACTGAGCTCCTCCAAATACACTCCCATAGTACATGTCACCATTTCACCTTCCCGTGCCACACGCCCATGCGGCGGCTCTCCGGGTAGGATGTAGATGTAGAATTTCTGTCAATGCTTTCACTAGCAAAAATCCCTGCCAAGCATCACGGAACTTTATTTCAATTGAACTCTATGCCGATAATAATTGAATCCATTTTTTAGTGATACTGTATTGTTATAAAAATGCTCTACTTTGGATTTCCAACGTATAGTAATGTATTTTCAATGGAAGGCCGTCGCCATGCATTCATGATAGGCTCATGCGAGATATGGGCATTCCCCATGCAAAGCGGAACTTTTAATTTCGAGTGGTCCTGAATGACAAAGTTGGACACTGTTGAACATTGATGTAGATGGAGAGGGTATTAAGTCATCAAACTGTTGCCTGACAACCGAAATAACAATTGTATTGTTTACTCCTGCTCTCTCCTTACCTTTCTATGGATGGCACAACGGAATGAACGAATTAGCAGATGTAAGGCAAGAATATCCACCATTTGTTTGAAATTTAAGGCGAATAACGCTTGAAAAATATATTTGCTACACAAATAAATTGGTTACTTACATTTAATTATGGAATCTACTTGGTTTTACTATAGCTTTACTATAGTACTATGTAGTACGAGAATGCGGGTTATTATAAATTAAATAAATAAATAATTATACTCAAGGAGAATGCAAACTAAAGAGTTATACACATGCTGATCTCTAGTAAGTCTTAAAATATGTAAAAAGTAAGTCGATGTAAAATATGTAAAAAATTACAAAATCATCACATTAGCGCTAAAGGAACACGGGGTTAACAAAGATGACGACCAGGCCACTCCCGGGTTAAAGCTTTTAGATTTGGCCACCATAGCCAGCGCCCTCTCCATCTCCCTCCATGAGCTACACCAACGCATTACTACAGCCAATTTTCCTCTATGATTCTCATTCATTGAACCACACCCCACGTCTCCGTCTTTCTTAGAAGCGTCTTAAATTAATTTTCCAATTTTCCGAGATTAATTTTCTCAGAATACGCTTTCCTTATGGCAAAACCTAATTATCATTCCCAGTTGATTCGTTTTGTAAATTAAGGTATAAGGAGAGGGCTTTGCATCATCAAACTGAAGCCTGAAAACCGAAATGGCAACCGTATTGTTAAACCCTGCTCTTTCCTTACTTTCCTATGGATAGCACGACGGAATGGACGAATTAACGGATCTAAAGAAAGAAAATCCACCATCTCTTTGAAATTTAAGGAAAGAAACTCTTTAAACATCTATTCGCTACTTAGTTCTATGGATTCTACTCTATTTTACCCTAGTTTTCCCCGGGAATGCGGACTATTATTAATTTCAATAATATTACAATGCATTTACGGAGAATGCACATAATAGAAGTAAATGCATCCTGGTTTCTTGTAAGTTATAGATTGAAAACGTCGTTAAATTGGAAAATTAGTGCGTACCAGCAATACCATCCATTTTCAGAGGAACCGTTACGTATATTAGTGCTGGGAACGGAGCGTAGGTTTTTGGAGCGAGTGTTTGCCGCGTTCTCAGTCGGAGTCTCCGATTACTCGTTATTGACTCTCCTCATTTTCTCTGCTTGTTTATCCCCATTGTTGGGATTGTTTATTTATTTAAGCTTGGAGTTAGATTTTTACGATCCCCGTTTTAATATTTGCAATGTTATATAACATAATAATTTAAACTAATATATTATTGCACGCTTCACAGTCCAAAGGAAAGAAATTCAAATTTCTAGCATGTCGTTGGGAGTCAGCGCCAGCAGGAGTCCAGTTTGACTCGCAGTTCCGAAAACCTCCGATCCCTCAGATTACCTTCGTTCCTCTGCCTTGCCACCATTGCCACCGATTGCCGCCGACCTCCGTCGGTAGTACCGGAGGCATCTGGAGAATACGCTGTAATCGCATTCTCCGATTCAATCAGCGGAGAACTGCCTCTGGCGTATAAATATATATTCTCGCACCATTAACTTACAATATTTAATTCATGTGTCTCGCAGCTGGTAAAATTAAAACGTATAATTCGAATACGGTCTTTATTATGACTAGGGAACTATCTCGCATAAACTATCTTGAAAGGCCAAAATAGTCCAAAATTTGCCTTTAGCACTCAAATATTTACTCTTAAAGTGTAGGGCGTTAAATAACATGTCGCTTCCGTTCATGGAATCGTTGGCCCGGGCCTGAGGCTCCAATGAGGAAAAGGTGTGCCACGCCCGGAGGATATCAAAATGGCATAAATTAATTCATGTTAACATTCATCTACATCTACATACTACCCTGCGAGCCACCGTGCGGGCGTGTGGCAGTAGGTGTCAGGACACCAGCCGTGAAAAGATGTGAGGGTTTAGGTTTGGGAGATGAAATGGTGACATGTACTATGGGAGTGTATTTAGAGGAATTCAATTTTTATTGTGGTCGCTTATTGTGCGCGGTTAGAACGAATTCCTGTACCTATCTGTTTGACAATATATCTCTCTTATTTTATCGCTTCTGTCAGAGCTAGACATGTAGTATGGCGTCATGATTATATGCTCTGTGTCGCTCTGAAATACGCTAGTTCTAAATTACACCAGCAACCTAGGCTAACGAGTAGTCTCCGAGTCTCTAGAGGCTCCCACCTTAATCCCTCTAAAAGTTGTGAGACACTATACATATGTACGCTCGAAGCAGTTTTTAACGAAACTCACTGCTTTCCTTTGTATTTTTTTAATTGTTTTGGTTAAATCTTTATGACCAGGGTCCCAAATGCTCGCGGCGTAATCGAGGTGTGGCCTAACCAGAGCGAAGTAGCATCTCTCTTTTACTTTTTCATCTGATTTCTAACTTCAAGGTACCGCACCAATCCTTCGAAAATCTTAAATTTGGCATCACTCATAATTTATCTTATCTATTTCATCCCAGGTATATATCTATTCCTTGGTAATTCTCTTTCTTTCCCTCTGTACAAATTCTTCCCGACTTATGATATAAATCTTAATGCGCTCAATGAATCCTACGGGTGCCAGCATGCCATTATTGTGCTTTTTCGTAAATGGAACATAATGAATCAGTTAAATAAAATAAATTCATCCTCTCAAGTTTCTCAACATTCTACATCTCATATCAAAGAAAAGTTTTCCACCTTAATGATCTTAACTCGTTTCGTGGAATTTATCTCTAACAACGATCTAAGCGTTATACAATAAGCCGACTCGCAAACCCCTTCAAGAGGTCCTTCTCTTCCTAGTCTCCTCCAGAAATTTCTTCCCACACGCCCCACCAAGCTCTTTCTCATTCATCTTCCTTTCAGTCCGCCGTACCTTCCCCACTCTCCTCCACGCTCGCATCTCAAACGGCAGCATCCACATAATATCTCCAGAAGTATCTCCTCCTCATCCGCCACACCAAGAGCCTTCCTTTCCGTCCACCGCTCCGTCTCCATTCTTCTATAAACTTACCGCTGACAACTCCTGTGCCCTAACTTCATCCTTTCTCAGTTGAGTATATGTTTCGCCCCCATACTTCGCTGAACTCCGTGTAACTTCCCCTACCTTTGGGTTCTGTGAGGTAAACTATGTGGAACATTTAAATTAAGTATTACGAGTGAGTTATGAGGTTCGCTGGAATGTGACTGGAGGGCTGCAAAACAATTTTTATTTGACAAAAAGATCACATACAGCACTTAACACACATACACTTAAGCCATTTCTCAGTGAACATATAACAAACAAAAAAGGACACAAACGTAAAAACATAACAAAAAGAAGGTAACAAATAAAAATTCATCTTTGGGAGATTGTACATATTACATTTTTTGGGAATGGCATATGGCTAGGTTAGCGAAGACGCTAGATGATAGGGTGAAATGGTCAATGTTCACAGGAAGGGGATTTACTAGAGAAGAGAGGCGAAAAATGTAGGAGCGTTTGGTAAGTGATAATCAGGGAGTAGGGATCTGGAGCAATGAGTGAGTCCTGTTGTGTTGGGAGGGTATTCTGAAATTTATCGAGGGAACAAGGTTGGGACAGCCAATGGTAGAGTTCAGTGAGTTATGGATAAGTTAAGGTCAGTTATAAGGAAGATATTATCAAGTTTATTAACAGAGAGTGAGGACAAGACATCATCAGAGTGTAGGTTGTAGAGATTCGGCACTATTTTTTACAATACATGCGAAGAAGTTTGGGATATGTTGTAGGGATTTAACATGAGTTGGGGCTGACATCGACCATACAGGGGAACAGTAAGAGAGAAGAGGAAGAACGATAGATGAGAAATATGTCTGGAATGCTCTGGGATCTCTAATTTCAGTGTACCGGTATAGTTGGCCTAAAAGGGACATGCCTTTACTTTTTATGGTATGGATGTGGTCGGCATAAATAAGTTTTTGGTCCGTCATTGCTCCAAGATCTTTGACTAATGAAACTCTGGTCAATGGGGTAGAGTTGATGGTATACTTGAAATGTATTGGGGATTTTTTTAGGGAAATGGCCAAGACTTTTGATTTGCTGGGATTTCAGTTTCGCTGCCAGGAGTTGCACCAAATCGACGTCTTATTCAAGGCATCTTGGAGGTAACGGCAGTCAGATGAGTTGTCTGTCTATCATATAGTAGGACTATATATCAATACTATTGATAAGATAAGAAAACCTAGCGTGTAGCCTCCGAGTCTCTAGGGGCTCCCAACTTAATCCCTCTAAAAGTTGTGAGACATTATATGTACGCTCGTAGCAGCTTTTAACGAAGTGTGCTGCTTTTCTTTGTATTTTGTTAATTTTTTGGTTTTAATCTGTATGACCAGGGTCCCAAATGCTCGCGGTGTATTCGAGGTGTGGCCTAACCAGAGCCAAGTAGCATCTCTCTTTTACTTTTTCATCCAAGGACCTTCCTATTATACGTTTAACAAAACCTATTTTCTTTAATGATTTTTCGCATATGTTTTGTATGTGTGTTCCCCACGGTATATAATAATAATAATAATAATTTATTTACTCCCAAAATATTTTTGTTGCACAAACTGGTAACAGCAGAGAGGGAGTTTTAGGTGGTCTCCAAGGTCGTAAGACCAGAATTGAGCCACCAGCAAATTACAAAAATGTATGCCATAAAAAAATCGCAGTAGCTGTTACACAAGTATTATTACAATGAAATACCATCAAAATAAATGTTTAATTTTTTCTTGAGAAAAAATCCAGTCTTTGGCTAGTTTTAACATTTTTTTTTGAGAATTTAATTTTTTAAATTTCAGCGGGCAATAAATTAAATATCTTTGGCCCCATATAGAGAAAGCAACGTTCATATAAAGTTAATCTTGGTCTGTTTGTTACAATGTTTGACTCATTCCTTAGATTATATTTACAATTATCAGATACACTCGGCGTATTGCCACTTCTGGCATAAAACAATTTTAAGACTTTAAATAATTACAAATGCCTTAGTGGCAACAATTTGAGGGGCACGAACAACGGAAATGAGTTAATATTGCTCTTTACAGGTATTCTCGTCGCGTGTTTAGTTTTTCTGACAACAGTTTCTCCCCTCTTCCTGGGGGCGTCTTCAGGTCCGTTGGACATTTTGTAATTATTGAGTCATGGAAGCCTTCAAAGAAACGGAAATGAGTGTTCATAAGAATTTTTGGACAATATTACACGAATTATTTTTTTTACAAGACGAGTGCACATGTGTGTGTTCATGTATGCACTGCCCCTGCAGATTATACCATAAGAGATTTTGGAATGAACAAGAGCATGATAAATGGTTTTTTTGACCGGAAGTGGACATTTGTTTCGTAAAAAGTAAAATTTGGACAAGGCACTTCTAAGGCATTTGTTTATAGTAAGTAAATGTGTATCCCAGCGTAGTTTACTGTCCAAAATTACTCACAAATATTTCATTTCATTCACTCTCTCAATATTTGGACAGTTACAAGCATAATTAAAACCATTTGTAGTATGAAATACAAACTTACAATTAAAAATACTTGTATTGCAGATGCCATAACACATAAACTTCGTATTTTCACTTAACTCTAAACCATTGAAATCAAACCATTTTTGTAAGAAACGTAGATCCTCTTTAACAAGTGTTTCAGCACAATTCCAATTAGGTGCTGAGTAGCACAGCGCTATGTCATCAGCAAAAGCTGTGAGTTTACCATTGAATTTATTTTCACACAAATCGTTTACGTAAATCAAATACAGAATAGGTCCTAGAACAGAGCCCTGTGGAACTTCCGTCTCAATAGTTACATATTCACTAAAACAATAATTTACTTTCACACATTGTGCTCTCGTTGACAAATACTTTCGAACCACTTTAGTGATATTCCACGTATTCCGGATTGCTCAAGTTTCATTAATAATACTTTGTGCGAGAGTGTATCAAATGCCTTAGTTATATCTAGATATTACCAAATAGTCCGCATGCTAGAATTGACTGATTTGTATATCTCGGTCATATGCTTCTCTAGAGCATCTTCAGTTCCTAATCCATGTCTAAATCCAAACTGGTTTCCGCTAAAAAAATTTGGTTTTATGTAGGAATTTCAGTAGGCGGCTTTTAGCAAGTTTCTCTAGAATTTCTGCAAACACTGACAAAAGATATATCGGTCGGTAATTCACGATTTGCAGTCTGTCCCCTTTTTTGTGCAATGGTATAACAACAGCTTTCTTCAATGGGCTCGGAAATACGCCATTGATAAAACTTAAGTTACAAACGTGAGCAAACACCGGAGCATCATCGTCAATGACTAATTTCAACATTTTGGTATCTATACCATCATGTCCGGGGGACTTGTTGCACGAAAGATTTTTGACTAATTTTACAATTTCGATTGGCACCACTGGTTCTATGAAAAAGGAAGTCAACTCACTTTTTTTAGCACATGGGTTTTGAGTACGTACCCAGTTCTCATCATTAGATCTTACTTTTGCACATTCAAAAATTTGATCAGGAGTAAAGGTAATTTGCAGATGTATCTTAAGATTGACGACTGCTGATGATGTACATGGGTAGGCATGAAAGGCGGTCCCGGACAAGTGGGGGAGTGAATAATGGCGGAAGAAAACCTCTTATTCCCCAACTCAAACCGGATACGTTTCTCATATCACCACCGACTCTACCTCTCCATAATCCTCTTTTGGAATTTTCCTCTCCTCGCTAAAACTCTAAGCACTTCCTTCCCGTTCGCCTTCCTTTCGGTTCTTCGAACTTTGAACTCCCTTCTCCGCGTCCACAACCGAAAGAAACCAAAAATGTATAGAAGAATCAGGGATCTCACAAACAAGCACAGCAGCCCAAATGTAGAGGAGGGCTTAAAATTCGACACGACGTTGCCCCGATTCCTGGAAATACACCCAGAATATCAACATTGTATCAATTTAGAACGAGAGATCCGTCCTCCTTTCAGCACACTTTTTTATACATACAAATTTATTCATCTTTACTTCCATTTTACAGTTCTCATGCAATTGATCTTCGGTTTTCCCAGCAATGTTTCTCTTTCAGTTAGTCTTTCCATATTCATGTAAATAGATGATATAAATTTTATCGGATTAGAATGTAAGACAGAGGAGGATATGAAGAATATTCTCATAATCATGGAAAGGAATTGGCCAGATGTCAGCTGAGTATCAATAAGAAGAAAACAAAGATATTAGTATGCAGCAGGAGAGAAGTGACCAAGACCGATGTTAAACTAGGAAAAGGAGAACTTGAGAAGGTGAAAGAGTACTGTTACCTGGGAAGCCGAGTAATCAGCGATGGACGAAGCAAGAAAGAAATAGTGAGTAGAATAGCCCAGGCGATGAGGGCATTCTACCAAGAGAAAAATGTACATGCAGCTGGAAAGACAAGCGTGGAAGTTAGGAAACAATTTATCGGAACTTACATCGGAGCATGTTTCTTAATGGCAGTGAGACATGAACGATGAAGAAGGGAGAGAAGGGAGAAGGAGCAGAGAAGAAATGGGTGTAAGCATTCGAAATATGGTGCAACAGAAGAATGATGAAAATTAAATGGATAGACCGAGTAAGTAACGAGGAAGTCCTCAGAAGAGTGGGAGAAAGGAGAAGTCTTCTGAAAACCCCAATGAAGAAGACTTAATCGGCCACATCATGAGACATGATGGCCTGATGAAGACAATCGTCGAGGGACAGGTCAACGGGAAGAATGGCAGAGGAAGGCCTCGTTTGAGATAATATGGAACAAGCGATGTAAGATATGAAAGAGAAGAAATGCATGAATATGAAGAGAATAGCTGTAGGTAGAATTGCGTGTTGGGCTGCGTCAAACCAATCTCAGGATTGTTGACTGATGATGATGAGAATGTTAGAGACTGATTAAGACCGAACTTGATTGTCCAATGTCAGTTGTGTTAGAGTAATGCTTAGCTGTAATCCACTCCATTATTAATTCACTTAAGTGCACGTGCAGTGTAGACGAGTTCATATTTCATGAAAAATTGCGTGCATTTGAATGAAGATTTCATTCTACTCCAAGGAATTAGAATCTCCTGAATGAGAAAGAATATTGAACGAATGTGAGTTAGCATGAATTCCTCAGATTTAGAATATTTTATGGTTGGTGGGGCTTCACTGCCCCAGCTTTCAAATGGTATTTCCAACGTGACACCGTTACCTATGAGGACCTTTACCTACCGTGCGTCTAGCCCCGACTCTGTCATAGGTGCTCCTATCAGGAGCAATAGTATTTGCCCCTGCCAGTCCAGCTCTAGGGGTCATCGATACCCGCAAGCATTTCCTCCGCGTGAAAGCTGTAGTTTAAGGGAAGGGATAATTCGCGAAAATGTTTTAATACTAGTTATATAAAACTATTAATAGCGATCGAAATCCGGTTGAGAAATAACACCATGAATCGCGACGCTGGATACTCCTTCGGCCATTCAAGGAAACAGTGCTGTGATGTGTCCGAGAGACAAGGGAAAAGATGGCGGGAACTAGCGGACCAATCACGCAACACCTGACCGTATGCCGAACGGTATATATTCCGGACCAGTTCATCCCAGCCCCTCCACAATATTTTTTACCCTGAAGAGGCGACAGCCTAAAGCTGGGTCCACACCGTTGTTTTTTGTTTTTGTTATTTTGTATTGTTTGGTGTGGAAATAAACTTATTTTGACTTGACTTGACGATGCAAGACATACCCTGATGACGATGGACGACTCGTTCATCGAAACGTCGGCCAAGATAGAGAGTTTGACCCGGTGGAAAGCCCATAAACATTTAACAACATCATACGCTGGGAAAGCCTTTGATCATTCTTCATGTTTTAATACGTCTGGAATGTTTATGATTTTAATGGTTATAATTTAAAACCGTAGGAGAGTCAATAGGATTTAGAGCCTACTAATAAACTAAACAACCTTAGTGCACATAACATCAAAACGCGATGTAGCTCTGATTCTTGATAATACGCTCAAAAAGAGTTGTTAAAATTTCGTCATTTCTTGAACGAGAAATCCACTCTTCTTCGCCTTAACATTTTGGTTTGTCTATTTTCTGAGAAGCAACCGAAAGTCATGTGAGCCCCACCCTTTCGTCTCTCCTTATCCGACCCTTCCCTCGACCCTCGCTCGAGTGAGAAGCTCATAGACGACCGACCAACTCAGAGGGGGAGGGGCTGAGAGAACTAGACCGCTTCCACTGTATTTTAAACTTTCCAAAATACTACATTTTGCAACAGATGATTAAATAAGTCGTTATCCTTGTCAAATGGCGATAAAAATCGTCTTCGTATCGACTCTGTGATGGTTTTTATGGATCCACTGTAACCTGAATTTACTCCAAGAAATCACCTGGTCCCAATGAAATTCCCACCCGAGTTTATAAAGAATCAGCGTCATAAATAGCACCGTACTAGAATATCATGTATGAAAAATCTCTAGCAGTACATCGTGTCCCTTACGATTGGAAAATCGCGAACGTAACACCTAACTCCCTCATGTCTATCTCGTGCAAAATATTGGAGCATATAATAGTCAGTTCAATTATGAGGTATTTAGATAGTCAAAACCTCTTATTTCAAAACCAGCATGGATTCCGAAAAGCCAGGTCCTGCAAAACCTAGCTAGCCCTCGTTCTTTACGATAGTCCTTCCTCGGGAGAAAGGCTCACCCTATAGATACGTTATTTATATATTTCAAAAAGCTTTCGATTAAGTTCCTCGTTCGAAATTACTCGTTAAGCTTAAAGCCTATGGAATACATCACGGTGTAATATTCTGGATTAAAGATTTCTTCAATAACCGCGAACAGAGGGTGGTATCAGATGGTATTAGTTCAGGTACAGTTAACGTCACATCCGGTGTACCCCAGGGAAGTGTCATTGGTCTCTTACTATTCCTTTTGTATATTAAAGATATCACCACCGTCGTTTGACCGTCATCGTGATTTGACGTGAGTCAGTATGAATATTTCTGAATATTCCAGACCTATAAGAAACCAAGATGTGTTATAGGGACCTAAATCTCAGGTAAGCTCGGCAACCTTAGCGTAATATAGCGAATGAAAGGGCGACGTCTCTCTGATTCTTGGAAATATACCGGGGTATTAAAATGGCATCAATCCATGGACGAGGAATCCGAGGGAGGGATAAGAAAGGGGACTTAGCTGCGAAAGTGAAAAAGGCCGACTCGGAAAAATACGGTGAATGAGCGAAATGTCTCCCAGCTGTGAATAAAAGAAAATAAAATCTCTTCGAGGCACACAATCCGCTTCCAGGGCACGTCTTAATAAAAATGGAGCCGAGTTGGGGAAGAAGTGAGCGTCTCGGAAATATTATTCGCTTTGCTTTCATCCCTTTTCACTTGGCTGTCTCCAATTAGTTCCGCCCCCCCCCTCTCTCATTTTTAACCTTCGCATATTCTCTCTCTGCTCCCCATCTTCCAACTTGGCTGAGAGGGTTTTTTAAATTAAGGTAGTTTGAGTGAGATAGTTCTCTAGTCATAATGGAGACCATATTCGAATTATACGTTTTAATTTCACCAGCTGTGGGATTAGACCTGTGCGCCGATGGCGATGGAATATCGGCGGCGGACGCCGGATGAAAATGGGTCGGCGGCCGGCGGCGGCGGCGAGACCGGCGGCGTACTTACCCAGCCATAATGTATTGACAAGTATTTCAGCATGTTATAGCATAAATTATTCATTGTTTCTCATTTTTTAATGTGTTAATTTGTTTATTTCATGTTAAATCTTATTTTATTACATTTTTATTCACGTATGCGAGAAATTTCTTTAAATTTTATGTATTTAAGCAAATATCGTATCGTACAACTTCTATCAAACCTAATATTATACCCTTTCATTGCGACATTTTATGAAACATATTCATGACTAATTTACCTGTTATCTCAAATGCGAGCGAAAAATTTCGTTGTAAACAGATATGTATATTGCACTGTTATAATTTTATTTATAGTTTTTCACATATGATGAATTACCATTCAAACGATCCTGTACATATTTTTATCGCCTCATGCATTCATATATGTACCACATTGTAAATTTGGAGAACGGAGGATTTTGTGGCAAAGGCCTCCCGTTTTTTAGATTTTTATTCAAAATTTAATATTTATTGATTAATATCCGAATTAATCAGACAAACAAAAAGGCAATATAAAAAATTTAACTCTAGGAATTCGAAGAAGATTTCCAGAAAACCAACACAAACTTTTACAAAACATTTAAAAAGAAACTATTGGGGTACCAACCGTATAACAATCGCTTTAGAAAAGAAAATGGGAAACTGGAACTTAACAATCAAGACAATGGCTGAGAATATGTTAATAATTTCGAAATACTTCCGAACTGCCCAGAACCTAAGGAAAGATTCCCAACAAAAGATCCCAATAAAAGCAACCCTAATTCACAAGTACCAGATAAAGAAGAAACCTCAAGAAAATTAAAAAGCCCCAAAACATTAAAGCATCAGGTAAAGATGGAATCATAGCAGAACTTGTGATAGCAGCTGGACCAAAAACCATAGCAGAAATAACAAAAAATACAAAATTTTGGCGAACTGAACAAATCCCTAATGATAGGGAATATTTCCTAAGTCATCCATTTTTTTTTAAAAGGAGATATAACAGATGTAAACAACTACAGAGGAATTCCACTCCTACCTGTCACATATATCATTCTCTCACAAGGCGTTCTTGTACAGTAATAACTTAAATCCAAAATTGCCGAATATCAAGCAGGCGTCAGACCAGGTAGATCACTCCCGGAATAAATTCTAAATCTAAAACTAACAAATCGGCACCAAAATATTTACTGCAAGAATATTGTCAGCACCTTCGTTGACTCCAAAAAAGCCTTTAATTCAGTCGATCGCGAATCTCTCGATCAAATTTTGACAAGGGCACGACCCTAAAACACTTGCAACCATTAGACAGACGCTCACTGACAAAAAAAGTTAAGTAAAATTAGGGGCAAAATTTCGGAACCCTTCGAAACCTACATCTACGTACTACCCCGTGAGCCGCCATTTGGGCGTGTGGCAGGGGGTGGTAGGTCACCAGCCGTGTAAAGATGTAAAAGTTTTGGAGGTGAAATGGTGACATGCCCTATGAAAGAGTATTTGGAGGATCTCAGTTTCTATTGTGGTCGCTTATGTGGGAGAGTGAAGAGGGGACGCTACATTAAAAAATTCCGAAGAACAGGCTGCTGGTATTAATCGGAATATAATACTGCAAAAATACGTTTCTTATAATTTGTTACGTGAATGAATGTACATATTTGAGTGAATATCGAAAGACTTAAAGTTTAAGAGCGGTAAAAGAAACAGGACATATTTTTCTTGTTTCAAGCTCCGCAGGAGACGAGAATGTTCATGACTCCACTTGGATCACCCTAGCTTAACCATTCATTACAGCCTTTCCGGAGACACTAAAAATAGCTTGCCCATTTCATGGTTTTTCAGAATTTTTATAGGTCTAAGATGAAAAGTAAAGTAACGGCACAGCGATACAAAACTATACGTATGCGTTAACCAGGCTTTTAAGCTAACCAAATGTAGGTGATTCAGGTTTCTCTTCATGTTATTTCAGTGCTTGTTTACGTGAAGAATCGGAATCGATTCAGATAATATTTGCATTATGTAAATGACATTTCATGGAAGATTACGAATCATCTATGCCGAAGGAAATAAAAACCTCCTAAGCAATTTCATGACGCCGATTACTTCTCCCATCACCATGCAAAGTGGCGAATGCACTCGCCATCCTCCTATATACATTATGATTGCATTGTTGATTTTCTTCCTTGAATTTCGTTTACCTACGATCAAAGTGCAAAAGGGTTATTGTGTAAATACACGACCAGTGTTTGAATAGTGTTTGACTATATTGAATGTAGCTAATATTCGAGCCTCCACAGCATGTATTTAAACCAAATGGCTAAACTCCCGTTGTCAGACACATTTACATTGCATTGACTGGCTTGAAGACATGGAACCTCGGAAGGGAAAAAGGAAGAAATAGAAGTCTTTGAGATGTAACTATGGAGGGAGAACAGAAAAAGGGCAATAGACGGAAAGACTAACGAGAAGTTTCTTAGGTAAGTGAGTGAGGAAGGGATATCTCGATATCACACGTCCCAAATATGCATAGTATAAAGAAAAGGAGCACTAAGGATACCCATCACCTTGTTCGATTATACGGCCTGTTATATCATTATTTGAATCTCCTATTTCACAATGTTGATTAGGACGGCATCAAGCGGGAAACTGAGGATAACGTACTCATGGGGCACTAAAGGCTTGAGCAGAGCAAAATCCATGCCGAGGAAGCGTGGACGTGTGGTTGCTGGCTCAAAACAAAATGGTAACTTTGTTAATTCCTAACGCACGGATTTAATTGACAGACAATTTTCAACAGCACATCAAATATGGGCAGGTGAACTGCTCTTTTTTTTCATTAGTTATTAAGTTTTACGTTATTATGAGGAGTCCGCAGTAATAAGTGCATATAAATATAGTTCCGACGCATCTGGGGCAATGGTCGGTAAATGACCACCGATGACGGCGCCGCGCCGCCGACACGGAAGACTGGCGGCGCAATCGGCGGCGGCAGCGGCGGCGTCACCAAAACCATCGGCGGCGGCGGCGCATAGGTCCACTCCCATGTAAACAGATGTACTTATATAAAATTTGGTCCAAGATTTTTTTTATTTGTAAAGTAATCAAAAAGCCTACTCAATGACTCACCATTACCGCTCCAGCCGCATTGTACATCGCCTTGAGATGTAAATTTTGAATCACAAATCATGTTATAAACGCAGTGCACTTTCCATAGCATGGAAAATCGTGTTGTATCGAATTACAAATACAGGTTGTATTGTCAATCATTACATCTGCATCTACATAATACCCTGCGATCCGCCCCGTGGGTGTGTGGCAGGAGGTGTTAGGTCTGTAAAGCCTAACACCTCCTGTTAGGTTAGCCTTGTAAAGATGTAAGTTTTTGGGAGATGAAATTGTGACATGTATTATTGGAGTGTATTTAGTGGAGCTCGATTTTTATTGTGGTCGCTTATTGTTCGCGGAAAGAACGAGTTTTTGTATCTAAATGTTCGGCAATGTATCTCTTTTATTGTATCGCATCTGTCAGACCTAGAGATGTAGTAAGGAGCCATGATAATATTCTCTGTGTCGCTCTGAAAAATATCAGTTCTGAATTTCTCAAACAACCTAAGCCTAGCATGTAGCTTCTGAGTCTCTCGGGGCTCCCATCTTAATTCCTGTAAAAGTTGCGAGACACTATATGTACGCTCGTAGCAGTTTTTAACGAAGCGCGCTGCTTTCCTCTGTATTTTATTAATTTTTTGGTTAAATCTTTATGACCAGAGTCCCAAGTGCTTGCGGCGTATTCGAGGTGTGGCCTAACCAGAGCGAAGTAGCTTCTGTCTTTTACATTTTCATCCGAGGATCTTCATATTATACGGTTAACAAAACCTAGTTTCTTTAATGCTATGCCGCATATGTTTTGTATAAGTAATCCCCACGATACATTATAAGTTAAGGTAATTCCATGATATTTTACTGTGTCTGAAGATTGCAAAGGCGTTGTATTTCATTGCTCTGGGTAGTGTCCTAGTAGCATTGCTTAGTATTACTCCGCATATTAACGAATACTGAAATATTTGAGTATAGAATTGCATTGCATATCGAATGTTTTTTTTTACTCCATCGCCTTTTGCTTCGCAGAACATAGCATATTGCATTGTATCGCATCATATCGAATACACATGTCGGATATGCGTTGTGCTACACTGCATGCGGAACTGTAATGTATATCGACCTGAATTGTATTACATTTAGCCTAATCATATTACGTAGCGTATTACATCGCTAATTAATATATTTCTCCTCTCCTTTCCTCCTGCTACCCCGCTGGAGCTATGCGAAATTAAAATTTGATATCGCCATGTGAGTTTTTGTTGAGTAGCAAGATTTGCGATGTTGTGATCTCTTGATGCAATGTTATAACGAATTAGCTACATAGCTTAATGTAGCTTTTTAGCAAATTTCATATATCTTTGCGCTATAGATTTTGAGGGGGATAAGCACCCCTGGATATGCGATCGTCGTTATTTCCAAATTTCGTCGATTTTCGTAATCACCATACTCATTGTTTACTACCGTCATCCATATGTTTGGGAAAAACTGAAAGTCATTATGTGCATGCTGGCGAATCTCTGCTAGTAGAGATACGATTCGAGGTGACTTCCATGTGTTAAGCCGCTTTCATTCCCCCCACGCACCCGTATCCGTCCGCTCGGAGAAGTCGGGAGGGCTGCATGCTCACCGCCATAAACGCCCACTCGATACCCTTAAATAGTTCGACATTTACCTGCCCCCGCTCAAAGCGACACCTCGACACTCTACCGATACCCATGTAATACATCCCTGGATGCCTAACGCCCTCGGTAAAATTTTCCTTTAAGTTAGTCCGAGCGAGTTAGTTTGCTAGTGTAATAGAGACCATATTTGAAATATACGTTTTAATTTCACCAACTGTGAGACTCACGATTTAAGTCTTGATTTATTTATGGTGCAATATAGTTTTATATGACAGAAATGGTAATTAAATGAAAATATCTAAATAAGTCTTTAACATGACTGAGTTTTTTCGTGCGGTGCGTTTGATACTCCTCCAAAACGGAAGGTATTTTGTGATACCGAAGAACCTGTTACGGTGACAATATTAGTAATTTTCAACAATAGTTGAGACAACATACAAACTTCACGCTGTTAGATTTTTTTACAACATCTTAGTGTTAGAAATTCCTCATTCTGTAAATAATGTCTCTCTGAAGTACATACACGTGCCATTTCCCATGTAAAAGGGCTAGTATTTTTTGGCAAATACCTCGGAAAGTAATGTGGTAAGGGGTTGAATTTTTGGCGTCATTGGAAGGGTGAGATGTTTTTCTTTAAAATGAGACTAAATTCATTGATTTCTAGGTAATATGATATTTCGCTCAAACTACCTTAAATGCTTCGATAAATTTAATTTCAATCGAGTAAACGAATCGTTTGTGCTAAAGTGTTAAGGTTTTCTGAGCGATATGCATCTCTTGTCATAAAAGTGACCACCATATTCAAATTTTATCCCAATATTGAAACAAACGTGAGGAGCATGTGTTACATTTGGAGACATCAATATCGCAAAAACTATTCTTCCAGTTTCAGGAATTGTCACTAATTGCCAAAATATACGTACAAATTAAAGTTTTAACTTCACTCGACTTTTTGAATGCCGTATGGTGAAAAACGCCTTCAAAACCGAATATTTTTTTGCGCTTGCGTAAACAATTACTGCTGTGAGAAATTGGTTAATTTCTAGAAATAGTTGCTCAATAATATTCACTGAACACTGTTTCATTTCTGACGATATCTATGCGTTAAAAATTCGTCATTGTTTTAAATTATGTTTCTCTGCAATACACCCACACAATTTCCCACTGAAAATTGTTCGTATTTACAATCAATCTCAAGGATGGGAGTTAAGATACACTATACCAGAATGTCACCTTGAGATAAGCCATAGAGCCGTGTGGCACATACATTACACTTTAGACCATATTTGGGAAATGCTCACAGTTACTATGGTAAGATCGCACTACATCTGTTAAAACTAGGGACTCAAAGCACCTGACAAAATCTGAAGAATGCCGATAATCTTCTCGCCCTATTGAGCGCTTTTCAAATATAGCGATAACGCGGGCGCACGCGTTAAGGTTAGCGCCTCAGGATATAATTCAGATGTGAGAGATACGTGAACTTGGGACGACGTGATTTTCAGCAACGCTCGTAATCTTTAAATTGATCAGCACGCGGAATCTCTTGATGAACTGGCTGAAAAAATATTTCCATCCGACCGGAGATCGGTCTTTGGGTATTTGACTCTAATGAAACGAGGGAAGATGGAATCCTTGCACCCATTATTTCGGCTGTGTAATTTTCTCGCTCTATAACTTACGTAGGAGGGGGTTTCTCATCCTCTGCTTTTAGCTTCGTGTTTATCTTCCCTGTGAATCCGACGAAGTAAGAAAGTAAACTGACGCGTTCACTACCTTGTTTATTCGGGCGTCCTTGAAGCTTCCGAGAGTGAGGTTGTGTGTTAGTCGCTGGCAAATTTTGTATGGCCCCTATTTGTCTTATTTGTCTGGGTAATTTATCATTAAAGTTCTCAAACATACCTCACTTGCACCGGGACATGTTTTAATCAAGCAGAAAGCGTGTCTATTTGCCGCTTATGTGAAAGTAATAATTCACTTCTCAACTGACATATTTAGACATATTTAATGATAACTTTTACTTAACCAAAAACAACACATACAAAAAAACCCGACCAGGGTTTCAATACATAAGTATCATCTTCAGGTTATGTTCTTCATACTTAAGTATTGAAACCCCGGTCGTGATTTTTTGTGTGTGTTGTTTGTGGTTAAGTAAAAGTTACCATTAACTATATCTATTGAAACATACCACCAAGTTAACAAAGAAACCGTTTTATTTGTTCAATTCTCAAGTGTTAATTGACTTGATCATCGTCTGCATCTTATCATGACACATTAAAAACATGATAATAACATGTTTTTAATGAACAAGTTTTATCTTGATTGCAGTAAATGCCTGTTATTCTGTATATACTGTAAATGTACAACTCTCCCTTCCCCATGAGCCGCAAATGGCGGGCGCGCTAGCAGACGGCGGAGTTGTCCATACTTTTCTCAAATAAAACTTTACCTGATGGCAGAAGTAATGGATAGAGGTTCTCGGAGGACGCGGACCGCCCCGTGTGGAAATGTCAACGGGGCTGCATTTCTGTCATTTGAAATCTATTTTCAAGCACCTTTTTACGGTAAGAAGAGTAAAATTATCAAATCTTCCGAGAGCATTCTATTAAAGTAAGCCAATAGGATGATTCAGCAACCTTTCCATATCATCTGCAGATCACTGGTTAAGAAACGAAATAGATTTATGGTATCATACGTCTGCATTTAATATTACCCTGCATACCACCCCACGGGTGTTTGGCAGGGGAAATATTTCCTTCCATGTGACTCGAATCCGGGACCTTAGCATAGGACGCAAGAACCTAGACCACTAGATTAGGGATAAGTTCAAGTTGGTATAAGTATCATGAATGGTTTCGCTGGAAGAAGCAAAAAAAATCCATTTTTACTTTTATTTTTTAATAGAAAATGAATTGCTTTTCTTTAATATTAAAATAGATCTCTATAAGTATTAGGCGTACCCTGTCGAGGGGCTACAGTCTTCCTCAGGCGGCTCAAACTACACAGCTCAAACTGAGTGACGCTTGAGTCTATTTATCTTTCGATAAGTTTAACTCCTCGCAATCACTCCTACTCAGGAGCATCAGCGTTTCCATACGAGAAATAATCTTCCACTTCCGAGAGATAGAGTAAATTACGCCGACCGAGGGAAGAATCCGTCGTCTGCCCTGCTGTTAGACTCGCCTTCACTAGATAAAGTAACCACAAATAAACTACTGATCCGACGAAAACTGGGTCAGCATAATGATTTTAAAGATTAGTGAAAAAAAGAAATTTATAACCCTTAGCGTATACACGTATCACTGAACCCTCGTGCTGTAGTGCGTTCCAAATTCGGTTGACAGTGTGGACTCTCTTGGAAATACGTTTTCTATATAAATCTCCGTAAGGCCGCAGGTGCGATGTTTGTCAATAGTATCAGGATAATTAATATAATGCTGTGCTGTATATTAACTACAAATCTACCTCTCTGCCAATAGGCTAATGTCACCCCTGAACTAACTACCTTTTATTTAGTGCGGTATTTTAAATCAAAGCCCTCGAGGTAGAACACTCAGAGCGTCACTCTGTTCCCCCGTAGGTTTCTTAGGCCTTGAAGCCAATTCTCCACCATTCTAGGATTCTCATCGAGTTAGTTTTTTTCCAGACAACAGTTTCGCTAGTATTCCAATAGGAAAATTCAGGTGGAAGTACCAGGACTGCATTATGGCCGTTGTTGATGAAGTATTTCCATTGTAATGGTGTCGTACAACTTTGTCACATGGTTTAACAACTCACCCCGCATGAAATTTCCGACATGGTTCAGTGCCTTGTAGGACTATTTATCAGTCGCATAAACATACTAACCAATTGTTGTATCATATCTATTGTTGCATGGTAGCATGTGCGTCTACGTAGCACTCTCCTAGTTTCTGGTCCGACCACGCATTGTTATCCTGACTGCTTTTGGTCTGTGCCAAGAGACCGGGGGAAAGTACACGATTCTGATTTGATCTGAGATGAGTGCTGCATGCCCGGTGTGGAATTACTCCGTTCCACACATCCTATCCTATCCACACAGGCTTTCACGGTTCTTCGTAGATGTATATGAAGTGTCCAACGTACTGCCGTGGCCCAAAGAAAAAATTCCTCAACAACTATAGGACGGAGTGTATAATAAGTGTCACGCTCGTGTGCGAAGACTTAAATGGGTGAGACTTACAGGACCTCGAAGACAAGCTGGAAGCATGAGAGGGAGCTAGAAACAAGAAATTAAATTTACGACTAATTTTTGAGGATGCTTCATCAACAGCAACGTCATACCCTGCGAGCCACCCAAAGGGTGTGTGGCAGGGGGTGCTTCCACACCAGCCATGCATCAATAATACGGCAGAACACCGATACTACATTGGAACCAGCGTACCACACATGCTACGCGCCCATTCAAATCTACTAACCAAGAAACATTCTATCGTCAATCGTTCCAACATGCAAGGGGTACAGGGACTAATACTACAGATTCATCATCTTTAAGGACATCATTATTAAAATCATACATAAATAAGAAAAGTATAAAGAAATAGATCTACAATCTAGCTACATCTACGTGATCTACATCAACGAGTGAATTCGGACACAAAATGAACTTTGAAGAGACCAGATTGATCGCCAATGAAAAATGTTACTTCCCAAGAATGACCAGGGCCTCCATAGATGAAAAATGAAGAATAATAATGAAGAAAAAGTAATAATTTTGAAGACGGCCACAACCGAGCAGGCCCTTGGAAGAGGATTTGGCGGGTAGACGAGGGGCAATCTGAGATTACAGAAGGGAGTATAGTGTTTTCCTCATTTAGTGGACAGGTTGACAGAGCCTCGTAGAGAACGCTGTTGCCAAACCAAGAAAGTTACTCTGAGTTAATAAAGAAGTTCCTCTGCGTTAAAAGGAAATTTATTAGAAGTTGATCCCAAAGGAAGATCTTTCTACATAGTTTTTTTTCATCAGAGTTATGAGCCCAGGTTTCACTCAGCATTGAAGAAGGAAAAAGAAATTAAAAAAAAACAAGATGCTGTAAAAAGAAAAATTTAATATTCAACCCTTTGCAGGGAAGAATTTCAACAGTTGGGAGTTTAGAATAAGAAGTGTCTTAAAAGAAAATGGTGTAGAAGCTGCAAAAAATGTCAAATAATTCAGTGAAAAGAAGGAAAATCAGAGCAAAAAAATAAGGCTCAAGCCCTGTTGATAGGGACCATAGCAGATAGTCATCTTGAGTACATAAAGAATAAGAAGACTGCCTTTCTGATGTATGAGAATTTATCCAGCACATATAAAAGCAAGAGTACGAGAAGTGAGCTCTTCTTACGAAGAAGGTTGTTAGACATAAAGTATGATGAAAGGAAATCATTGATAGAACATTTCACAAAGATCAGTGAAACATTTACTGAGTTGCTAGAGACTGATCCTGAGATAACAGAGGAAGAAAAAGTGAACTATATCATACTATCTATGCCTAAAACATATGATAGTTTTGTTTAGGAGAAACTCTTAGGAGAGGAAGAGAAAAGAAAGAAATTGAATCACAAAGACAAGGAGCATCAGCATCCAGTGCGACATTTACTTGTTTCTTATGTGGAAAACCTGGACATAAGAAATATCAGTGCTACAATCAAGGAAGAGGTTATAATAACAACTCTACACGAGGACCAGGCCAGGAATTTAGACAAGAACACAGATTTGATGGACATGGATATGGACAAGGCCGTGGATATGGTCAAGGAGGACGTGGATATGAAATTATACCGACCCAAGGATATGGACAAAGCCGAGGATATGGTCAAGAGAGAGGATGTGAACGAGGACATGGAAGCATAAGAGGCAGAGGTTTCAGAAGAGGCCAAAGTCATGGAGGAGAAGAGGGTTCATCCTACAATAATGTAGTTTTTGAGTGCAATTTGAATAGAGACAGTGCAGAAAATAGTGAAGGAAGTCAATATAACACAAACAAAATAGAGTGGTGCATAGATTCAGGGTGTTCCCATCATTTAGTAAACACTAAAGAACATTTTAAGGAGTATATTGAACTGAAAAAGCCAAGAGAGATTGCTGCAGCCAAAAATGCAACGTGCATGGAGGCAGTTGGTATTGGAAACATGGAAGTAGTATGCTATATGGGAAGGCGACCTACGTATCGTACAATTAAAAATGTTTATTATGTGCCTGATTTGAAGAAAAATTTGTTATCTGTCTCAAAGATGCAACAAAATGCAAAATGCAAAAAAATGCAAAGATGCAGGTCTTAGGGTTGAGTTTTCAAGAGAAAAAGTGCGAATATACAAGTTTGGTAGTTAAATAGATTGAAGATAATAGGAGGTTGCAGAGATAATTTGTTTACTATTGAAACAGAGAACAAGTGTGAGGCAGGACAATGCAGTTATGTGAAACAAAGGGACTATAATGGTGAATTGTGGCATAGGAGATTTGGCCATTTGGGCACAAATAATTGGAAACTATTAGTAAAGAAAGGGATGGTAGATGGCTTAAGAGAAAATGGTATTAATGATAATGAGGGATTATGTGAACCTTGCATCATAGGAAAAACAAGTGGGCAACCTTTTCATGGCAAAGGACATAGGGCCAGTAGGCCTTCATAAATCATTCATAGTGATGTTTGCGGACCAATGCAGCCCACAACATGGGAAGGGTACAATTATTTTGTGACATTTATAGATGATTTTACACATTTCACAATGGTGTTTATATTAAAAACAAAGGGGGAGATCACGGACATATTTAAACAATATTATGCTAGAGTAACTAGTTATTTCAATTAAAATGTAGTGAATTTAAAATGTGACAATGGAGGCAAGTATATGTCTAGTGAATTACGAAGATTTTGTGAGGAAAAAGGCGTATTGATACAATACACAGTTCCATACAACCCCGAAATGAAAGGAGTGGCAGAAAGACTAAATAGAACATTGATGGACTAAGCAAGAACGGTGCTAATAGAATCAAAGATGGACAAAACTTTCTGGGGAGATGCTGTATTGTGTTCAGCATTCCTCACAAACAGGAGCCCAACTGTAGGCAAAGATAAAACTCCCAGTGAAATGTGGATAGGAATTAAACCTGATGTGACAAATCTAAGAACATTTGGGCGTGTGGCATACAACTACGTACCAAAAGAACTACGGGCGAAATTGGATGACAGAGGAAGAAAAATGATTATAATTGGATATAATGTGGGAGGATATAAGCTGTGGGATCCTGAAACCTGTAAATCTGACTGGTAGGAATGTCATTTTTGATGAAAGAATTAAAAGGAGAGAACAAGATGAGACAATGTACCAACTATTTGAAGGTCAAGATGATGATGGAGAAAATCAACAAGAAGAGAAAAACCAACAGAAAAAAGAAATGATAAAAGGGAACGTGAAAAATGTTATTGAGACCAAAGAATATGAGAAAAGTAAAAAGAGATGAAATAGTGATCAAAATGGAAAACAGAAGGGAAATCAGAAAAATAGAATGGAAAAGAATCAAGAAACAAGGAGAGAAAAAAGAATTGGAAAAAAACCCGAGTGGCAAAATGATTATGTGATGGACTTTGATGATGTTGCTGAGGGTAAAGAAGCTTTATATGCATTATTTACAAATGGAGGTGATGCATCAATCAATTTTGGAGACATACAGCATAGAGAAGACAAGGAAGATTGGTTAATAGCCATACAAAATGAAATCAATGTGTTGCAAGAGGGTGAAACATGGAAGATTATTCGTAAACCAAATGATGCAGAATTGTTGGATACTAAGTGGGTTTTTACCAAGGAGGATATTGGAGAGGAGAGAATTTGTAAAGCCAGACTTGTAGTACAAGGGTTTCAACAGATTGATGATGTCTATTCACCAGTTTTTAGACTACAAACTGTAAAAGGATTTAGATATTATTGCTCAAAATATAACAATGTATGAAGACAATCAGAGTGCCATAAAATCTATAAAGAATCCTGATCAAAATACGATTAAAACATATGGAGGTTAACTGTAACTTCGTTAAACAGAAAGTGGAGGAAGGATTAATAAATTTGGAATATGTTTCAGCTGTAAACCAATTAGCTGATGAATTGTCAAAATATTGTGTAAGAAATTATTTAAGAAATATGTTACTAGTTTGGATTTCTCAAATGTTAGTCTTGAGGGAGAGTGTTGAATATTGACAATCTTAACATTTGATGTTGGCTACTTGGATACGGTTGTTGATTGTTTGTGAAATATGTAAATAAGTAAAGAAAGTTACTCTGAGTTAATAAAGAAGTTCCTCTGTGTTAAAAGGAAATTTATTAGAAGTTGATCCCAAAGCAAGATCTTTCTACATAGTTTTTTTCATCAGAGCTGTGTGCATGTTCATATGTTTTCCCGATGTAAATATGAGGACAAGTCTGCCGGAAGTCCTCCACGGTTGCCCATTAAGTATGCTGAGATAAAAAATGCGGAAAGAAACCCGAGATGTATGCATCTTCGAACCCATCACGCCGTGGAAGCCTTCCCGAGGATAGATGTAAATAATTCATGGAGAGTACCAGGAAAATAATCAGTACAGAAGGAGAGGCTTATGCCATGCGTTGCTGAGCGGTTAAGCAAGTCGCTTCGTTACAAGTAGTTGCGAGCCAACAACAGAGAATTACACAGCCGATAGAAAGACTAGTCTTTTTTCGGAGGGGTCAAATCCATTTACGGACCGAGCCTTCTGTACGTAAGTGACTTGAATACAGTAGTAAAAAATAGCAAGCTCGGTCTTTTTGCCGATGATGCAGTAGTGTATAAGGAGATTAGAAATGAAGAGGTCAGTCAGTCTTTAGCTAAGGATTTAGATGCGATTTTGATGATTGGTGTGATAGATGGCAACTAGAATTAAATTTGAAGAAATGCGCGATAATGAACCTTTGGAAAAAGAATGGCTTTCCCCGGAATAATTATTGCATCAAAGAAAAGAAAATATCTAACGTAGAATCTATTAAATACTTAGGCGTCACCATCACTGAAGACATTTCATGGGGGAAACACATCAGGGAAATAACTAGTGTAGCAAACCGTAGATTAGGATTCGTAAAAAGGGTCCTAGGCAAATGCGATGAGAGAGTACGAGAAAGAAGCTATTTTACACTTGTCAGGCCTCATTTAGAATATGCCGCTAGTATATGGAATCCGTACGAGGAAGGTTTGATAAAAGAATTAGAGCGTGTGCAAAGGAGATCCGCTAGGTTTGTTAAAGGCCGTCATGATTATTGTATAAGTGTTACGAATTTAATAGAAGAACTAGGATGGGAAGAACTATCAGAAGCAGGTTAAAATTTAGGTTAAACCTTTTAAGTAAATTCGAAACCGATTTGTTCACAGATGACGTTAGATATATATTAAGAACGCCTGCGTATTATGCTGGGTTTGATCATATTAACAAGATTAGAGAGATAGATTGTCGTACCGATAAATTTAAAATGTCATTTTTCCCGCGTACCATAAAAGAGAACAATAGGCAGCGTAGCAAAGGGATAGGTAGGTGAAATATAGTTAGAGTAGTCTGTAGTGAATGATGCATGTAATAACAACCGATAATCCCTTTTTTATTATGTAGATACTAACCATCTAGCTGCATGTGACCCCATTATCTAGCATATTTCCCTTAAAAATCCTACTTGCATGGCAATAGTGCATGTTTGGTGATCTTCACCCCCTACAACACACCCTCGTGGTGGCTCGCAGGGTATTACGTAGATGTAGATGAGTGTCGGACTTCCGTTACCGGACTGCCGACTAAAACAAACCCACTTTCCTCCTGGGCACTAGCACTAACGAGGTAGTCACATTACTTCGTAGACAGGACGAAAATATTTCTTAATAAATTCCACACTTTAAAGTTTATCTCCGTCCTAGGTTTCGACTGCAGAGCAATCATTTTCAAGGCACATACATTTGCATTATATGAGAGTCAATATATGAAGAAGAGACCTGGGGGAGGAAGGGGAGAAGTGGTTAATTGACGTCAGAGACGTGCGTCACGGTCAGGTTCGGTCGGTGGTGGGGGAAAGGCATAGATAATGGAGGAGAGTGGGAGGGAATAGCGCATTCGTTTAGAAGTTTCACATTTTTGTTGCTAGCAGCATTCAAAATTTCAAATTGTTTTAGGAAGTCCAATTTGGCCCCTTTCCTGTCAATGTGGAGCACAAAAACATTTATGGCGTACTATACTCTGGATCTGGACATGTTGAACTGCATGTTCGAAGCGTTCTCGGCGGTTGGGTGCATTGTTTAACTACATTGTGGCGTGCTATCGTTCAGCGGATGTTTTGTTCATGTCATGACATATTTTCAGTAGATTCATGCAGTATTCCAAATATATTTTAGTATATTAAATAGGGCGCATTCCCCCATGTTTGTTGGTGCGCACTGGGAAATTCTGACGGCGTATACACCCGCGCGCTTTATTTATTTATGTTATGTAAGTTGAAAAATACGTTGAAATCTCGAACACACAAGAAATTTTCAGAAGGGTAACAATAGGTCGTAATGAGTAACTTTCAAAGGAGGGGTGGACGAGCCGATGGGTTTTTCATTGCTTAGATGGCATGCAACGAGTAACCACGCTGAGCTAGGAATTGGACGGGGGGCATCGTGTCGACCGTCTGCCACGAGTAACCACGCTAATCTGAATGTTGGTGGCCGATTATCGACGGAAAGTTATTTACTGAGTGTTTTGTGGGAGTTGAGAGTCAGGGGGAACAGCATTTGACCAGGCCCACGGTCGCGAGAGTAAGCAGGGACCATGGGGTATCGTCATGACGCACGAGGTGCCGTGTAGTACAGAAGAGAAGGTCCAGACGCGTCAGAGGCGGGAAGGTGCATGCACGGAGTCTTATACGTTGCATTTAACACAAGCAGGTTGGCTGGTTGTAAAGATGTTTGGTGGCCTGATTGTTTTAACCTGAAAGACTAGGGTTTGTGGTTGTTCACATTTCTTGAGGGGTGTCGATTTATATGAATTTCTGTGTTGTGTGGAGGCGATGGGCATAGTGTTTCGCAGGGTAGTTTATTAATGTTGATATCTGATGCAAAGGGTGTTTATTTATGTTCTGTTTGGGTAATTTAGTGTGTTGTTTTTGTGGTGTGTGGTAAAATAATGAGAAGTGAAACTGGGAGCAGGTTTCATTGTTAATTGTACTATGGTATTTACCGTGTAATGCAATACATTGATATCCGTGAGATAGTGTCCAGCAAAAGAGTACGTGTCACTCCATAATTTTTCATTACAACGTTTAACTGTGGCATTTACTATGAACTTTTTTCGTCACGTGTGCGAAATTCGTCCACCGAGTTACGCCTTCAACCATTAACATACTTCGTGCAAGGCCATTTTTAATTATTCCGCCGGGAATACCTTGTTTATGTTAACCCATTGGTCAAGACGATCAAGGTCTGCCTTCTTTGCTGTCAAAATGCTTTGTGCATATCTTTCCAACAGGTTCCCGTTTTTGTCTCCTTTTAGCATGTTTTAAAAGTATTCTACCGGTTAAGGTAGGTTTTGTTGAATGTCAGAGAATCTCCTCTCAGTCTTCTACACTTTCCGGGGCCTATCTATCTCAAGTATATCATTTTTCGCCTCAGCATACGATCTGCCCTTCTTCATCCCCTCCATGAACCAATTATCTTTCTTCCTCTTCCCCGCTTGCCCAACATCCTTCCCTTTATCCTTATAGCATTATTTGCATGATATTTTCGGGAGTTATTTTTAACCCAATATCCTATGAAAGTAAAGTCCTCTGTTCGAACTCATTACTTTCCCGAGGATAGATGTAAATAATTCATGGTGAATACCACGAAAATAATCACTTATCGCATGAGGAGAAGGTATGATTTGCGTCATCAACTTTTTCCCAGGCAATACAGGCAGTGACTTGCTAATTTTATGCAAGTATGATCTGAAGTATCCATGTCCATTCATCTGCTGCGTCACGAAGTAGTCAACCTCACCGTCTTTCCTCCTCATCCACGTCCGTACAACTCTGATGAGTCGCGCTGTCCATCGGCCTCTTGGTTCGACCTCCCAGGATTGTTGCCAGGAATTAAACTCTGCTCTACGAAATAAGAGAAGGACTGCGAAAGAGAATAATAACATCGGGAGCAGCACAGGGATCCATCCTTGGTCCAGAAAGACTAATCTGAGAGCCATTAGAGACTCGTAGACAACCACTAAGCGTAGATTACTTGAAGAATTCAGATCGGGCAAGCTTCCCGACGGCTTGGCTTCTGATCAATCGTGGGGAACACGCATAAAAACATATGCGGCTCAGCATTATAGAAACAAGGTTTTGTTAAGCGTATAATGGGAAGTTCCTCGGATGAAAAAGTCAAGGAGAGATGCTACTTCGCTCTGGTTAGACCCCACTTAGAATACGCCTCTCGCATTTGGGACCCTGGCCAAAAAGATTTAAACAAAAAATTAATAAAATACAAATAAAAGCTTCGCGCATCGTCAAAAACTGTTACGAGCGAACATATAGTGTCTCACAACTTGTTTTTAAGGGATTAAGGTGGGAGCCCATATAAACTCGTTGGCTACACGCTAGGCTTTGCTTGCTTGATTTCATAACTGTTGTGTTTCAGTGGGACACAGAGTACATTATCATGACGCCATGCTACATCTCTAGGTCTGAAAGAAGCGATAAAATAAGAGAGATACATTGCCGGACATACAGGTACAATAACTCGTTCTTTTCTCGTACAATAAGCGACTGCAGTGAAAACTGAGCTCCACTAAATACACTCCCATAGTTCACGTCACCATTTCCCCTGCAAAAAACCTTACATCTTTACACGACTGGCGACCTAACACCCCCTGCTACACGCCCATGCAGTGGCTCGCTGGATAGTAAGTCGATGAAGATGTAAGTTTAGATTATTTTAAATTTTCAGATCGGGCAAGCTTCCGGACGGCTTGGAGGGAATTTTTTTTATTCTTCGCTATGTCTCTAGATAGCGAAGTTTGAAAGCATTTGTGTGATAGAGGGGGCTATACTGCAAAATATATAGAGGGGGTTATAATGCAAAACTAACGAAGATGAATGTGTGCTTGTAAACTTATTGAATGTCTCTTTTATTTACGAAGATAAACAAGAATGGCATTCTCATATACTTGACCCTACTTGCGGTACTCTGTCCGTAGGATAGGATGTTAATTTGTGGACCCCTTCATAGCTTTTCTTCAGAGCAGCCGAACAATGTTGCCATGTTTCTCGCCACCCTTCCTCTCAATTCCACAGTTAATTCGATTGGAGCGATTCTTGTTCATGTACAGATTTGCGTATAACTTTCTTTTGCTTGGTTCTTGTATCTGACAAGTATGTAGTCTATTTGGTATCTAGCCATATCACCTGGCATCTTTCATGTGTGCGTCCTGCGTGGATGGTGCTCAAAGAGTGTGTTAGCTTCTACCATTCTTTTCGTTGCAGATTTCCGTCATTCATTTCATTCTTTGCATTTATTTTATTTAATATTTTTCATTCTTCTCATTGCAGAAACTTTGCATAAGTGTGTTTATTAGAAATATTTATAGATTACCTGACACCAATGTGGTTTCTTGGCAATTCAATGCCAATGCAACTAGGGAACAGACGGCACCCAACGGAATTTTGGAAACAAATCGACGCTATATGTTCAGATTTTCTCCTAAACGCGTGAATATACGTTTCATATTATTGTTATGGCTCGTAATTTATATCAAGGTATCATGCCGAATAAATGACACATATTTACGTAATATTGTCGGTTAAATTAAAAAATTCTGCGCTGTAAACCTAAATCAAAACAATGGTTTAATTGAGACGACAAATTTAAAAGTATAGTTCTTTCATCATTTATGTACTACCTACTCGGCTATTTCCATCGTATAAATAAATTTACTCAAGGCCCAAGAATTATTTTTCGACTTACTTGAAAAGTTACTAAATTTGTGCGCTCAACGACTCACGATTCGCGCTCCAACCACCTTAACGCTTCTCGATAGTGCAAACAATGTAAGTAGCTTATCAGAATCAATGGCGGGACAGCCTATCAATCGTTGGAAATTCATCCCCTGCCAAGCGCAATCGAGTAGAGTTTTCACCCGGGATATCGGGATCGCAGTAAAACTTTTGCTAATTTAAATTTTCCAGAAAATCCCGGAATTGCTATTTGCATTTCGCTTATCCTAAATTTAACATAACTTGATATTTTTTATAATGATACGTTCACTTGATCTAATTTTGTGTACAAAGTTCAACTTACCCATGCTTTCAAGATATCAATAACCTTGTTTTTTTTAAATTTCAGGATGGACGATGACACGTCGCAGATTGCACCATTTTCCAGCACTTATATAATCTTCCTTAACGGGTAAGTTTAATTTTTTTCCAATTCAAAAGTAATTCAAAGGCGTATACTTTTTTCCATTTTTGAAAATTTCTGCTGCTTGGGAAAGTATTTTTTTGAATCTGTTTCCACTGAAATATCATTTGAGCTCGCTCATCACGAAAAGTGAAAAGTTTATTCAAAGAATAACCACGTTAAGCAATAATTACTCGTGTCTTTCTCTACTTTAATTGTCCTATTTAGTCAGTGATAATAATAAGAGGTTTCTCAGGGTTAGATTGGTACCATTGAGTCCGCTCTGTCATCTAACCCCTCGTTAAGGGGTACATGAACTTAAGTTAAGGAATTAATTATTCATGCGTAAACAAACCATTATCAGTATACAAAGGAATGGTTCTACTTTTATGAATTTTTAATACAAAAGGAACATTCATATACGGCACAATATGACCAGAAGGTGATATCAAGGTATGCGCATGCGTGGGAAAATTGAAGTTTTATTATTATTTTATCTTTTCCGAAAAATGCGCAACAAGAAAATACCCACCCTGGAAGGGGTGTGTGAAAATCCTGCGAAAACCGAACGATAGAGAAACTAATGCTTTGATACATAACGAACAAACTCATGAGAAATTAAATGCAAAAAACAAGAAGTACGTGAAACTGCATTTAAGTAAAATACATATAAAAATATAAATAAATAAAAACAAATAACAATATAATTAATTAAATAAGTAAATAAATATTGATGTGCCAAAGGGAGGCAGACAAAAAACACAGCAACGCAGGCGAAAAAACACAAGTAGGCTCCTAATTTTTCGACATTATTTCAGTTTTCATTCCTCCTCGGAAAAAGACACTACGGCTGTCGAAATATTAGGAGCCTACTTGTGTTTGTTCGCGTGTATTGTTGTGTTCTGGGTCTGCCTCCCGTGTCATATTTATATATATACGCCGTCACTCGAGTAATCCTTCATTAAGTTATACGTGTATATTTTTTATTTGCACTGATATTTTTTGTCCTTCGAGAATAAAAGTGCCAACGTTTACGAATCGTTCTGTTGTGCTTTGATTTTTGTACTATGTTATGCGTCATAGTACCCGAGCGTTTACCGTATACTCTGATTTAAGTCTCTCCCGAGATTTCCCTCGATGGAAATCAATTTAATCCCGGAATTCTGCGATAGGCATAAGGTCGTGAAATGATAAGTGCTTGGAACGAGGTAGTTAGCCAGGGAGGTACTTCATGCAATTTAGATTTGTAACGCTCGATTATCCGTTTCTCCGAACGCGCAATTCTGATTCAATTTTTGATTGATCTCGTTCATCAGTTGCGAATAGAATGACCTCTCCGCTGCCATACTGTTATTCGTCATTTCTGCGCGATTCCCCTCCGTACCGTCTTTCCTCGTCGCGCGGATTCGATACGAGGGCGCATGCGCAGGTCAACAGGCGTTTCGAGGTTACCCCTGTGGGAGTGAGTGAAAGGCAGAATACCCTGGGAGCGGTGATGGCCTGACAACCGTGCCTCACACCCACGGACCCACGTTGCTTTAAGTTTATTCTCCCCAGAGAGAGGAGTGGGACCTAAAAAGGTTATTATCCAGGATCCATAAAACGTATATATAGATATATATGCATATTTTCTTATAGAGCTCATCTGAACTTTTGACTGAATGCTAATATTATGAAGTGAAGGTCGATGATTCTGTGTTCTGGGTGAGGGGATACTACAAAAATTACTTCCCAGAAAACCGCCACAATGGCGTTAGACGGAATATTCTATAGTAAAACATGTTTTTATAGGGTCCGCATTTATTTTTCTACTGAATTCAAATATTAAAAACGTAAAGGTCAATAATTCGGTATTCTGGGTGAGAGGATGCTACAAAAACACTTCCCAGCAAAACGTCATTGGGCGTTTTGCTGGGAAGTATTTTAAGGTAAGATTGAAGATTTTATAGTAAAACTTTGATTTTTTTTAGGGCCCACATTTATTTGTCTACCGAGTTCAAATGTCACGAACGTAAAGGTCAATGATTCTGTATTCTGGGTGAAGGGATACAATAAATTTTACTTCCCAGCAATCCGCCACAATGGCGTAGGATTCAGTATGTTATAGTTAAACTTTGATTTTTTAAATATGTTCTGCATTTATTTTGCTGTTGAAATTAATTGTCGTTGTAATTAATCCTATTGCCGGCCCCGGTGGCGGAGGGGTAAATTCCTCGCCTGCTAAACCGAGGGTCGCGGGTTCGAGTCCCGCCTGGCTGGGTTTTTCCACCCAGGGCATGGATGTATGTCAAGTTCTGTTGGTCCGGTCCCTGGAAAACCTGATGACAGGCTCAGCAGCCTATCGGGATTCCGGGGACATACGGGCCAACAAAATCGTCCGGCAAGCAAAAAAAAAAAAATATTACGAACATAAAGGTCAATAATTCTGTATCAAATACTTCAAAGAAATAAGGCAATGGATAAGAAACAACAGGAGCTCCTAACAGTTTTCAAAAATAGTTCAAATGGGAAGGAAAACGTAATTTACCAGTCTTAATATTACCAGAATCCTCTAAGACACAAGCCAATACTCTTGGAATAGAAATAATGGTGCCAATCACATTTCTAAAAAAGTCAACACCACTTCCAGGCATATAATAATACATCCAAAGCCTGATGATCTCTATCGGGATTCCGGGGACATACGGGCCAACAGAATCGTTTGGCAAGCAAAAAAAAATATTACGAACATAAAGGTCAATAATTCTGTTTCAAATACTTCAAAGAAATAAGGCAATGGATAAGAAACAACAGGAGCACCTAACTGTTTTCAAAAATAGTTCAAATGGGAAGGCAAATGTAATTTACCAGTCTTAATATTACCAGAATCCTCTAAGACACTAGCCAATACTCTTGGAATAGAAATAATGGTGCAAATCACATTTCTAAAAAAGTCAACACCACTTCCAGGCATATAATAATACATCCAAAGCCTGATGATCTCTATCGGGATTCCGGGGACATACGGGCCAACAGAATCGTTTGGCAAGCAAAAAAAAATATTACGAACATAAAGGTCAATAATTCTGTTTCAAATACTTCAAAGAAATAAGGCAATGGATAAGAAACAACAGGAGCACCTAACTGTTTTCAAAAATAGTTCAAATGGGAAGGCAAATGTAATTTACCAGTCTTAATATTACCAGAATCCTCTAAGACACTAGCCAATACTCTTGGAATAGAAATAATGGTGCAAATCACATTTCTAAAAAAGTCAACACCACTTCCAGGCATATAATAATACATCCAAAGCCTGATGATCTCTATCGGGATTCCGGGGACATACGGGCCAACAGAATCGTTTGGCAAGCAAAAAAAAATATTACGAACATAAAGGTCAATAATTCTGTTTCAAATACTTCAAAGAAATAAGGCTATGGATAAGAAACAACAGGAGCACCTAACTGTTTTAAAAAAATAGTTCAAATGGGAAGGCAAATGTAATTTACCAGTCTTAATATTACCAGAATCCTCTAAGACACTAGCCAATACTCTTGGAATAGAAATAATGGTGCAAATCACATTTCTAAAAAAGTCAACACCACTTCCAGGCATATATAAGAATACATCCAACGCCTCTTACTAACATAGTCTCCGCAAACAGACACATTTCCCACTTCTATGTAAGACTGCAAATGAGAGGAATACATCTGAAAGCTCACTATCAGACTTTCCCAAGGTGCTAACTTTCCAGCAGGCATGTAAACAACTCGAAAATGATGGCCATATTCTTGGCTTGTTCTCTGGGTGAGGGAATATTATAAAAATTTCTTCACAGTAATCTGCCTTAATGGAGTAAGATTGAGTATGTTATAGTAAAACTGGTGTCATTATAGGGTCTGCATTTATTTTTCTGCTGAGTTCAAATATTACGAACATGAAGGTCAATGATTCTGTATTATAGGTGACGGGATACTGCAAAGATTACTTCCCAGCAATCCGCCACAATGGCGTAGGTTTGAGTATGTTAAAGTCATAATTAGATTTTTTTATGGGGTCGGCAATTATGCTTCCTCTGAGTTCAAATATTACGAATGTGAAGGTCAATAATTCTGTATTCTGGGTGGGGGGGCACTACAAAAATTAATTCGCAGTAAACCGCCAAAATGGCGTTAGACTGAGTATGTAATAGTATAACTGATGTTTTAATAGGGTCCGCATTTATTTTTCTACTAAGTTCAAATATTACGAACATCAAGGTCTATTTTTCTTCATCGTCGGTATGGGATGAACTACAGATTGATTAATTTAAAAATGGATTTCAGCAGTATGGTATATTAAAAATTTTTCACATCCTTGTCGATATTCCGTGCTTGGAATGGTATTGTGCCCTATATCTGAGCTCCTAATGTCGTGGGGTAATGGTAGATAGCTCTTAATTAAGCTTATTCTTTTTCAAAGGTAGGTCTTTTAATTGAACACAATTTCCCACTACCTGAATTCAATCCTTTCAGGCGTAACCTTGTGGAAGTCCATTATGAATAATGACAATAACGACTACGTTTCAATCCACAGAGTTTTTACAGGTACTACGAGTCATCATCAGGCACCTGATGATGACGCAGTAGCGTTGGAATAAAAAAGAAGGTACCTGATGATGACGTAGTAGCGTTTAAACTAGTAGTACCTGTAAAAACTCTGTGCAGTGAAAGAGTTTTTATTTTCATTATTTTCCACAGCTTTTTTGTCCAATCCAAACGCCTGAAAATGCTAAAAAAGTTTCTCAAACACTCCATCTTAGGAGTTTCCCTCAGAATGGGCCGAATTCTTTTTTCTCACTCTGTGGGTATCCAATACACTTTCTAGAAACTTGATTCCCTTGACAATCCGTAAATGCATTTAGAAAAAAATAAACATTAAACTTTTCTCTCGTCCGACGCCGCGGGCCTCTCCCTGGAGAATTTTGTTTTTCCTTTCGTAGAACTATGGGTTTTACGTATAAAATACCTTTTATATTTATTTTTACCCTTTACTTTCCTTCGTGGGATGAACATAAATCCTGAGAACGAAAAGGATGTGAGTTTTCTGGAAGAAAGAAAGAGGGGCTGAATATTAGGGTGAAGGGACATAAAACAGAGAAAGTTGAGCAGTTTGCGTATCTGGGTGGTATTTTGGCGGAGGGGATGTTTAGTGTTGGGGATACAGGATGTAGAGTCGTAGTCATCTCTCAAAAGGCCAGGCCTTGTCGGTGTCTTTGTAGCCAATTGTCTCATTCTAAGACTGTTTTTTTCATTTCCCCGTAGGAGTTGCAGTTCATGATTGACATCACACTGTGAAGTAAGGATGTTCTAGGTCATCCTCTCCTTTTCTTCCCCAACATATTTCCTTCAATTACGTTCTTGATGTACTCGTCATGTCTTACTAAGTGACCAACAAGTTTAATTTTCCTGAAGTGAATTGTTTGGAGAAGCGTTCTTTTTTCGCCTACTTCATTCAAAACTTGCTCATTTGTTATCCTCATGGACCAACTTGTTTCAGTCACTCTCCTCCAGAGCCACATATCGGCTGCCAGGAGCCTGTCTTTTTCTTGTCTATTTAATGTCCATGTTTCACAACCATAGATGAGTATACTCCACACGAACGTCTTTGCAATTCTCTTCCTCGTATCGATTGAGAGGTGATTGTTTACCAAGAGGTTACGCTTCCCTTGGAAACCTTGTTTGTCTAGGGTGATCCTACTCTTAACATGTAGATGTAGAGTAACCAAGCTAAATAAGAATTTCAAAGAGGAAGGAATGGATGAGGGGGGGGGGGGTCCTGAGTAAAGTCCTGAGAGGCGTAAAGGAAAGGCTGGTGAAAACTCTGATGTGGAGCGTGGCACTGTATACGGCTGAGTCTATTTCTCACAGCTACAAGTCAACAAGTAACGTGACTAATTCAGAAGGCGGATGTGTAAATCAGATATACTAAACCGAAGACCTGTACTTGTCCAAAAAAATGGCGGACGCTATCAAGACCATATATAACTCGTATTTTGATGATAACGATACATTTTGAGAGTGTACCTTGCAATATTTCCAATCCAAAAGTCGGTTCCAGGTTTTCGGGTAAATACAAATGGTGCAAATATATGCTGAAAATTATTTTCATTTAGTAACCCGAGTAAAAGATCCCTAGCGAATGTGAGTTTTTCGGGAAAACCTAACATCGTAGGATAAAATCGTTTATTTCGCCGTTTTCTTGAAGAATGAGCTTTAAATGGCACTTATTTATAAATCTAATAAGTCAAGATATCATGTTGAGTTGGTTTTATCTTTATAGAACCACTACTAACGTCTTTATGACGAAGTATTATTACGGAACGTCATGGCAATATACTGTATGTTGACGTTAAGAATATTTATCGAAACTTACGTTTCGTATTTCCAGTTATTAATGATTATATTACTTAATAGATACGAATGTGTAAATAGCCTTTGGAAATAGTCACGTGACTTGTTACGTGTAGACTTTTCGCTCTGAGAAACAGGCCCCTGGTCGTTGCGGAGGGAGGATGAACGTAGACTAGAGGTGTTTGAGATGTGGGTGTGGAGAAGGATGGAGAGGGTGAGCTGGGTGGTGAGGAAGATGAACCAGGAGGTATTGGATATGATTGGAAAGGAGAGGAAGCTATTGGCTGGGGATCGGAGGAGGTGGAAGAGATGGATGGAGGACGTATTAAAAGGAAAGGGAATGTTGAAGAGGGTGGTAGAGGGGAGAACACTTGGGAAGTGTGGTTGAGGAAGAAAGAGGATAGGATTTCAGAACTATGTAGGAGGAGGAAACCGATATGAGGAATTCATGAGGGATCTAATGGCGGGTCATCTATAGGAGCCAAAACGGAACGATGTATCAGTGGCATAAAAACTCTCCAAAAACGTACCAATAGAAAATGGTAGAATACTCAAATTAATGACTTTCCTTAATACTTTCCCTATTTACTCTCATTTCCTCTCTCTACGGCGCACCTCCAAAATGTTCCTCTGCGTCAACCCTTAATATTTGCTGCCGCCACGTGATTTCTCCTATTTGCTTTCTTTCATTCCCCACCTCATCCTACCTCCCCTAACTTGTTTTCCCATCCACTAATCATTCTATTTACACCCTTCTCCACGTCCATATCTCTAATGCCTCCACTCTACTCTCTTCTTCGTTCCGTTTCGAACATGTTTCTGAGCCATTCAAGGCTAGTGGTTAGGTTTTAATTTTTTTGTGATGTCGTGGATCAAATTTTTGTCTACGATTCAACTATGTTTGTCATTACGTTTCCTCTTCCGCCATACTTCCTCTGCCGTCCACAATCCTGTCACCTTGAGTCCTTGCTGCTAGCTTCACAAGATCCAAATGGATTTGGTGACCTCTTTCCTTTTGTCTATTGCGTCACCAGAATTCGTAGTGCAGTATCTCAAAAACTGGAAATGCTATTTCTTAAGAAATAGTGCTGGCACTAACTTTGTGTAAACTCCTAACTTAAATCTTCGAAAGAGAAAAAACACTGGCACACGTCCAAATTTTTAATATTTACTTCCTTCCATCGTTCAGCACGTTATGCCTTCATTAGGGTATTTTTTCACACTTTGCAAGTATAGTGAAACCCCTGTTAACGACCACTATTATCAAGCGACCACCCTTCTCAACGACCATTTTTCAGCGAAGCCGTCGGTGGTCGCGTAATTAAGGTTTCACTGTATAAGTACATAAAATTAATATACACTGAAACTTCCCTGGAGTATCTAAATATGAGAAAATAAACGCCATCAGTATATGTTTGAACACAACCGTCGCTAAATTTTTTTCCTATTCTGGGTTGATTGATCGTACATATTTTGTAAAAAATCCGCTTTTATTGAGCATAAGTATGTAAAGAGGGGACAACCAGCGCGTTTTTCGAGAAACTAAATGAATGCAGAGTGCTTGGCGTTTCATATTAACGAAACTGGGAAAAAGGGCGGAATTTACTGCTCGCTTTTCGTAGCTTTAGTTTTTGCTTGACATTTCGCTTCATTAGCTTTAAAAGTTAAACTAATATCAATCAATTTATTTGACCGCCTTGTCTCATCAACTTAGCTTCCGCGTAAATTGCCGATTGTATCATTTCATAGGTATAAACTTCGTGGGTCAGCCATGCCCATAAGACTGGATATGCAACCAAGATATCATAAAATGTTTAAAACTAATTTTATATAAAATATTTTCAGGAAAGACACCCTCTCAATGAGGTTGAAATAAGCTTTAATTTCTAGTTGCAAAGTCGTATATTTCAAAACAAGGAACCGGTGATTCTGCGTCGTATGTCAGGGTGAGCTTTGGAGACTCGACTCGGAGAGTCGCACCCAGTTAATTCTCTTCCTTTCCCAAATTGCGTGGGAGTAGAGACGTTCTTACGGCTGTCGCATGCTGCGGCTGTCGGCTGATTGATCGCATTGATTCTGCTTAAGGCAGGGGAGGCCCTGGAATTAAAGTAAGCGCGCGGGAACGGAAATAGTCCCGGACGACAAAGGGTCGATATGAAAAATTAATCTTGGACCTTCAAGTTACAAAGGTGAACTTTTCCTTATCGGAGTCGCGACAGGTATCCACGTCTTTCACCAAGATAATTATTTTCCTGAGATCAACTGACTCTTCCCCCGAACGAATACGTCCTCACCTAAGGATATTAAGTCGGTTGTTTTTTAAGTAAACTCTTCTTCAAATATCTCGGTGGTATGATAACTGAAAATGTGTATTGTTCAATGGAGATAAGAAGAAGAATAGCAATGGCAAAAGATGTATTTCGGTGGAAAAGGAAGATACACCGTGGAACGATGAACAAAGAACTGAGGAAGAGGCTAGCAAGGTGTTATGTATAGTGTGGGGCATTATTTGGATCTGAGACAGAGATTGAGGCTACACGTTAGGCTTAGCTTGCTTGAGAAATTCAGAACTCGTGTGTTTTAGAGCGACATAGAGAATATTATCATGACGCTTCACTACATCTCTAGGTCTGACAGAAGCGATAAAATAAGAGAGATACATTGCCGAACGTATCGGTACAAAAATTCGTTCTTTCCGCGCACAATAAGCGAAGTTGTCCTCAGCGTTTCTTCTATTTTCTCCCGGGTCCGTTCACAGACGACGATATCATCTGCCGATTACATGGTCCTGGATGCTGTAGTCTTTAGATTCTTCACAACGACATCCTTAACCAAATGGAAGAGATAGGGGCAGAGAACTGATCCCTGGTGTGGTCCCACTCTTACTGGGAATCCTTTTGTCCTGCCTACACAGCTCCTTCATTCATCTTCTTCCCTATTCTCACTTACTTTTCCGGAACTCCCTTCTCTCTCATACTTCTCCATTACTCTTGCATGCAGGTACGCAGTCTAAGACTTTCTCGAGGTCAATGATTATTATATGAGCTCAGACTGTACTTCTCTTTATCTCTCCATCATTGCCTTAAAGCAATTATCGCGTCGCTCGTTCCTCTCTCTAGCTTAAAGATAAAGCATAAAAATCATAAAAAACTCACCTTGCAAAAATTCAAGCTGGAAAATCACTGCGCTGTCCAACTCCGAGTATAGCTAGTGGGAATTCAATAAAGCCCGAACCAAATCACTGGGCAACACGAACTTGAGAATTAAACTACAGCACTACACGACACTAGGACAACAAGCACGACACTTCTTCACAGATTCCAAAATAAAACTGCAAGTTGAGATGCATTTCTGCCGGGGAAAGGAAAAAACCCTCGTGAAAGAACCCGTTAAATACCGTCAAAGGCTGTGCGTCGTCATAAAACGGCCCTTTCCGCGCGACCCAACTCGGCGAGGGTGGAAAGGGAAACAAAGTATCGGTTGTTACCTTTCCCGGAAACAGTTTATTTCTCTCTCTTTAGCATGCCGACTTAATCTCTGAACCCTACTTCATACCCGAAGCATATTTCTTATACGTGGGATGGTTCCGACAAATATCCAATCCCTAGCATCTTCACTAGAGTAATGCGTTAAATGGTGTAGTCGATCGATCCATAATCCTGGTAATATCCTCAGTATAGTGTTTTAGGCCAATACTGACTACGTGCCGTGCTTTAAATGACGATTTTCAAGAATAAAGTTTCAAAAAACTTGAAAAATCGACCGCAGTTACCGAGCCTCAGGGTCCTGCGTCGTGTAGCTCAACCTTGACGCGCGATCGAAAAATCGCTCTCATTTCCTTGGTCGCAAACTTTTTTCCAAGATTTCTGCTTAGTATTCTTAAGAAATCTCTACTTTTTACTGTGATGTAAATTTCCCGAGTTATATATTTCGTAAACGAAAGATAATGTCTACTTTATGTCAAATTTCACGTGAAAAACGGGTACGCCATTTTGCGTTGCAAAACCAGACAGATGAGAGCCAAAATCTTCAAAAGTCACGGAAAATATAGGCAAAGCACCAGGTCAAAGGAATATAGCGTTTTTTATTCCATCTAAATCATACCAACGCAACACCACCTGCTTAAATTCAAAGATTTTCGAAGAAAAACGAGATCGCGCGTGTTTTTGAAAAATTGGTCATGTTTGGGCTACTGTATCTCAGTAACGGGTCATATTAATGTAAAATGGCATATAAATCTATAATTGGTAATCATTTATAAGTATTTACGCCAAGTTTCAAGTCTCTATCTCAAAAAAAGCCATTTTGGACTTTTGTCCGGCTTTTTCCGATTTCGGACCACTGTGCGGCGGATCAAAAATCGTTGATTAAATCTCGATGCGAAGAACTAAATGGCGGAGAAAGCTGTATCGCCAAATTTCGATGCGAAACAACCGCAGACATTTGGCGACATGTTTATGATTTCATGGCTTGGCGGAGAAGAAATAAGATCTTAAGAGAAGACTGGAAAAACTACTTTGAAAAAGATATGAAAACATACAACTCGAAGATTTATGTGAGGGTAACCAAAATTATGATTGGAGGGAGAAATCTGTGAGATGAATTCAAAAGAAGGTCATATTAATGGCCAGTATGATAGGCAACGGAGTTGGAGGCGCTCTGAACGGACATTTGTAAATGCCACAAGAGTGCGGACAAAATACCAACCAATGTGTGTTTAATCTTGTTTACCGTAATTATTAGGCCGGAAATTGTTACGAAGGCTTCCGCGGTTTTCGTGTTTATTGGTATTTTTCGGGTTCACCCCGCGTTGCACCATTTTTTTGGACGACCGTTTCGCCGGTATTCCAGTCGACTTCATCAGGTCGTAATTATTTGGACCTGATGAAGCCGACTGGAATGCCGGCGAAACGGTCGTCCATGAAAATGGTGCGACGCGAAGTGAACCCGAAAAATACCAATAAATTAGACCACAAGGCCAAGTTCGAACGCTTGAAAATAAAATTGAAACGTTCTCGCCCAATTACGTCCACGTCCAATTTCTTAAAGAGTTTTTATCATATTTTAAAAACTAAAATAAAATACTCCCAATAAAAATCCCAATTGATACCCATGATATTCATGATTTGGTTCTAAAACATTTTTTAGGAAAAAACACGATCTCTTTAAGAATTTTCTCTCAGATTAGACCCAGTTCAATGAATTTATCGTACCCAATGCCCTCATGGTATAAGTCTTATCGAAATCGTTTGAGTTGTTCCCGATTTGCATAGATATAATTATTACTCGGGCAAGAGTATGGGAGGGACATATGATTACCCATGGCACTTGAGAAGTACATTGGAGGAGCTACCAGCAAGTAATGGGCCTAGCATTAGACAGGGAAGGATTGAGGGCTGCAGCCATCCAATATTAGGATTGATCGATTAATGATGATGATGGCACTCGGGAGAAACAATCAACTTAACGTAAGAACTTTCTCTCACGCGGCGAATAATGTAGGCAAAATCTACTCCGGTCATACACCGCTGTAATATTTTAATTTAATGATGAAAATAAGCGAGAAGCTTTATCTTTAAGCTAGAGAGAGGAACGAGCGACGCGATAATTGCTTTAAGGCAATGATGGAGAGATAAAGAGAAGTACAGTCTGAGCTCATATAATAATCATTGACCTCGAGAAAGTCTTAGACTGCGTACCTGCATGCAAGAGTAATGGAGAAGTATGAGAGAGAAGGGAGTTCCGGAAAAGTAAGTGAGAATAGGGAAGAAGATGAATGAAGGAGCTGTGTAGGCAGGACAAAAGGATTCCCAGTAAGAGTGGGACCACACCAGGGATCAGTTCTCTGCCCCTATCTCTTCCATTTGGTTAAGGATGTCGTTGTGAAGAATCTAAAGACTACAGCATCCAGGACCATGTAATCGGCAGATGATATCGTCGTCTGTGAACGGACCCGGGAGAAAATAGAAGAAACGCTGAGGACAACTTCGCTTATTGTGCGCGGAAAGAACGAATTTTTGCACTGTGCGCCGGCAGGAAAGAAAATGCCATTTTCAATTCGGCTTCAGTTTGAAATGGCATATCCTGCATTACCTAATAACTTCTCTCAGCCAATCCCTTCAGAGTTCCAATTTTGGTATCCAGTGAGCGGATACTTGTATTTTACTGCAGCAATTTAAATAAGAACTGGAGCACAGAATGATTGCAAAGGCGTTTGGAACCACTCTTGAATAACACATACCTGGAAATTTTAGGTTCTCAAATTCTTTATTTTTTGTGAAGAGCCATTTCCGACGTAATTTTGAGCACTGGATCTGAATTTACACACGAAAATTGGCTATCAAGTCAGGATTTTGAGATATTTTGACCTTAAAGGGTCAAAATGGCAATTTTTAGGTCTATCTGAGCTTGAATATTTCATAAAGGGGTGGTGATAGAGTAACTCTGCCAACGGATTCGAAGTATGTATTAAAAAATAGATATATAAAATGTATGAAACCAAGAAAAACTCTCGTTACCATATCCTGTATTAACTTGGCAACTATCAAAAACTTCATTTATACAACTATGCTACAATTTTGAGTGTACAAATTTGAAATATAAGATACAGGTTGTGGAAACAATAGCTTTTCTAGGCGTCATAGTTACATTCTATGCAATTTTCACGCAGATTTCGAGTTCATTTGCAGAATTACACTTATTACCATTGGTTTCTGAGATATTCACGCTCAAAAAGACCTAAAAATATCCATTTTGACCCTTTAAGGTAAAAGAGAGTGAATTCCGATTCAATGCACACAAAATTACGTCGGAAATGGCCCTTAGCAACAAAAAAGCATACCCCAGTTGGTCTGTGTAACTGAAGGGTGTGAAGAATAATTATAGGCCAAAAAGGTAGGAATAATTTAGCGTTTAGATTTTTCGGTATTAATTTATAGCTTTAATTTGGCCGGAGCGATATTCCCAGGTTGATGAATGAAACGAAATTTCTTTTGCAAATATGATTGGGACGCCCGGACTTGTATTTCGAGAAAGTTGATCCATCGGAGAGTTGATCCATGGGGTCATGAGAGTAAATCATTTGGTATTCTAACGGCTGATTGGTAGGCTTTGGGGAGCCTTTTTTCCTCGTAGTCAATTTGGGACGTCTTTTTCCCTTTTTTGATCCTTACTTGCTCGCTATCGTGCATCTCTTAAGTTCCCCTTGCCCTTTGCCTTTTCCTTGCTCTTATTTTTCCCTAATATTTCTTTCCTCCTCCGTCCTCTTCCTCTCTTCTCAGTTTTTTCCCTTCCATCACCCACAACAACGAGACGTAACTTTGCAACACATCCTCCGGACAACTTTTCCGCCTTTCCAGAATCAACTTATTTTCTTTTTCCACCATATCCAAAACTTCCTCGTTCGTTTTGGTAGCTACTCTGCTCATTGGCGGCAATGGGGGGCAGGGGCAATGACCCCCCCCCCCAAAAAAAAGCCGGTGTATAATTTTTTTCATGGACCTAAAACTAAAAGCCTAAATTATTCTTATTGCTGGAAATAAAAATGGAGGCATGCGTCGTATATCAAATTAGAGTTTTTAAAAACATTTTATACGATTTTAATTCAAAATAAGTTAGGAATTAGGTCAATATTTTGGTGGCAATTAATAAGGAAAGATGAAGGATTTGGTTTTTCCGTTGAGGTTGGCTTTGCTGTTAATTAGGGGCAATGTCTCCCCACCCCCGAAAAATCCGGCGTAGTATTTTTTTTCATAGACCCAAAACAAAAAGCCAAAATTATTGTTTTTGCTGGAAAGTAAGAAGTAGGCATATGTCTTAATCCGAGTTTCTATAAACATTTTATGCAATTTTAAATCAAAATAATTTAGGAACTAGGTCAAATTTTTAGTTAGTCAAAACTTGGTGGCAATTAAAAAGGAGAGATGAAGGAATTGGTTTTTTCCGACGAACTTTGCTGATGAAGTCTTCTTGGTGATGATAACTTATAAATTTATTTTTCCACCTATTTCTATTTGAAACGACCCAGGTTTCGACATTCAACGTTATCTTCATGTGAAGATTCACCCACAAACATCACTATATATTCGCACAATCCGGTGGGGGGGGGGGAACCTCGACCCCTTCCTCCTTCTTGCAAATCTTCTATGACCCTTTTCCAACCACCCACCCTTTTCACCTTTCCCTCCTCCCGTCCTGGACTGTGTGTATATTATAGTGATGTTAGTGTGAATCTTCACCTGAAGATGACTTAGTACGTCGAAACCCGGGTCGTTTCAAATAAAAACATGTGGAAAAACAAAGTTATCATCTCTAAGTAAACAAATTCCATAACGTTACGCCTGAAACAACCAAGTCCTCTCGGGCTTCCAGCCGGGTGAGGAAGGCCAATGCTGCCAACGTTTCGATGGCGTCCTCTGCCATCGTTATCAGGCCAAATGACTAGGCTTGGACATCAGGGCTACTAGCCCTGATGACAGTGGTAGAGATAGCCACCGAAACGTTGGCAGCAATGGCTTTCCTGACCCGGCTGGAAACCCGAGAAGACCTCAACAAAAGGTAAAGAAATGCTCAGCAAAACCTTTCTCTATTAAAAACGCAAAATATTGTTTCCAAACCACTTTAAATGCGCCATTTTGCACATAGTTTGTTAAAAATTCCATGGACGAGATCCGGGGCCCACCCTTTTCCTAAGGGTATTCCAAACCCTCAGAGACGCTGGTTAACACCCTTTGAACTTCTGCCCTGGAACCGCCCCTGACTCAGCTCACCCTATCATTCCTTCTCTAAACCCAATTCTCAACATCCTCCAGTCTACGTATAGGTATTCCCTCTACAGCGACCATGTCTCCGTCCCATGCAAAGCCTAGCTCCGTGCTTGTGTTTTCACTTATCTTTTCTGTATGTCTCTTCTATGAGCACCCATCATCGATTCCGTCTCTTTGAAAACGCTTCGTGCGATAGGGCAGTTGTACATCCTTTCGCCATTAATGGAAAAGTTGTTCCCCTCTAAAATACTACCTTGGCACGTAAAATTTTGCTTGCGCGCCTGATATGTTTAATATACTCACATCCTTATATTCAGCCCCGCTTTCCATTCTTCTGGAAATCTCATAACCATCCCCTTCTGACTTTCATCCCATACTATTCACACAATAGTGCACTCGGCATTGATTGCGACCCCGTGGCCATACCCAGGACTGGAAAAAATCTTGAAATTGGATTTTAAATCCTAATTACGCAAAAAAGGATTTGAAATACGAGATACAAATACTGCATTTACTTCAGAGTACCACAATATGAAACAATCAGAATAAAAATCTTAATCAAAAGCATGCAAATAAGTACAGAATACAATAGAAACAATGCTAAAAAGAACACTTAAAAAAATGATTAATTAAATAGTATAAAATATTTTAAATTTCATTGAAAAAGCGGGTTCATGAGTCATTAATATATGAGTTTTAGTGGCCACTTTAATGAGTTATATACTTAAATCACATGAATCAGTTTGAGACTACAGCTCTTCTATTGAGTGATGCAATTAACAGAAAATAAGGGAAATGCACAACAAACGAAAGTAACTTAAAGTTTACAAAAGTTTTATTTCATAAAACTTTGATCTAGAATTAAAATCCAAAATTTAAAGATTCGGGCACGAAACATAGTAATTCTCACTTTTAGATTTTGTAAATAGAACGATTTCTTAAGACTGGGAGGGACAACCACAACTTAATAGATTGAGATAGTTATAGCGAGATAGTTCCCCTAGTCTTAATGGAGACCGTATTCGAATTGTACGTTTTCGTTTATGCAAGCTGTGGGAAGCATGTATTAAATGTTGTATTGTTAATGGTGCAATTATGTACTTTTATATGACTGAAATTCAAGGTAATAAAATAAAAATATCCGCATAAGTCTTTAACTTGACTCATTTTTTTCTCGCGGTGCGTTTAAAACTCCTTCACAACGGAAGGTTTTTCGCGATTCTGAAAAAAATACTGCAATGACAATATGATTTATGTTCAAAAATGGTCGAGAAACTACACAACGTGCACCCTGTTAATTTTTTGATGAGATCTAGGTGTTAGAAATGCCTCATTTTTTTAATAAGGTCTCTCTGGAGTGCATTCACGTGCCATTTCCCATGTAAGAGGGCTGGTATTGGTCGTCAAAAATCTCAGAGAGTATTTCGGTAAGGGGCTGATATTTTGGTATCTTTGGAAGGGTGAAATATTTTTCATTAAAAGGAGACCAAATTCATTGATTTATAGGTGAAATTATATTTCGCTCAAACTAACTTAAGGTAACTGGAATGGAGAAATTTTTACGACCATGACGCATACCAATTTAAGAATTCTCTGGATTTCCATCGTGAGCAGAAGATTAAAAAAAGACTGTTGGCACAAAAAAAAAGAGATTCTGCAAGTTCCCCCTCGGTATTTACCGACCATGACCATTCTGCATACTGATTATCACAGGATATAAACATAAATTCACGTGTTAATTGCTGATGAACACACGCAGTGTTGTTGCGATCATCCCGTCGCGGGAACAATTATTTTAAATCTTTAAATATGCTTATTTTGGAACTTTGTGAATCAAATATTTTTTCAACTTCCACCCAAAAACTCGAACATAATTTTACGGAGGGACGAAGAAAAACTGTCGACATGCGTCCCAGGTGAATTTAATTCTTCTCTGTAGAAGTCCGTAGAATGTCTTTGCAAAATGAGGCGCTTGGAGATATTTTCTTCTATTCTTGAGTGGTGGCTACTTCTTATTCTACTACTTCTTATACTCTTCTTATAGCGTTGTGATCCATAGTAGCGTCTTTCAATATTCAAGTTTTGCTTATTTGCCCTTTTCGTTCGATAATTTCATAGACTCGAAAATACTGTGATGGGTTATTTC